>MU863629.1:146183-196653 GCA_033575675.1 Parathielavia hyrcaniae
GAGGAGGAGGACTTCAGGGTACGCTCGAAGGTAGACGAGAGAGTCGGGGTGTGCGAAGAGAACTGCTGTCACGTGCCTATCTGGCCCGTACTGTACACGGCTCCAGAACCCTTCTTGCTCAAGCTGATTCGCAAGCGCGTGAATTGGACTCTCGCCTTGACGAGAGTCTCGGCGGACTTCGGCGATCCGGTTGTAGATATCTTGACGTGTCGCCAAAGAGCCGCTTTGACGTACGACTGTCTGAATCTCCTTCGGCGCGAGGCCAGCATCTGAGAGTGCTGCTAATTGTGATATGCCGCCAGAGAGCTGTCGGTGAACGGGGTGCGCAGACGGGTGTAGGCTTGGCTCGTGGTTGTGGACAGCGAAGCGTGCTTCGGGGCGGTGCTTCAGAGTCCAGCCTTCGCTAGACTCCTTGGCGAGGACCGAAAAGGGGCAATTCGTCATACGAGTAGTCGTTCTTCTCTTTCCCTCGCGTAAGTCGTCTAGAGAAGGTGGTCGGCGGCTGCGATCGCATGCGAAGTAGACTCTCAGGAAGCCAGTTGACTCGCGTATTGACCTCTGGGTTATGAAGGCGTAGCCTCGAGGCTCTGCGTACGAGTTAATTGACTTGAATAGGGCGTCGCGTGACTCGAAAAAGTCCTCGGGAGGAAGGCAGTCGTCTGGGAAGGTTGCCATTGTAGTGATGTTGGGCGTTGATCTTAGTGATGATCTTTGGTGTTGAGAGTGTCTTGGTGGTGCGGGGCAATGCTGCGTTAGATGCATTTTTTGGGGACTTACGTAAGTAATGTTAATTACGTAAGCGCACAGGAGTGTGCGTCTAGTGGGAGCCACAGCAGAGCGTTGCAATAGTTACGCCAAGCTTCTTAGCGCAGCTCTCCCGGCGTGTTCTTCCCCGGGGCTCTGCGCCGCCAAAATTTCACCACTCGACGCTCCGCCGCGCACCCGTAGACGCCTCTCCAGCTTCCATCATCAGCAAAACACCCACACTCCCATCAACGACACCATCGCATTCGCCACGCTGATCGAACGCGTCCGCCCATCTCGACATTCCATCGACCAACACCATCTGACACTATAACCCGCCAATACTTTCGCGAATGGGATGAGCACCGCGCCCAGCCGGCAGCAACACCATGGACGCCGAATTTGAGCAGATCCGGAAGCTCCAGGCCGAGCGCAATGCCGCCGCCGCTGCAAAGAAAGGTTCTCGGACCTTTGATCCCGCCAACCAGCGTGCTGACTCGTCTGCCAAGGCCAAGCTGAGCGAAGCCTGGGACACGGATCTCTACGAGCGCGACAATGGCGACAAGTTTGCCGGCTACCACCGCGCCCTGCCCGCTGCCGACGGCGGCGGCGGTGACGAGGACGAGGAGATGACCGACGCCGGCAGCTCTCGCCGCCTGGTTGGCCAGTACACCGCCACCCGCTCCCAGATTGATGAGTTCGCTCGTGGAAATGGCGTCGAGGAAGACGACCCCCTCGCTGGCCGTGGCGAGCGCAGCAACCGCATCACGGACCGCGAGACCGACTACCAGAAACGCCGCTTCGACCGCGTCGTCGACGTTGGCTCGGCCAAGGAAGGCGAGACGTACCGCGACATCATGGAACGCCGCGAGCTTGAGCGCGAGGAGGACCGTGTCCGCCGCGCCATCGAGCAGAAGATGAAGGAGGGGCCTGTCGAGGAACACAAGCCGATGCTGCAGGATGGGGCCGACAAGGAAAATCAGGATGAATCCGCCAACGCCGCTGCTGGCCGCAAACGCAAGAAAAGGTGGGATGTTGCCTCGACCGAGCCAGCCGAGCAGGCTGCTCCCGCGCCGGTAGAGCCCAAGAAGAGATCGCGGTGGGACCAGGCGCCTTCAATCCCCGTCGTCGGAGCGGCACCAGGCGCAGAACCAAAGAAGAGGTCAAGATGGGATCAGGCTCCGTCGGCCACGCCTGTTGGCAATGTCGGCCTCGCTACCCCGGCGCACCCCTCGCAGGTTGCAGCGCTGCCCACCACCTTCGGCACAGATGCGGCGGGTCGGTATATGCCTCTTAGTGACGAAGAGCTGGATGCCATGCTTCCCGGCCCCGATGAGGGCTACAAGATCCTCGAGCCGCCACCGGGCTACGCACCGGTACGGGCCCCCGCCCATAAGCTGGTGTCAGCGCCCACGCCGGCCACGGGATTCATGATGCAGGATCCAACGAGCGGGCGGATTCCCGGCCAGCATGTGCCCAAGGAGATCCCCGGCGTTGGCGATTTGCAGTTCTTCAAGCCCGAAGACATGGCCTACTTTGGCAAGTTGACAGACGGGGTCAACGAGGACGATCTCAGCGTCGAGGAGCTCAAGGAGAGGAAGATCATGCGCCTCCTGTTAAAGGTCAAGAATGGCACTCCTCCCATGCGGAAGACTGCGCTCAGACAGCTTACAGACAACGCACGCAACTTTGGCGCCGGACCGTTATTCAACCAGATCCTACCCCTGCTCATGGAGAAGACGCTCGAGGACCAGGAGCGCCACTTGCTCGTCAAAGTCATCGACCGCATCCTGTACAAGCTGGACGACATGGTCCGGCCGTACGTCCACAAGATTCTGGTCGTCATCGAGCCGCTGCTCATTGACCAGGACTACTATGCCCGGGTCGAGGGTCGTGAGATCATCTCCAACCTCGCCAAAGCCGCCGGTCTTGCAACCATGATCAGCGTCATGCGGCCCGACATCGACCACGTGGATGAATACGTGAGAAACACCACGGCCAGAGCATTCGCCGTCGTCGCCTCTGCTCTTGGTATACCCGCTCTCCTCCCCTTCCTCCGGGCGGTGTGCCGCAGCAAGAAGTCGTGGCAGGCACGCCACACCGGCGTCAAGATCGTGCAGCAAATTCCCATCTTGATGGGTTGCGCAGTCCTGCCGCATTTGAAGCAGCTGGTGGATTGCATCGGGCCCAACCTAAACGACGAGCAGACCAAGGTGCGAACGGTCACCAGCTTGGCCATCGCTGCCCTCGCCGAGGCATCGAACCCATACGGTATCGAGAGCTTCGACGACATCCTCAACCCACTGTGGACAGGCGCCCGGAAGCAGCGAGGTAAGGGCTTGGCCGGATTCCTCAAAGCTGTTGGCTACATCATCCCCCTCATGGACGAGGACTATGCAAACTACTACACCAGCCAGATCATGGAGATTCTTCTGCGCGAGTTCGCCTCGCCCGACGAGGAAATGAAAAAGGTTGTGCTGAAGGTCATCTCGCAGTGCGCTGCCACGGACGGAGTCACGGCTGGCTACCTGAAGGAACACGTGCTGGACGAGTTCTTCAAGAGCTTCTGGGTGCGCCGCATGGCCCTCGACAAGCGCAACTACAGGCAAGTGGTCGAGACCACGGTCGATATCGGCCAAAAGGTCGGCATCAGCGAGATCCTCGAAAGGATTGTGAGCAACCTAAAAGATGAGAGCGAGGCATATCGCAAGATGACGGTGGAGACGGTCGAGAAGACAGTGGCTTCTCTCGGAGCCGCCGACATTGGCGAGCGCCTGGAGGAGCGGCTCATCGACGGCATCCTGCATGCGTTCCAGGAGCAGAGCGTCGAGGACATCGTCATGCTTAACGGCTTCGGCTCCGTGGTCAACGCCCTGGGCACTCGCTGCAAGCCATACCTACCGCAGATCGTCAGCACCATCCTCTGGCGCCTCAACAACAAGTCACCAACCGTCCGGCAGCAGGCGGCCGACCTCGTCTCGCGGATCGCCATGGTCATGAAGCAGTGCGGCGAGGACGCCCTGATGGGAAAGCTGGGCATCGTCCTGTACGAATACCTCGGCGAGGAATACCCCGAGGTGCTCGGCTCCATCCTGGGCGCGCTCCGGTCCATCGTCACGGTGGTGGGCATCAGCCAGATGCAGCCCCCCATCAAGGACCTCCTCCCGCGGCTCACGCCCATCCTCCGCAACCGGCACGAAAAGGTGCAGGAGAACACGATCGACCTCGTCGGGCGCATCGCCGACCGCGGGCCCGAGAGCGTCAACGCGCGCGAGTGGATGCGCATCTGCTTCGAGCTGCTCGACATGCTCAAGGCGCACAAGAAGGGCATCCGGCGGGCGGCCAACAACACGTTTGGCTTCATCGCCAAGGCCATCGGCCCGCAGGACGTGCTCGCCACGCTGCTCAACAACCTGCGGGTGCAGGAGCGCCAGTCCCGCGTCAACACGGCCGTGGCCATCGGCATCGTGGCCGAGACGTGCGCCCCATTCACGGTCCTGCCGGCGCTGATGAACGAGTACCGCGTGCCGGAGCTCAACGTGCAGAACGGCGTGCTCAAGTCGCTTTCCTTCTTGTTCGAGTACATTGGCGAGATGGCCAAGGACTACGTCTACGCCGTGACCCCGCTGCTCGAGGACGCGCTCATCGACCGCGACCAGGTGCACCGGCAGACGGCGGCCAGCGTCGTCAAGCACATTGCCCTGGGCGTGGTCGGGCTGGGGTGCGAGGACGCCATGCTGCACCTGCTCAACCTGCTGTACCCCAACCTGTTTGAGACGAGCCCGCACGTCATCGACCGCATCATCGAGGCCATCGAGGCGGTGCGCATGGCCGTCGGGCCGGGCCTGGTGCTCAACTATGTCTGGGCGGGGCTGTTCCACCCGGCCAGGAAGGTCCGCACGCCGTACTGGAGGCTGTACAACGACGCGTACGTGTGGGGCGCGGACGCCATGGTGCCGTACTACCCGAACCTGGTGGAGGAGGGGATTGACCGGAGCGAGCTGGCTGTTGTTCTCTGAGCTCCCTCTGTGTGTATGTGTGGAGATGGGAATGTTGGGGGGAGGTTTGAGGGGGTGTGTTGTCCAGAGCCTGGGAGTGAGTGAAAGAGACTGGGCTGGCTGGGCTTGGCGGCTGGGTAAAGCAGTGTGGAACAGGTGGTTTACAGGTTGGCGATAGTAAGCGGATTCTTTTGGTGGGATAATAGCTGTCTACGCGTGTTGCTCAGGGTGATTCGCATCTACATCTGGACAGGTGGTCTGCTTGAGTGGGCTGTATCTATTATCATCGAGGTGTATGGTATTTGCATGATCATGGTGTGGTTGGCTTGCAGTGGTCTCTCTGTTTGGTTCGGCCTGTCCGCCTGGCGTAGGCACAGTCGATATCGGGGTGATAGATCTTACGGGGTTGCTTGAGGCATACATACCCAACTCCCACTTCCGACACCGAGACAACAAGACTTGCGACATCCCATTGCCCCGGGCTGGCCAGCAGGTACCGACAGCCTCAGTCACCGGCCAGACTAGCCTCTCGCAGCCTAGAAGACGCAATGAAGCCAGCCAGCCGGCGACCATGAACTGAATTCAGGCTACACGAAACACGCAACCAGCAGACTCATGACATCGTAACGTCGGACCACCTTCGGAGGTTGTCGCACGTTTTTCTCCCCGTACCACGCCGGACAATTTTCTTTCGCATGACACTCCCATCACATCGACACGGCGTGGGAAGACGTGTGTGTGTGTGTGTGCGTTGCCGTCGTCAGTATTTAGCTCCCGCAGCAAACTCGGATTCCACAGCATCTGCTAGCTTCATGCGAATTTTTCATGCAACTCGGACGCTTGCTTGCATACATGTATTGACTCGAGAGGACCAGACAGAGAGGGGATAGGCTCCGTCCGGCCCTCACAGCTTGCTAAGGTGGGTGCGGTGTGCGGCAACCAGAAGCTCTACCTACTAACGCGACTCGGGACAGACACTGTCTTGGGACTACTCAAAGTCGAAGTGACAAGCTTTTCTCATCTGTGGTGTTGCGTGACTACCTTGGACTCGCGATGGGGTTTGCCACATCCAGGGCCATGAGGGTAAGGGAGTGGTTTCCGGCCATCTACCTCGTTGTCGAGGAGACGGAAGACTGGTCTGGGGGGTACTGCGGGTGGGTTGGGGCTTACAGAGCGGGCTGAATGCAAAGCTGAACGGGCCAATGCATCTTGCAGACGTACACCTGTTGAAGTTTACAGCCGAGGTGGGACATGTATTGAAGACAGCCGTGGTTTTCTGGCTTGTATGCTCTCCAGCTTGGTATGTATCGTGCTGCGAAGGTAGCTAAGAGGTGTATCTATGCTGCACGCTCAAGCCGTGCCTCCTGTGTCCTGCCGATCATCTCACCAGAGCGCAGTCGAGCGTTGCCAGCTTCATGTTCTCAAAGACAACCATTTGCTCTACTGACTAGTTTCTCTTGGCCCCAGTACGTCACACACCGCCCTGTTTTGTGCTGAGAAGACGCACGATTCCATCACTAGAAGCAAGGCAGAAAATCAGGACAGGAGAGAACGGCAACGCTCCCTCTTTACCACGCCGCCCATCCCGCTCTCCAACTCTTCGTCCTCTACCCGTTGCTTACGAGGGAGATACCACACTGTTAGCCCGGTACAAACACCCAAGCAGCAGATACCACTGAAGGCAAGGCGGCCTACCTATGGTCCGGGTTGCCGGCTGTGCTGGGGCTGGCACACCGGATATCTCCAAAGAAAACAAACCGGGTGAGAACTGAACACATTCCAGGCGTACACAGTACGTCGGCGGCGTCCGATCGAGGTCGGGAGAAGCGCCTATAATCCACTCGTTTCTTGTCTGGGATGCGGTCATGATGGCATGCTTATCTCGCCCAATGGTGTCAACTGTCAAGTGATACTCCTCAGTTGCGTGTGTGGACGCCACAGTCCAGCCCCCGACGATACAGGCAAGCAATGGGGAGGCACGGGTTTTGGACAGAGAAGGCTGTGTCAAGCCGGAATGTGAGGCATCAAACACAGGCGAGACAGGGCACATTTCCCCCTTTTTCCTGGGTACCTTGGGTAGGTAGATACCTCAGCCCATACCTAGCGTTCGTCATCTGGTCGAGCAGCCTCTCTCTTCCGACAGAGGACTACCTTGCATTTCCCCCGTCCGCGTCGGCCCCATGACGAGATAACATCATTCCGTAGCCGGGCGGTGGTCTGAGGTGCATCATGCCAGGGCATGTCACTACATGTACAATACATACGGAACTACACAGTCTTGACAGGCCAAGCGAGCTAGCTGCTTGACGGCAGCAAGGCACCGGGACGACAGACAGACGGACAGCCTACGGGAGGGAGGAGTGTCTCTCTGATGACCCCATTCCCTTCCTCGGAAACAGACAGGGAGTGACACTGCCCGACAGTCAGGGCGGGAGACGGATGGTTTCCTGCCCCTTCCCGGGCGGTCACCGGCCGGGGGGCACCATACCATATCATACCTAATCCTCGACGGATTGTGCAGTATCTGTGTGCTCCCCCTGACCCGTCACGGCGGCATGTACATAAAAAGTCCTGTACGCACATTTACATGGCCGCCGGCGGGGACATACTTGCAAGTTGTGAGAACTCAGTGTCAGTGGTTGGTCGTCACACGGCAGAGTGAGCCCACCGTGACTAATGATTTATTTTTCGTCTGCAGACATGACATGACTTCAAGGATACCGGTCGATGGGGGAGTTCGAAGTTCGAACGTCGGCCTTGGCTGAGGGGAGGCCCTGGGCGCTGTCTCGAGCAAGGTCAGGCATCCGAGGTACATACATTCATCTCAGAGCAGATTGGAAGGCATGTGAGAAGGCACAAGGCTGCCTTACCAAACCTAGCCAAAAGGTGCGTGCGACAAACCTTGCTTTCGCCCGTGATTGCAGTACTGTGTCCATAGTACTGCAAGATGGCGCTAGATATCGAGGATCCCCATCGCACAGCATGATCGCCGTGCAGGTGCAGGTGCAGCTTGGGCCATCATGTACCATCATCACCACCGTACCTACCGTACCGTACCTACCTGATCCGGCCCAACCCAACCCACAACCTCCTGCAAGAAGTTGGGACACCACCGCCAAGGTTGACATCCCCAATCCATACCCGACATGGACCCGACCCGACGACTTGGCTGCTCCCAGAGTTGCCCCACCACCAGAGACCAGAGACCAGACACCAGACACCAGACACCAGACACCGGGTGTCCAATATGGTCTTACAGTTATCAGAGGAGAACTCCTCCTCCTCCTCCCGCACCAAGCAACGCAACCGCCAGACGCCCAGGCTCCACAGCCTACCCTTCACGTATCCCCTCTGCCTACCGCGGGGGGGGGATCGGGGACCCTTCTCGCTGCCGGAAACCCTGGTCTGGTTCCCGGGGGCGAACGATGTGACCGACGTGGACATGCATCTGGGGGCATGTAACTATGTACATACGGTGGCCAAGCTAGGGACTAAGGGTGAGTGGGTGGGTGAGTGGGCGACGAACCTGCGTGGCTAGCCTACCTACCTTTACACCCCTCTACCCCTCGCATGCGTGTGATGGTATTGTACCACGGTGATAAGCATTGGGGTAGGGTAGGGGAGGGGAGGCGAGGGGAGGGTCAATGCAGAATGTGAGTGAGTGTGAGAGAGATTGATGAGGGAGTGAAGCGGCCGCAGTAACTAGCTAGTTTAGTGTGGCAAGCTTGTGGTAGGTGCCTTAGGTAGGTGCATCTTGCGAGAAGACGGGGATGGGGGATTGGGGCTGTAGAGAGGGCGAGGTTACAGCAGATCGCCCGGCACATCAGAGTTAGTCAACTGCTCTAGCTTGGGCGGACAGCACTAGGCAGTAGAAGGCAGGTTGTAAGAAAGAGTGAACTGTAACTACCGGGGGACGGGAAGAGGGGGGAGGGGGGGATGCGGGAGGCCTGGGCCAGTCGCCCGTAGTGTCTCACAATCATACGGTGTCGGTCGTGTGGGAGGAGACTGTGAGATGGTGCTGCTGCTTCACGGTCCTCGTCACCCGCGGTCATCCCGGCGGACGGAGTCGACGGGATGACTGGCGAGTCAACCCGATAAACAACAACTGGTGGTCCTCCTGGACTCACCGCTAGTCCTTCCCCCGCTCCGAGCGAGCAAAGTTGAACCAGCAGCGTGATGGGAGATGTGAAGTGGGTGGTGGTGACTGGCGAGGGCACTTAAGGACCTTCCTTTCTCGGAGGGCAGCCAGCCTCGCCCTGTGGCGGTTGGAGGACGCTGCATGCCTGCTAGGTTGGGCTCAGGTTGGTGGTGGCAGGGCCTTCCCCCCCATTCTTCCGGCAGGGCCAGCAGGTCAGGCACAGACAAGGCCAGGCGGATGGCTCTGGGGGTGCGCGAGGCATGAGACAACGTGACCCGGTAGTTAGGCCGCGACCGCAAGTGGCTCGTCATGGAGATGTCTCGGGGAATAGTTATCGTAGGGCAGAGGGGGGGGGTGGGGCGTTCGGCATTGCTTGGTACCCCGTCGCGAGTGGACGAAGGCGAGTGATGAGGGATGATTGATGATGTGTGAATGCGGGATGCGTTGTGTGTGCGCTTGGCTTCGAGCCCGCAGCCCAAGCGGGACCCTCCCGGTTGAGACCAGAACAACAACCTCCTCCCCCGGGGGTGGCGGGGGGCTGGGGTTTCTGGCCGACGGGTCAGTCCCCTACGTAGCGGCGTCGATCACTGACCGAAAGATGCACATATCAGCAGGATTTGTCGGCGACAAGGCTGTTGTGTCATGGATACTCATCATCTCGCAACTCGCGTCCTCGACTGCGAAAACCTGATGGGCACCAAGTAACTACTGCATTAGCTTTTGGTGGAGGTCAGGGAGGATTGGGATTGTTGTGGTTTCGATGCCCACACCGGACTTGCCCTGCTGTGAGCCAGGGGACTCGGGGATTGTGGCACGGGCTGGTGCGGCTCTGGCAGTTCGGTAATTTGCCGGTCGCCAAGCGGCCGGCGCACGCTCACTGCCGTGACGAGACAAGAACTGAGGTTGTCGCGGGTCGACGACCAGGCACGGGCAGATCTCGTTTCATCCGTCAAAAGCAACCTCCCGCGGCAACGCCAGAGAGGACTGAGCGTCCAGGGCAGCCGCCGGATTGGCCAAATAGGGAAATTCCCTCCTAGATAATTTGTCGGTGGAGCAGCAGAGAATGGGAGAGTAGCATCGCGTTGCAAATCATGGACAGGAGGCCCACCCCCACAAAGCATGAAACACGCTGATCGACTGATCGGTATGAACGCCGCCAGACTGCCGGTTCCTCATCATCAGCGGGTATGTCGCCGACGACGGAGGACGACAAGTTGCAAGTGCCGAGCGCGACAGGGCCCATGCACAGTAAAGTGCGTTTACCGGTCGCTTTTGGCACCAGCCAAACCCGGCCATGAGGGGGTGTGGTGACTGTGCGTTCTGCTTTCCACTGCCGGGCGTGCCTGGAAGACGAACAGCAGCCTGGAAGTCGGTCGACAGCTTGATGAGCCAAGACGAGGTTGGCAGGTGTAAGAGCTCTGATGCTTGGCACGGCCGTCGAACCTGGCGAGGCGCGGAAACGATCAGAGATCCCGAGCATCATCACTGGCATTGCACAGTGAACGACTCGGTTGCCGGATGGGCCGGTCTTGGTAGCTTGCAGCCAAGCAGTTGGTGACAACTGCCATTTGGTGACATCTCCCCGATATTTGCTCCAAACCCCCTCATAAAACCCCTGGCCTTTTGGCGCAGTTAGTTTATTGCGGTGGAAATACCACATCATACATCATTGACATGGCGCAGGCGAGAAATTGTCAGGAAAACCACTTGCTGTTGACAAGTCGAGGCAATGAGGCATAAGCCAAGTGTGAAAATGATGGTTTCGGCAGTTGACGGTGTTGTGACTGCTGAAACGAGGGCCAGAGGTGCGGTGCGGCAGGGGCAGGTCGAATCGAACCATCCTGCTGCACAACAGATCTTGACAGATGCGCGGCGCGTCGATCATGATGCGAGGTCACTCTCCCGGGGTTGCGTCGAGTGCCGAGTCTTGGCGGTGCGAAAGAGGCAAAGCTCCCCCTTCGGAAAGGAAAAGGGGAGCTGTGTTTGTTTCTTGGTCTTGGCAGCCCAGCTCTCTGTGAGGTTTTGAACGGCGAAGTCAAGGTGGGCCGAAGCCCGAAGTCACATCGCGCCGTTTGTTCGCCGATAGGTACGGAGAACGGATAACTCACTCAACAACTGAACGCTGTTCGACTGGCTCGCCCGCCCTGCAGGCTTCCCAAAAAGAACGGCCACGTCGAGAGTTATTGGGCCATGACTCTTCCGTGACCAGGTGCCCTTCTTCGACTTGCCAGATTCTCTCTGAAGGGCCGAATTCGACACGGCTGGGTGCGGCATGGCGTTTTTGATGGCGTCGACACTCCTTGGCCCCTTTGGCCCCCTTGGCCCCGCCGCACAACGGCCAAGCCTTTGATCTCCCTGGGGTTCGCGGAGCCGGCGCCATCCCGTAATCCTCCCTCTTGCCCCGGACCTGAGCTAGCTAGCGTCCGGACAACTACCGCGACTGTACTGTATTTTCCCGAGCCGCGCCTGGGCCCGTCAACTTTGAAAAACGGTATTGACTCTCCACCTCGCCGGTCCACCTTTTGGAATTCGCAATCCCAAGCTGGCGGGTGAGTTGCCAGGGCCTGCTTGCTTTTGCCCTGATGAAGTGAGCAAATCCACCCATGCAATAAGCCTGGCACAAGCTGCCGCTCTCGTATCACAGGGAGAAGGGGTCCTCGGAGCTGGCTCTTGGATACTGCGTACGGTACGCGTTAATAAGGTACGGAAGGGGCACATCTCCCGGCCCCTGCTAACGGTTGCGGGTCGTCTTTGCGCCATCGCCCTTGAGGCTTCGCAACATCATTCTTCATCAGGACTTCCTCCTGCGGTGAATACAGCAGGAGCCGCAGGATAGGTAGGTCCCGTGGTGAGATGCTCGAGCTGCTGGGGTTGATGCCCTTGTTGGCGTTCCGCACAAACCCCTACTGTACATGTATCAGTGTTGGTACTGCCGAGTTGCTGCGGTAATTGAGAATGGACACGGGTCGAATCAGACGTGCTGGTTGCATCCGAGTCGCTGTGCACTGCATCGCCCTGCAGTTCCTTTCATCCCACTCTCGATGGGATTGTGCGCACGGGTCTCCGTATGGAAGCCGGGGTTCGTGAGGCATTCCTGTGAGGCAAGCCACACGGCTCTTCTTCGCTCAAATTTAACGGCCCTAGCCGCCATTAGCTGGCTGGGCATGGCCGTTGTCATCTCTCAGCGGGATGTCGTCGTTGATGAGCTCTCCCTCCCCCTTTTGGGCCCCTGTGGTTTCTGTAACACACCCTTGCACGTCGATCTTGGCCCGTGCCGTTTTCCAGCAGTGAGGTCTTTGAACCGCAGCCCCACGCATGGTCCTGGCAATTTTCCTATACGGCGTCTTGAGATGAGAGCATGTTCTTCCCTTTTTGCCGGTTTTCCAGATCTCAACAACTCCGAGCTTCGGAAGGCCGAGTCGCGGCACGTGACGAGTCAACTCCGGATATCCATCAAGCCGGGCTGTTGTTGTATGGGCCCTGCGTAAAGTCTGGATTCGCGACTATGGAACCCCGTTCCTGATCCGCGCCGGGTGTGCCTGTCAATCGCTCGTCATGTGCAGCCAAACGAACCGACTGATCGGGAAGGTGGACGTGTAACCATCAAGGTCGCCCTCTGACCTTGGTTCCCTTGGGCTCCCGAGTCATGTTGTCGACATCGTTGTATGCGAGTTTGAGAATTCCTCTTTGCCGTCACCAGGCAAGTTCCGAGACAGCTCTGTCCACCTGCGGAATCCGGCTTGGCCTCGAAGCCTGGTGGAGATGGCAAAAATTGCACGCTGCTGCTTCGTGTCACTGGATTGCTTGCCGGGAGTTGTCGAGAGAGAGTCTTTGAGCTCTTGGGCGCTGTTTTTCCCCGGCCTTCAATACCGGGATCCAAGAGCCAATGTCGGGCTCTCTTGACTGGACATCGCCGACCTACCAGGGGTCCCTTGTCTGGTTTCCTTGCTTCGTGTCTCCCGTTGCGGTTTAGCTTCCCACAATTGACGGTCCGCTTGCAGGACGAACGGAACGTCCAACCTTCATGTCCACCAGTAACCAGTCATGCTTTCATGACTGTCATCAGCAACAGCAGCAACAACACAGCTGACTGTCCGCTGTCCGGCCGGGGGTGACTGCCCGGAGATGAAGAGAGCTTGCAGGATGAGGACGTCGGTGCGGTCGCTCCAAAATGATAAACCGGCTCACTTGCCTGGGACTTTGCAACCCGTCGACTGTGAAGCATTGATAACTTGGTCGTCACCGGGGACAGCACGGCTCTGCGCGACCACCGCCGTCATAGGTACGGGTTTAACCCGGCCGGGCCATGGATGGCAAGGCAAAGCAAATGTCAAGATTGTTGTGACTTCATCTTTAACGTTAAAATGCCCCGCACGGTTTGCCGTCATTGGCCGGCGCATGCCGTTGTCAAGGGATGCTGCGGGACAGGCTGCCGCACCCTTGCTTTGGGTAGTATCGAGAGTGGGTTTGTTCAGAAAGCGTTTTCTTGCTGCATTCCAACAACCGCGCGCCTTTTGTTGGTCCGCGGTCGCGCAGTGTCGTCTGGCTGCGAAGCCGGGCAGGCCTACCCTGTCGCCGGGATCGAGATCGGCCGGCTAGCCAATCCGGACAACGGAAAGGAGTCAGTTACAGCCAGAGCGGCATGTTTGAAAAACCCGTGCTGATTGAGAGTTGAGTAGCCGCACTCACCTTTCGTCCGCAAGTTGGGGGCACCTGGGAGCCATCACCGCTGGCTTTTTCCACAGAGCCATACACACGTGGTGCCCGTCTGTGGCATTGTAGGCTGGCGTCGAGGACGAGAACAGCGAAAACATGGGTCTGACTTTGTCGTTCCCGCCTGCTACCTGTTCCTGTTGACCCGGGAGCGGCGGTGAGGCCGGCGACCCGCGATCGGGACTTGGCCGCAGCGAGGGCATGCGTGAGCTGCCTTGTTCCGCGTCTGACGACGGATGCGGCGCCCCCGTACTCCGTGCAGTCCCGCGCCTCGGGTTCCTCTTGGAGGATATTCGGCAAGATAAAAAGTGGTATCCAAGACGGAGAGGAAAACCAGGGAAAGGGTCACTGTATCCGTACGAACTGTGAGCTTGTCGATGGTGACGGTCTGTTGCTGCACCATGACGATTTGCGTCATAAGTTTGGTTCTCAGCGATAAATGCCGGTATGTACGTACGGTAACCTGGCGGAAATCAAGTTGAGGTCCTCGGAGGATCCTGGAAACTCATCGTCGGCTGCATCCCCGCTCGGATATTGTACCGAGGACAGCACTGCCAAGTGCATAAGGTATGTTGAAATGTACAAGTACCCGACCCGAACTGCAGCCCAACATGCCAATAAGGTAGGACGGCACTCCGAGTCCCAGTAACATTGTAAAAGTCGGACTGTTTTGAAAAGAAATCGGGTGGCCTTGGGGAGACACCTGTGACAAGCAAATCTCACATCGACTTTTGCGGTGAAATTCGAAAGATTGTGGGCCGGCTTTCCCTTCTCGGGCTAGGGACTGTAGTCCTAGCAGCGGACGCACTGCAGAATGATTTGCCAGTCTTGCTCTTGGCTCCTGCCAAATCTGGCTACCTTGCATGCGTCAGCATGCAATTCCGACACAATTCGATCCCCGCTGCTCTGCCGTGCTTGCCTTGTGCTTGCAGGAAGAAGAACGACACACCAACGACAACGAATCGATGAACCTGGAAGACCGCAAGACAGCATCAACCACCGCCCGACCCGGTTCTCTTTTCTCCCTGCTTACCCGGCCGAACCGACGTACATCAAGTAAAACCATGGACAATACGAAGTACAGTACGCGAAACCTTCCGTCGCACAAGGTGCCGACAAAGTGGGACACTCTCGTTTGCTTTGATCCCAAGCTGTCGATAGCGACTGATGAAAGATTACAACGCTGGCAATACGCTGTACCGACAGAAAATAAAGGTAGACCCTGCATCGTTGCTCTGCCGTACCGAGCAACGCAGTCGATCATCGAGACACTCTATGCCTTGCTCGAGTCTGAACTGGTACGTATCTTTGGTACGGACTGCCTGACTTCGTTCGCAGGGCACCTGCATGCTGACTGGAATGGTTGGGCTCTCTTCGCCACTCTCCATATCCTGTGCGAGATGGAGCACTGCACAGCATCGCGGCCACTACATCATATCATCGACGTACGCGACCTCTCTCCATCAACCCGGCAGCAGACTCTCGCGGCATTCCACAGCATATGCCCGCACAAATTGTCCGGTTTCAACAGCCCTGTTTGTCGACTTGACGGCCTGCGGTGTAAAATACCGTGTAATCTATCCAGACCCCGCCAGCGGCGTCGTAGCCAATGTTACCGGCAAGGAAACCCTGGTCGTGGCGGGGACACCCCCGTCTTTTGCTCTTCTGAGCTCGCTGCCGGGGTCTTGCTCTCTCAACGCTTCCGTCCTTGGGTGCCAGTGGGCTTGCGTTGTGCCGCAGGCACCCACACACACACCGGCTCCTCTTTCGCTGCCCTGGCTCGAGCCTGGCTATCCAGCCAGTGACTTGAGGTTCGCTGACTTCATGGCTCACTTCCCGGACTCCCCTCGTCGGCCCTCTTTTTCTCCTCGATTCCATCTCCCTCGCCCGGAAAGACGCTCGGGGGGATATACTTGGAAGACTCCCGACAGACCACCTGAAACATACTTTTGTGCAGTGCTCTTCATTGCTTTCTTTCAGCTCTCGTGTAGGGTCCAGGTGCTCACTTATACGCACCTCAAATTTGACCGTCAATTCCCCCGGATCGTCCCCGGCAAGCCCCGTTCCGGCCTGAATCCCAAGCCTGGCGCTTCCCCAGTCGGGCTAGTCAAGCGCGGTTTGATCTCGGCCAGCGCCTCGCCAGGTACCGGACAGAGAACCCCACGGCCCCCTGCCCTGGCTCGACCATCCTGGCGTCCAGCATCACCGGATCTCGAGCGAGTCCCACATCCCATCGGGGGCCCCTCGCTGATCCTCTCTGGTGAAGTGAGGTGTGCCACCCACTGGACCCACGCCATCCCACCCGGTCTCCTAGCCCTGCTCCGCGATTCAGACGAGTCCCCAGCTCGCTATTTGGCAATCCCGCCCTGGCAGCACCCCCCTTCCAAAGGGAGACTTCAAACGTCGATCCGTTCTGCCCGGTAGTCGTCAGAGGCTGCTTGAAACCACTTCCCCACTGGTCCACCCACTTATCCCCGCCGAGCCCAGGAGGGCCATAATAGGGTTCAGACGACACCTGCTTGTCTCGGTGTGAGCCCAAATAATAAATGGGGCCCCAGCCCATACCATCCCGTCTCATCAATTCCTGTCGTACCTCGATTCAGAGACACATAAGGACGCAGATCCGTCCCTCGTCGATTCTCGGCTGCCACACTCTGATCAGCATCACTACATAGTACTCTCGGTCATCTCACTTCCAACTTGAGCCGGAGGAGAGACAACCCTATCGACACCTCACCACCGTTCGGGACTTCACCATGACGATGACCATTGATGACCACCACCGGCGTCGCTTCGGTCCCTTGAGCTTCCACCACATGCCTTCTTTCTCGAGCCAGCCTCATTTCACCGACCCTTGGGCATCGCCGTCTCCCACCGCGCCAGGGCCCCATTCTGGGAACCAACAGCACGGCGTCTACCCGGGCAGCCAGGACAGCGCCGGCCTGCCTCACCTGAACATGAGCGCACTCCCAAGGCAACCGCAAAACCAGCAGCACTCGCAACACTCGCAACAACACAGCCAGCACGCAGCCCCGGCTACGACCAGTACCTCGATGGCTTCGTATGCTTCTCTTCCCGTCACGGCGCCGTCGACCACCGGTGCCCCGATCTCGGGTGTCTACAGGCAACACGAGCTGCTCTCGATGCCACCAGATACCTACAGTCTGAACCGTCTCCAGCCGCCGGCCACGTCGACAGCCTACGACACAACGACCTACACCACTGCCTCGTCCCCAGTGAGCGCATCATACGCACCGACGTCGGCGTCGGCGTCGGCGTACGAGCAGCTCGGCTACCCGCCGGCGCCCATCAGGACCTCATTTGCGCTTTCGCACGAGGACAGCGCGAGGAGATACTCTCAGCAGTCAGTGGCCTCCAGCTACGGAGAGCTCCGCTCCCCCGTCGACGGCGGGGCGGGCGTGGGCGCGCCACGGCTCGCAGTGTCTGACTATGATCACAGCCGCCTGCAGCCCGACGACCGGAAGAGCTTCCAAGATGCGCTCGAGGCGAGCCACGGGATGCTGTCTATGAGCCAGGACACGCCGCGTAACATCTACGACGTGCGCAGCAGGGAGCGGGGATCGACCGACTCGTACGGGTTTCCGTCGGCGCACTCGTCTGCGTCGAGCATGTCCTCCACGGGCTTCAGTGGCTACTACGGAGGCTCCATCGACGGGTCAGCAAGCGACTACTCGGCCACGGGCTCCGACATGGAGTCCATGTCGGGCAGGACACTCCCGAGACCCCATGGACTCATCTCCAGCCACCCACCGGCTCCCCAATCCATGATGGGCTCCTTCAGCTCGAGGGTGTCGTCGAGCACGCAAAAGAAGCACAAGTGCAAGGTCTGCGACAAGCGCTTCACAAGACCCAGCTCGTTGCAGACGCACATGTACAGCCACACCGGAGAGAAACGTAAGTTGCTGTCCTGTCCATTGCCGGCTAGTCCCCAGACTGACTCGACTAGCGTTCGGTTGTGAGGTAGAAGGCTGTGGCCGCCGGTTCTCGGTCGTATCGAACCTCCGCCGACACAAGAAAGTCCACAAGAGAGGAGGCGAGATGCTCTCAGACACCGGTTCAGACACACACGAGTCGCCTTGAGAGCGCGCCCAACAAAAAGAAAAAAAAATGAAAAACAAATCAGAATTCAGCTTGACAGCAACCCTCCGCTTCAGACCTTGTCTCACGACAACCTCGATAGACTTTCGAAATACGGCATTTAATCCCAACCCCATCACTGCACTGCTTCACAACCAGTGGCTCCCGGTTGGCCACATCTCTCTACACTCACGCGACATACCACCTTTTAATCTTTCTTCACTCGGCTTTCGGGGCCTTTTTGTATTCTCTTTCTTCACGGCTGGGGCGGAGAGGCATCATGCCACGGGCGGCAGGGGAGGAGAGAGATGCTTCGAGGACGATACCCTCATGGACTGGCGTTCGGTATGAAATTACGGGGTTTCCACTACGGTGTCGATAGGCTGGAGCTATCACATTCTGTACTCTCGACTGCATGTCGCACTATGTGTCGGATTTCAAAACGGCTCTGGCGGGGGAGGGGAGTTTCAGGGGTTTCTTGGGTTGGCAGGGGGGCGGCGGTAAACTTTGTCTATTTGGGGTCGCAACGTACACGGATCTGTTGCCCTGGGGTTGATTGGTTGGTAGATACAAAGGCATTTTTTGGCGATGACGACGACGGGAAGCACTTGGGGAATGGACTGTACACGAATGTACACACCTAGATATAGCACAGGCAGGCAGGGCACCTCAGTACGCCTTGCAACTTGGTAATTTAATCATATGACAGATACTTAGTTACGGCAGCCGCTGTGCAACTGGCTTACTGTGGGGACACTCATGTTTCCATGGTCCCTCTAGGTGGCAAAGTCATGGGGCCCGGCGCAAGGTCTGACGTAGAACACGGTACCATGTCCCCCGGCTTCGGCTTTGCATTACACCGACTGAAACGTCCTCAGGTACCTACCAGCAAAGTCGGTTTGCTAGGTATTGTACGAGCCGCCTTCTTCCCGCGGCTGTTTACAGCAGTAACACCAGCAAATCATCATCAGCTCGACCTGCTCACATGACACACATCTGGCCTCAATCGTCGATGGCACGCACCCACGGCTGACGCGCGGCTCCAAGCACCTCATCATCTACACGCCGTTTCAAGACAATTTGCCTCTACAACCGTACATAGCTGCAGGCCTTCCGAGTCTCTTTTCAGGAACTGAATGCAACATGGGGCTGCTTGCGCCGCATCCGTATGGGGAAATGCGCCAACTACCTACCTTTTACACACGCGAGAGAGGACTCGATAGAACGACGGGGCCACACAGACAGAAAGAGACGATGCCAGCAATCAGATGACCGGTTGCTCTCCCCCGCCAGCCGGGCACCGATCTGGTTGGTTCGAACGGCCGGCCCGTGTTGTCGGGGAGCAAGCTGCCGTTGCGGATTGAGGCAGCACGGCACGGCACGGCATTTCTTTCGACGACGACGACGACTCGCCTCGCTTCGAGGGCTCAGGGGGTCAGTGTCCGCCAACGGCGCGTGCCCATTTCGCGAAAGGGGGAGGAGGAGAGGGCTTTCACCCGGCCAGTAATAAGCCCCTTTCGGCCCTGTCGCCTGTGAGGGGGATCAGGTGGTGTTGTGAACAACCCAGCCCGGCGGCAGAAGGGGGAGGGCATATACGTGGACGTTAGGCCGGAAGGGGAAGGCGGTTTTGACACTCGCTCGCCTCTTCCCTGGGTCAAGTTCGCTTCTGGCCAACAAGCAGGCTGGCAGGCTCCGAGAAAACGGTTGTTGTGGAGATACTCCCGTACAAGGCCACGTTCTAACGCGAACGAGGATGTGTACACGCACACAGCACACAACCAACTTCCAGGGCGCCCACTGACAGCGCCCTCCTGCCAGCCCGCCGTTTCAGATGTGCAAATCACTGTGTCATTGGGGCTGGCTCGTGAGTTGGGCTCTCACCAACTCGGATCATTACCCACTACGGCAGGCGCAGAGGGTGGGGGACAAACTGACAAGCAACGGGGCAAGGCGGGGGTAAGCTGGGGAGACGTCCTTTCTGGAACAACTTCCGGCTCCGGTCGACACTAGGAAGACCCGGGCGGAGGCCGTTCGGGGGAGAGAGAGAGGCGTGGGCTGGGCCAGGAGGCGAATGGTTGCGGCCGGGGGCGGGGAGGGATTTGCCGCACGTGCGAACCTGGCAGCCCTGTTTCGGGCACGAGTCAACCTCGTTCTACGCGGGCCGCCGCTTCGTTCTTTTCGAGCTTCTCAGCAATAACCGGCCGCAGGAATCCCGTGGGGCGACTTCGCCGATGTTTCGAGAGTCGATGATAGGCTTCAACAAGGTCCCAGCTTGCTTGGGACCAAGAAATCGTGTTTAACGCGCAAGGGAAAGCCCGGGGTGGGGACGGCGAGATGGAGCCAGCCGCGGGTGCGAGTCTTGTCTGATACCGATGACGCACTTCAGGTTGCTGGCACGGCTCATGCTCAAGGCGCATGTTGCTGATGCCGGCGAGGTATCCTGACAAGTATCCTGTCGAGCCTGTGTCAGGAATAGCATCAGCTTTCCACCAATTCAACAACCGGACGAATGGCGAAAGAGACTCAAAGCATGGAAGTGTTCTTGGTCGTGAGACACAATTCCACAAACGGGACCAGTTGGAAAGCACCCGGTGCCCGATCGATCCATTGCTGACACTGAGGTGCTGCTGCGGGTGCAGGCAAACCGCCATCATGCTGCCGTGCCAGGTTTTGGATGGTGTCGACAGACGTCACAGTGCACTCCCTCCTCCTTTCTGGCGCCGAGGTTTGGTGACAAGCTGGGTGAGGTCCCGCCGGATGACGTCGATTTGGCGGAAACAAGCTTGCAGGAAACACCTCTCTGCAACTGGGCCGCAGACATATCCCGTCCCGAACTCAAACCTTGGAGGGAGAATTCGGAAACCGACAGCTGGGGCGCGATTTTCTGCCTGGAATTACACGGTGTACTTGGTAATTCGAAACTTATCGTGATCCGGTTCGCCTCATACAGCGGGCGTTGGTTGAAGGCACGGAAGGCACATCGTGCAAAATGGATGGCACCAGGCGAGCAGCAGGGCTCCACATAACAAACTCCAGCCAATCAGAATCCCAGAACCATACATCTGCGCGCTCCGTAGGTACCTAGTTGGAAGATCGTCAGGGTCCTCATGGTCATTCACACTGGAATTCGCGGGGAAATTTGCGACGGGACAAGAATCGCATCCCAAGGCAACTTTTACCGATGGCGAAATGCATCGCAAATACCACAATAGGCGGTCGCAGCCCCCCCACATGACCCTGCCGCGCGTCTGCCAGTCATCCATCGGCAAAGGACTCGGAAGCGAATGTTGCAATCCACCCGACACGAGACGCCAGCGATACAGAGTGCTTCCCGGTGTCAAACACACCGAAACATGAGAATCTTGATCCTACACATAACGTCACGGCGCATTCGAGAACGGCGGGGTAACACCATCTCTCGTTCGTGCCCAATTTCTATCTCATGTTTGCCTCGAGGCTGGCCTTGGAGTTCAAGCAGTCGTTGAGATACACAGCACACTAACTACCGCTAGCGCCGGCAGCCATGGATGACGTCAGGGGGTGCAGTGGCACACTAAACTCAGGTACGGAGCCGGCAGTTCTGAACCATTTGCTTTTTGGTAGGGCGGACGTGGCTTGGTTGCATGTCTGCCCTGGCTGCCCCCATGCCGCGCGACTCTGGCCAAACTTCAACCTTACCCCATTCGCGCTTAGTTATGCGAAACTCGTGGCGGTGAGAGGGAAGGACCGAGGAAAGACCGCGGGGGCCAACAAGTCATACCTTAATCAGGTTATGTTCTCCTCGCTGGTCTGGCTGGACTCGCCAAGAACGTTTACAGTCGAATCCAATGCGGAGTGACGGGACCCGACGTGGGGCGCTTGCCAAAATAGCAGGAAACCCCCTTTTGCACTTGATTTTATTCGTTGGGGTGTCTGATGAACAGACGGAGTCACCGAGGCCGTTGTTACCGTGTCATTGAGAAACATTGTGGAAAACAAGAGGGCTCCATCGCACCACTGCAGTTTGTGGGTTTACCACGGTATTAACCCGAGGACCCTGATTACTACTCAACAGTGAGGCGCAGCACCTGGGATTGCAGCATCTGAAACAAGCTGTTTAAATCATTGACGTGGGAAATTTGGTGCACTCGGTGGAGTTGGGTTGCATCTGTGTTGCGCGTTGCCAGGCGGGCGGGATTGGCAGAGTTGTATTATGATTAGGATCTTGGTGGCTCGAGGGTGGTATTCCCGGGGTGTCAGAGCCATGGATATCACTCAACTCTCGTGTTGATGGGATGGGATATGATGGAACGCTTCCATCTATAGGTTGCGTGGGAAATGGAGTCGACTGCAAACCAGCTTGACTGACGGGCTGCTGGGAAGATTAGGAATTCTTAATTTCACTGTTCTCTTCCATTCCGGTTTGATCTCTTGGTATTTCTGCTGGCGGATGGAGTGCCGTCCCGTTTCATGGTCTGGCTTCGTTATGTAGATGTTGCTGGGCTGGTGGTGGTGGCCTTGGTAAACACAACCTGCCCCTATGGCTCAGGGGTAAGTAAACAAGTACCAGATACCAGCTACGGAACACAATAGACTCATATTTAAGACATTCTATAGAGATCTTGGCGTGGATACGCTTCATATCCTCGTCTTTTCGTGGATTAAACACCTCATATTGCGTAGAAAATCTTTTTTTCACTTATCACTTTCACCCTCCGGTCTGCGAGGAGATCAAGCTGGCCATCTTAGCATGTAGATCCCCCAATTGCAGACGGTTTGACATATTCAACGATGCAAAGATGCCGTTACTTCACCAGCTGGCCGAGGAGAATGCCTTCCTGCCTCACCCAGGATACTCTCACAAACCCGGCCGCTTGGCTGGGCAAGCTGTCAACAAGACGCACAAACCAGGCCATCCAACACGGAGTAGACGACCAATGGAAGCAAGGGACAGGGGACGGTGATGTGTCTGGTCCAGCAGAGACACATAACGCGCATTCTTAGAGGAAAATGCGTTACTATCTACCCAGACATTACAAGCTGAGACAAGAACAGTGTCGCGGAAAGTAGGTATTCCGTTCCGCTTAGCACCTCGTGCACAACCACGGAAGAGCGAGCAAAGGAACAGAACACCAGGGCACGAGACTGAATGGGCAGGACAGAATGCAGAATCATGTAGAGCCACCACACACCCCAGACATCCGGCATTCCATATCACACCCGCAGCCAAGCCCGTCCCATCCGCTTCAATCAGCCCATCCATCCACCCATCCATCCACCCACCTCACATCTCATACAGAAACCGCCACCCATCTACAACACATCCTCCGCTAGGCCCGTACCTCACATACGCCGCTAGGCGGGCAGGCAACAGTGTCAGACCAATGCAGACAGCCGGTACAAGGCAGCCCGCTCACAAACCAGCGCGGCCAGACCTCGATGCCATTAAGCGATGTTCCCCATCAACACTAAGAAAAAACGCTGGAGGTCTTGCCACATCGCAAGACAAACAAATAAGAAGAATAAGAAGAAGAAAAGGCCATCCCATATCCGATAAGCCATGCACAAATAGCAGGTGAGGAAAAAAAGAAGGTAAAAGATGAAGAAAAACCAGAAGCGCAGAAACCGTGGTATAAAGCACCCTGAACAGCAAAGGCAAAGGAAGGAAGGAACCGTTTTAGCCTTTCACGACCCCTTCCAAAGGCGAACCAGTCCCCAATAAACGCCGCCCGAGCCCCAGCCGGAGCCCGAAACCAAACCAAACCGAACCCCGTCCCATGCAACCCAGCCTCTAGTAGTAGTATCGAACGCAATGATGAAACCGAGATCCCTTCCCCAACCGATCAGTCAGACCTTCCCTAGCTAGGCAGGTAGGCAGGTAGGTAAGTAGGCGCGCAAGGTTTTTTTCTCTCTCAAACCTGCGGCGCCCCCCTCCGCCCCAGCCCGCCCAGCAGCTCCTCGGGCGGTATCCTGGCCATGCCGCTCCCGCGATCAATCATACTTGTCGGCGCCGGCACGTACCCCTCCCTCCGCTTGCGGACGCGGTCCAGCACGATGCCCGCCGCCACCATCAGGAGGATCAGGCCCAGCGCGATGGCCAGGCCGATGAGCACAACAAACACGAGCGGCATGTGCCCGCCGCCCGACTTGGCAAAGTAGTCGCTCCTCTCGGAGAAGACGCGCGATATGCTGCCCGGCTCGTCGGGCGACTCCGACGTCGTGAGCGCGAACGGTGTAAAGTTGTTCCCGTCAAAGAGGACTGCCGACGCCGAGCCGAATTCGGACAGGACGATGGAGCCTGTGAGGAGGAGTGCTTCGTCTTGATTGACGAGGTCTGACGAGTCGTGGGAGGCGGTGAGGGAGAAGATCTGAAGGCCGCGAATGTCGGTTCCCGGTTGGAGGGCGGACTGGCCGGCCTGTTGCCAGGTGGAGCCGTCTGATTTCATGAGGTAGGCGGCGCCGTTTTGGGAGGAGATGCCTGCGGCCCAGATCTGGCCGCCGTCACTGGCGCCGGCGGTGAGGATGGATACTGGGCCCGGGAGCTGGTCGGCACCGGGGTAGGCGTTCCAGGTTTGGGCAGTTGCATCATACCGGGCGAGGAAGGTGGGACTGGTGTTGTTGATGGTGAGGTTGCCGCCGGCGAGCAGGAAATTGTCGGTAGCCCATAGGAGAGAGCTGACATTGCCGTGGAGGTTCCGTCCGGGCTGGTTCCATTGCGAGGCCGTGGTGCTGAAGAAACATACGCCGGAGCAGTCCAGGGAGCCTGCGCCGCTGAAGGACCCTCCGACGTAGACGTCCTTGGTGCTGGAGCGTACCGCAATGGAAGAGACAGTGCCGTTGCCGCCTTCCAGAGCAGGCGGTTGTGTGTTGAATGACTTGCTTGCTAGGTTGTAAGTGATCAGGCCGTTGACGTTGGCGCCGTTCGCGGTCCCTGTAACTTTCCCTCCCGCATAGAGGATGTCCCCTTCGACAGCCATGGCCAGAAAGGTCGAGTCGGACGAGATCTGCTCGCCAAGGCCGGTAATCCGGTCGTTGTCAGAGCCATCAAGGACAAGAAGGTTGTGGATCGTAGAGCCGTCAGTGGCCTTGGCGGTAAAGTGACCGCCTAGAATCGTCAAGTTCCGGCCGTTGTTGGTGTCGAAGAGGCCGGCTACCACACCGCTGACATCGCCGCCGAAAAAGGTACCGTCGCGCTTGGTGAGATCGCTCGAGGACGCGGAACTTGCCGAAGGCTCAATATCCACAGGAAGCCGGCTCAGGCTTTCGCTGCCCAGGATCGCGGCGTCGTTAGCCCCCAGAGTGGAGGACGAGAGGGAGCCGGCATAGAGCGAGTGGCCCCCAGTAAAATTCAAGATGGAGGCCGACAGCACACCGTCAACCGCCTCAAGTGGAAGGTCCAGATTCTCGAGCCAGTTTCCTTGGGACGGCACCCAGACGCCAAAGCCATGCACCTCGAGGGCTGGATTGCCGCCAAATGCCAGCAGCTGGTCAAAGTCCCCATTAACACTGACGACAACCTCGGGAGTCGAGCTGGTGATGTTCATAGTCATGCCAACCACGCGCATAACCCTGCCGTTGACACCCGCGCCAAGCGGGCTCCACGTGTTCGTGGAAGTGTCGAACACGGCGACGTTGTTGAGACCCTGGGCTGAGTTGTCCAATGTGCTGGTGAAGGTGCCACCAACAAACAGGCTAATGTCGTTGGCGAACAGGGATTTGACCTCGCCGTTGAGTCCGCCATCAAGACGATGGGCATTAGCGTCGTCAGTCTTCATAGCCACAATGTTGCGTAGGCTGTCGGAGGTGGTAAAATTGCCTGCAACAAAAGTAACATCACCCGATGTGGCCAGGGCACTGACGGCGGACCCGGTGGAGAAGTTGGCACCAAGACGGTTGAAGGCGGACTGCATGAACTCGCTGGGGTTCACGTCTGCCCCGGGGGTGTACTCGTAGAGCCCGTTCAGGCCTCCTGTGCTGTTGATCAAGGTGAAGCCAATCCGTTGGGCGACGAGTGTCATCTGACTCAGGGACTGGCCGGCCAAGGGGGTCATGGTTACTTGAGGGCGAAAGCTGCTCGAGCTGGCGTCGACGGGGCCAAAGTAAATTTGGTCGTACTTGTCAAAGTTGTTAGTTTGGTAGAGGTCGACATCGATCGGCTGGATCTTGGTGGGATCAGCTGTCATCTGCCCCGTGAGCTTGACTTGGCCTCGCAGAGTGCAAGTATTGTCTTGGATGCAGCCGGGCGTGTAAAGGTTGACTGAGTACTGCCCGGACTCGCGGATGTCTGGGGTGAAGACGACCGAGGCCGAAGTGTTCGTGATGGGCGCCGTAAGCTGGGCACTCAAATATTGGGCCGTGCTCGAATAGGAGGGTGTGACAACCCAGGGCCCAGTCGTGGTAGCTGAGGAAGGGAATTCCAGGCCAGCGCAGGATGGCTCATTGAAGTCGTTGATGGCGTACGAGTAGATGTCGTCGGCAAACAGCTCGATGCCTTTCAAACCTCCACCGCTGCCGTACCAGGCCGAGATGTCAATGCGAAATTCGTTCATGCCGATCTCGTTGACAAAACGGAAATCCTGGAACTGGATCGAGTTGTCGTCGCTCAGCGGGCACTCGCTCGTGCAGCTCGCGTTCTGGTTCGTCGCGGGATCGATGTAGGTGAAGTTCATGATGCCATTGATCGGCAGGGCTGTGAACCGCCAAGTCTTGGTGCCCCTGCCATCCTCGTGCGTGTTGTATAGACGCAACTTGGTCGGCCGAAACCCATGCTTGAATTTTGCCTGCCAAAAGCCGGCAACGTTGTCCGAGAGCAGCCACGTGTTGCCGGCCCCATCTCCTCCGCTCGTCTTGCAGACAATGTTGTTGGGGTCGCTGAAGCCTGGAGATGTACTCGAAGATCCGGCGGAAATACTCGCTGTCGAAAGGTTGATAACCTGGCTGTCGGGGGTGCTCGGGGTGCTCGCGTTCCCGAGCCCAGTGAATTTGCCTCCAAAAACGACGTTTCCGCTCGAGGCTTTGGTGATGGACATGACGGGCCCATTGAAACCTGCAAACGGCAAGTTGACCCAGCTCCGGCCACTCTCCCAGGCCAGGGCATTGGTGGAGTTGGCGCCAACGAAGCTTCCTCCCAGATAGACCATGTTCCGGTCCTGGTCGCAGAGCAGGGCATTCACCGAGCCGGACACACCCGGGAGCGGGGTGACGGCGGCAGTCGTAGGGTTGAATAGCGCAATCGCGTTCGACTGCATGGCTGGCGCCCCATGGTCGGGCCCTCGTATGCTCGTGAAGTTGCCGCCCAATACGACCACTGTTCCATTGCCCGTGTCCAAAGTGCACATGGTGCGAATGGTGGCATCGGTATTGACGATGGGCGCGAAGAGGTCGTTTGGCATGCGGGCGAGGAGCTGCTCGCTGCCATTGTTTCGAAACAGATGCTCGTTCTGTTCCTCGTACTGGTACAAGGATATGCCTGAAAAGTCACCGGCGAGGGCAATCCGTCCGAGCTGGGAAAGGTCGAGGTTCGGGGAGGGAACAGGAGTGAAGGTGATGGCGCTCGCTGGCGATGCCGCAAAAGCGATGACCGACGCGGCGAGCGAGGTCAGGGAAGAAAAGTCGCTGCCCGGGGCGGGGCGCCGCTTGGAGCGTAACCGCATCGCGTGTCGGTCGAGATGTGGGATTCGGATTGATTTCCGCGCCTGTGACCGGCGAGCAACCAAGTTGCTCAGTTAGATGCGGCGGGGTCCAGATGTCAGCACCGGGATTCCATAGCACATCCGAGGCACTCTTGATAACGACGTTGTGGTGTGGCTCAGAGAGTTCGTGATCGAGTTTTGATGGGGGTTGATGTCGCACGAAATGGTCGGCCGAAAAACAGAGGCGCTTAGACGGTTGAGTTGGACCAGATTGAACGAGCGTGGTGAAAACCGAGATTTGGTGGCATGGGATCGGTGCGGCGAAGAAAACGAATGTCAAATCGAGTTGGTATTGGAGCTGAAGCCCGCGCTCGAGGATCGCGAGTTTGTGAGTTGGGCCTCCGTGAGCCTGTTTTCTCGGCCAGGAGTGGCGCCGCTCACAATCCTGCTGATGGGCGTGACGGAGATTGAGCGGGGCGAAACGACCCCTGCGAAAGGCACTCGCTGGCCGCTGAGTGGTCGGCCTGGTGTGGCTTGACCAAAATGGGTTAGGCTGGAGTTCCAGGAAGATGGGACGAACTGAGAACGGGAACAGAGGGTTTGCACCTGCCAGTGCCTTGTGAGACACGCCAACGTCAATTCTCAAAACGTGCTGCTACCTCAATGTCAGCAAACTAACAATACACAACAGTGTATGTGCGCAAAAGATTGCTGGCTCGGTGCGACTCGTAAAGACCTCAATGCCGATGCCAAAGTGGCCTTGACATTGCTCTTGGGCAGTGATTCCCGGTCCATCACTGCCGAGAAAATGGCATCGGGGAAACGTGGAGAGATGGGACGGACATGCACGAACCTTGCTCTTCACAGCAAACAGAGGCTTTGTTGACCGATGATGGTGGAGATGCCCAAAACGTTAACCTCGAGATCCAGATCCACCCAGGCACTCTTGACTCATTGATGAGTCTCCCAGATGCCGCTCGCCGAGTGGTACAATCTGCGTCGATAGAGTCGTGCCACGCGAAGCGGATCTGCGCTAAGTACCGTTGCCCAGAGAAATGAAAAGTTCGAAACGAAGATTACGGTGAAATCCTGGTTTGGAAAATGAGCGTCTCACGGAAACGGACAGCGACAGGTAACGCGGGCGGTTGGGCTGTCGATTATCGGACGGGAAGCCTCGGTCGTTGGAGAGCCTGAGGTCTTGTCAGACCATGCCGTGATGGTCTGGGGAGGGGGATCAGGGGCCCATACCGTTTCGTTGTCGACTATCCGTAAATACCAGGTGGGCCAGAGTGGGCGGCTCTGCAAACTCACAAGAGAAAGAAAAAAGAATGTATCCGGGTCAGCTACGTGATAGAAAGGAGTGTGGTCAGTCCCCGTCTGCCTCCAAAAGCGTCTCCCTGATGAGAGAAGGAGAGAAGGAAAAGAAGCGGGAGGGAGCTGGCGTTGTCCGTGGCCCACCGCGTGCTGGATTCTCAGGGGGCTCAGTGTTCACAATGCAGGTCCGCGATGGATGTCATTGGACGGCATGCACCGCGGCGGGGAGTCCCATCCAACCCCTTGCATCAGTCAACAGAGCCAGGTAAGCAGTCGCGGCGGTTGGAAAACTTCAACATCAAGTCGACTTCATGGTGCCAGATCATATGTTTCTGGATAAATGCTGCTGGAAAACACCCGTTCGCCGAGTGACTGAAGCTTACATACCTACCCACCTGCCTCCTTGAGGGCTCGATGTGTCCAGAGGTTATCGGGTGCTACCTTATCAAACATATGATGCCGACCGTATCCGTATGACCAGTGTTTCGTCATAGGACAACGCCCTGGACATGGTAGCTCTCTCTTCTGTGACCCACGACGGTATCGGATCTCCATTCCCAGCCACACGCCAACTGCTGTGAACCACAGCCCGGATAGCTGGTTCATGGACCTATCTTTTCCATGCGATGCGAAGCCTGACGGTCCGCATCCAACCATGGCCACTGTCGAGAGCCGGGGCCATGGAAATCTATCTTGAACGCAGGCCGGCTGCAAAGGCGCACCTTACGGGTAAGGCTGCACCGACGGATTGAGCATGCGTAGCCAGTTACTAAGGGTTCTGGCTCCGGGGTCAATATGCCGCCAACCACGAATCACCTTGTTCACCACAGCCATACCTCCAAGCAGTTCCAGCATGACATCCCCCATGGGTATCATAAAACCATGCATGTATCCATCCCAGATCCCATCAATTTCACACCTTCCCACCCGCTTTCTCCTCCAACATCTTGATGCGCCTCTTATACTCCATCGGACTCTCTCCCTTCCCCCCCTTCACACCCCACAACCCCCTCCCCTTCCTCCTCGCCACCTCCTCGGCCGCCCTGTACTGCGCCTCCATCCCGGCCCCGCCAAACTCGGCGCCCGTCTTGCCCTCGTACGCGACGGCGAGCCCGCGCCGCAGCAGCTCCAGCCCGACGTCGCGGCGCGGGAAGAAGAAGGGCGGCCGCCGCACGTACGCCGTGGCCACGACGCGCTCGTACTGGTCGCGCCGGTAGATGGAGACGCGCACGCGGCGGCGCAGCACGTAGCTCTCGAGGAAGGCGAGCGCCTCGGCCGCGAAGGGCTGGGCGGGTCGACCGAAGTGGGCGCCCTCGGGCGCGTCGACGCCTGCGATGCGGATCGAGATCTGGGAGAGTGCGCCGAGCGGGGTCAGTCGGTAGTTTTTTTTCTTTTGTTGGGGGAGAAGAGGGGACTGGGGTGGGGGCTTTACGGTCCGGCCCTTGAGCTCCTTCTTGTCCTTGGGCACACGACGCAGCCAGCCCCAACCGGCTAGGCGGCCGCCGGGAGTGTGGAACATGTGGAAGCCATCGCCGTCTCCGACGCTCGTGACAGTGCCGAAAAGGCTGCGGCGGCGGAAGAAGCTCGGGCGGATGTGGCTCGGGGCGGGGATGCGGCGCAGGTAGGACTGGTAGAAGGTGTACAGGCCGAGGGTGAGTGCGGCGGCAGCAGCGGGGGCGATCCAATTGTGCGGGACGGCCAAGTGATCTCGGATGCCGGATGTTATCGAGTCGAAGCCAGAGTCTTGGTTCGGTGTCTGTGTTGCCGACGGCGGTGAGGCCTTTGGTCTGTCGTTGGCTGGCATCTGCAGCCTTGCTATGCCTGGGCGGGGTTTCGGATGTGCTTCGTCATCTCGTCCGCTCGGCGATGAAGCAGAAAAGAGACTCCATCGCATGATGGTTCGACTGCCAACTTGACTTGTATGGACGCCGGGACGGAGAAGGCGGTCACAAATCGGGCGTGGGTTCTCTGAGGTGTGCACGGGCCTCCCCCACATGCTAAAGGTCCAGCAGACACCTCAGCCTTGACGTTGCCCCGTCGACATGTGGCCAATCATCTTACACCAACCCAAACATTGCCGATCCCGTCTCCTGTGTAGCCCGAAGACATCAGTCCACGACTTGCGGCCGTAGAGATACCAAGCGCTTGACTTCTGACACTACCACAAATACATCGGCGGCCTGCAGCAATCAGAATCGTGTTGATGCTCCATGTTCCGAAGGGTTGGGCTGCTCCAACGTGTCGACAGCTATCTTAGGAGAGGAAGGGAAGAACTCTGACCAAAGGAAGACCACCACGCTTTCTAGGGCCACCCTATGGGTATTAGATCTACTTTTCTCCCTTTCGGACGCTTCGCTCAAGCAGCCTGATAGCCCAATAAAGCGGCGTGGTAACCTCCAAATCACCGCTTGGGACGAGTGTCTCCTTCGTCGATGGCGGTCACCAGGTCGACTCGCCAAATCGCCACCTCAGGCCGTTTCTCGAGGGCGACCGCATCTTTCAAAGCAAAGCTCTGTGGTCTCAGTAACTTCGTAGCAATCAACTTTATCGAGTAGGTGGGTAGTGAGCTTTCTGAAGCTTTTTGTCGCCCAATTGCAACGACACAGCACGCTTTTCACCCCGGGTTTCAAGCCAATGCACATACTACGACGCCATTGTTTTTCTCTTGCTATAACCTTCTTGTTATCAATCTTCTATTACTACAACAGCGAAAGTAAGGACGACCTAGATTAATGCCTGCGGCGGTGCCGATGGACTTCTGGATGACAAACCTCGGTGTCCACCACGCCGAAACTCAGAGCCCCGATGGTTGCCATCGCCGGAACCACATGGGCCAAGAAGACCGACCAAGAAATCCGTTTTAGAGAGGTCATTGTATATACTTCAAAAGCTTTACACGGATATTCGTACAAGGGCTCCCAAAGATAGGTACATGGACATCAGGTACCTAGCTGGACGCCATCTTTCATCCGACCATACTGCTCCAGAATCTACCGCACCTCCAGCTGCTTGCCGGCCCGCCCTATATGTATTAGATTTACATTTCTATTTCCCATCGCCCCTTCCAACAGGTCAAATGGCCTAGCTGGAAGGGGCTTGGGGGCCTAAAAACCCCACGGGACGGTGACCATCCCAAGGGGAAGTCACCAGTTCGACTCGCCGCACCCGCCGATTTTCGAACGCCAACCGCCTCCCTCGCCCCCCGCGAAGTATAATCCATGGTCCCGGGATTTTCGTAACCATCCACGTCCTTCGGGAGCTGGGTGGTGAGCTTTTTGACATTTTTGCCTACTTACCTGGCAGCGAGCCCAAGACAGGGAGGTTAGGGACACATCAAAATAAAACGGAAAAAAAGTAAAAAAGAAACTTAAAGATGTCATAAATATTATGTCACATTTCCTTTACATATCGGGGGACAACCAAGATCCAGTACTGAGTATCTATTCATATCAAGAGCCAAACATGGCTGAAAGAGCTTGCTTACAGGTAGGTAGACTCAATGGTCAGTCATATCAACAGCCGTATCATCATGCCTGGACTTCCCTCGCCACCCCTTGGGCACAACCCGGGGCAGAGTCAGGGGCCTGTGCTTGGAGTCAACTCTTGTCTCTTCAAGTTTCATAGTCTCGTCGAAGCTCGGATCCCTCGAGTCCCTCCTCAAGCGACGTCTCACCAGTACCCTCACTTCCCGCCCCCGACGAACAAGACGATGCAGCAATAACAGCAGAACCCCCGTGACCCGGGCTATCACATCCGACCGAGCTCTCACCCTCTTCTCTCTCTCCATCCTTCTTCTCCTTCTCTGCCTCACCCTCCCCCTTCCCATCTTCACCCTGCTCTCCCACAGTCACACCCTTGATCAGCTCGAGGTGCTCCCTGATCACCCTGAGCTGCTCCCTGACCACGCCAAAGCGGTACTCAGCGCCAGCCCGCGCCTGGACACACCCGGCGCACTGCTGCTGCACGCGGACCGTGTCGAACCCGTGCGACCACCGCGCGCCGCAGCCTGTGTCGGCCTCACCGCGGTCAAACGCCTTCTCGACCGAGCATGGCTGCGTGACGCCCAGCCAGGCGTGGTGGCTGCAGCTGAAGACGAGGCGGCGGTGAAAGCACATTGTGGTCTGGTGTGGGAAACGGATGGGACTGGGCAGGTTGGTAGGTTGGTGTTAGTGGGCTTGGATGCGATGGTGATATGGTGGACTGAGGGGATGGGAGTGCTGTTGGTCTACATGTAGGTGAGTCAGGGTACTTGAAGGGGATTTATATACGGGAGATGATGGGGTCGTCAATTGACTTAGAAGTTGTGATCAAAGGCATTGTTCTTGTGGCTGCTAGAACAGCCTGAAGAGTCAGCAGCAATGCTGGTAAATTCTCCTTGTCGACATTGACAACCTTAGCGCTGTACCTATAGTGTCGTTCGGTTGTCCTCTTTGTTTGTCTGCCTCAAGAATTTCCGAGATCAACAATGCTGCTCACCACACGTATTAGTCCGTCAGACAAGCAGGAGAAACTATAGAGATGCAAATAGCCGGCGCTTGATGGAACGCATCGCAAAGCTAAGTCTACGAGGATAGTGGAGATGCCATATCACTATATCACTGCGAGGAGTCTGGACTGCAGGTTGGCCGAGCCCAATCCCTTCATATCCTGTCCATAACACCGCTTTGGAGAACTTCCACAAAGTCCTTCGCCCAAACCAACTTGCTCTCCCCTCTTGCTTCCCCGACATGCGACACGCCGAACCCTAGTCGCTTCAGCGTCTTCAAGAGCTTGCTCTCCCCATCATCGGCGATGACCACTCCCAAGTCGGCCGCGACCAAGCACGCCAAATCCGTCGTCGAATCCCCAAAGTAGACCACATTATCCTCCTCCCACCCTCGTCGCAGAGACTTCATCGCTCGCAACTTGTCCCCCGCCGAAACAAGCGGTTCACCACCCAGCTCCTTTGGCCCCTCAACGCACCCGTCCGGAAACCCGATGCCGTTTGCGACCATCCTCATCACCGTTTCCCGCCCTTGCCCGGGCTCACACACGGCCTCTACAACCCCCCGGATGAACTCGCCCGACCAGTTGACACTGACCACCGCGACGTCCCATCCCCGGCTTGCTTGCTGTTCCAGGAATTCCCCCAACCCCCTCCTCACCACAACCGCCCCTTTCTTCACCTCTTCACCCTCACTCCCATTCCCACCATCTTCCTCGCCCTCAACTCGGGACGTGTTAATCCCTCCCCGCTCCTCCTCCTCCTCCTCCTCCTCCCCAGCCCCACAGCCAGCCACAGGCCGCGACCCCCACAACGCCCCCAATTCCCTCCCATCATCACGAGCAGTAACACCACCACCACCACCACCACCACCACCACCACCACCAGCCCCAGCAGTACCACCAACCTTAGGCCGCCCCAACTCACACGCCCTCCTCCCCAGCTTACGCAGCACACCCCCATAATCCCCACCCCCATCCCCACCCCCATCCCCCCCATGATCCCCCCCATGAGCCCCCCCTCCCAGCCCCCGAAAGAACCCAGCCTTGCCGACCCTCGCGACAGAGCGCAGCTCCACGCCCCGCACACTCTCCAGGTACGCCAGCTCCTCGCGCAGCGTGCGGCGCCGCTCGGCGGGCGGGCCCGCGTACGACGCGGCGTGCCGCTGGTGCGACGCGACATAGTCGTCGACGATGTCGGCCCATAGCTGAGTGAGGGTGCGGTTGTCGTTGCTGCCGTTGTTGTCGATGGTGTTGTCGGTGGTGGTGGTGTTGTTGGTGTTGATGTTGGAGTTGGAGGAGGAGGTGGTGGTGGTGGTAGTGGTGGTGTTCAAGTTGTCGGTACTAGTATCAAGCGGGGCGCCGGGAGGAGGACATGACTCGGCGATGGCTAAGGTTATGAGGGAGGAGAGGGTGTCGTGCTGGGTTATGGTGCCGTCGAAGTCTAGGAGGACGAGGACCATTTTGTGTTGTTGTTTTGCATTTGCAATAGTTATGTAAGGTATGTGCCTGGGGTTTAAATTGGGATTGTAGTTGGCTCCGTAGAGACGTCGCGGGGAGGGTGCGCCGAGTTTTATGGTATATGGGGGCAGGGGGACCTGAGAGGTGCCCTGGTTTTGTACTTTGGTAGCTGGTGGTAGACAGGCTCGGGTGGCATTCAGCTCACACGTGTTCTTGACTGCGATGAGGTCGGACGAAGGAAGCTCGAGCTTCCGGGTTATTGTGACGCGGAGGAGAATCCGGTTTAGTATTCGTACTGGTCGTCGAGGTTGATCAACGTGGATGCACAAGCTTGACCCCACAATTCCGATTCCTTGGAAGTTGGAACCAAGTTGCAAGACTGGCGGCGCCACGATGACAGACCTCCACGTAAGTTGTTTCACACTTGCTGTTTCTTCTATTTCCTTTATGGTAGAATGGGCGCGATCTTTCTTCTTTCAAATACATACTTGTATTTCCCGCTCCTGCAGCGACCCTTCTTTCTTTCTGTTGCTTTCGCTATGTCATTCACCCAGAGCGGACACCAGCCAGTCGGGTCCCAAGCTTCAAACTCATTCCATGCCTCGACGTTGCCAGGTGCCAGCACTAAAAGCAGCAACATCGTCCATTTTGCTAGTTGTCTGCTAAGGGTATCATCCATACTCAGCTGATCCTGAGACCTGTAAATGAAAATCCAACCCGTTTCCCGTAACGCCGTCTTGAGAACCCTATCGCCCACCCATTCTGTTCGTACAAAACTTCGCGACTACTATATGACATCCTCCATCTTGATGTCGTCTTCGTCCTCATCTTCAGATATCGCGTCGGCCTTTGGCACCGCCGCGTCATCCGCCGGCTTGGGCAGAGAGGCGACCATGCCTTGGTACTCAGGTTTGAGCGACCAGTGGTTGGCAAAAGTGCCGGTCCGATGCAGCACGGCGATCCGGTCGAGGGACTCGCGCAGGTAGGCTTCGGGCTGCGGGATCCTTCCGCGGAAGGCCTTGATAGACCAGTACTTGTGCTCCGAAAAGCACTTGGCGATGGCGTCCAGCAGCTGGTTCTCGGGCCAGCGCGCCGCCTTGTTCTCCATCTTCTTCGCTTTGGTCGGCTTCTCGTGGGTTTTCTGCGCCGCGGGTTAGTGCCAAGGGGTAGGAGCAATGGGGACTCGAGGTTACATACAAGGAAGTCGTCCCATTCCGCAGGGTTCATCATCTCGCCGGGCCTCATAAAGCCAGAGACCATTTGAACCTGCCTCTCCGACTGCTGAGTGGCCTGGGCGCGTATCGTCAGGAACCTGTCGGCCTCGGCGTTCGGCACCGGAGTGCAGACGACTTCATGCTTGATCCGGCCCGAAATCCTGGTTTTCTCTGTTTCCCGAGTCAGTATGCCTGTCCCGGGCGACGACGTGAGGGAGGGACCGACTTGGAATAGGCCTGCGTGCGTAGGTTCCCTTCTTGCCCCGCTCAGCAGGCGGCTCGAGTTGCTTCTGCTGTTTCCGCAGGAGATGCGCCGGGATGCCCTGGGCCAACGCGTTGGCCCTCTCCTTGTTCTTGGCCGCGTAGCTCGGCAGATCCTGCTCGGTGAAGACGAAAGTGTTGGTGACGTTGCGGTTCGTGACGTCCATGTCGTACTCTTTGGGCACGTCTTTGTGCACGTCTAGTTCTGGCTTGAGTCGCATTTGCAATTTCTAAGTGAGGGGCACATTAGCTGCGGTCACCGGTCACGTCCAGGCACCCGACTGACCATCTTGCCGTCCTTGTCCACCGACTGGCGAATTGTCCCAATCTCAAGCTCGGCATCGTCATCTAGCTTCGACCAAGCTTCCCAGACGTAGTTGGGCACGCGTGTGAGATACATTTTGTTGTAGTTATCGCCCTCGTTGCGCAGCCCGTCGTAGAATTCCAAGTCGGGCGTCTCGTCGACCTCGTCCATGAAGGGCGAGCCCGTGTCGGGCTCGGGCTTGATCTGTGGTTGCTCCGCCATCCTGAACACTCAAAATATGCTTCAGCGGTAAGCGGGGCAATAAAGTCGGTTAACGAGTTGTCCTATCGATGGACGGGAGCGCAGAATGGTAGATGGACAAAGCACGAATTTGGGAACAGCGTCTTTCTTGCTGGGGCTTCCAAGCTGGTGAGGTCAGCAAGCAACGGATCAGGGAATGCGCCAAGTGGGGCTCCGACGCCATGTTCCCGATTCAAGTTGGGCCACATTTGATTGGCTGGTTTAGCGCGCTTGCCAAATCTCACAACCGCTAGCACCACTTGGCGTTCATTCGTCACGGCTGGGTGGACCATTCCATTCTTTGTCTTTGCGCACCGCATATCGTCGATCCGCCATCCCACTTCCAAGAAGCGTTCACACTTTTGCATCGTAAGGTATTTTTGCATCTTGCACGTCGACATTCAATACCACTGAGTTTCCAACACATACTCTTCTAGCACCGCATAACTGATCCGCCCAACTGCCACGATGGCGTCGGAGGAGGATCGCGAAATGATGGAACGCATCAGCCGTTTGGCCGGCCAGATCAATCGCCACAGGAATCAGCAGGCGGGCTTCGCTCCCGCGCCGCCTGCTCGGCCGCCTCACCGTATGCCGACCGACCGACCGATAACATGTAGCTTTGGAACCCGATCTAACGTCCTTGGAGATGCAGGCTACTCGGGTGGATGGCGTCGCGGCGGGTTTCCTCATCGTGGGGGCCACTCGTCCGCCCGAATGCCCGTGTACCGCAACAGGACCCTCATCCTAAACGGTGGCTCTCAACAAAACCCGTCGGGCGAACCCGACTCGGGCGCGACATCGGACGCGTCCACCTCGTCGTGGGTAACCAAGAACGATCGCCACCTACAACTTATCAATTCGAATGTTTACAAGAAAGATGCCGAGGCAAGGACCGTTGCTATGGAGCAAACACGGCGCCAAAAACTGGCACTGAGGGACAAGCAAGAACGCGCCAAGCTGATTAACCACCTCAACCGCATGGTGAACAGCGGTGGATTTGGGACAGCTAACCAGCAGACCTCGGCGGTCAAGTACGAGATCGCTGTTCAGGGCGTCCGGTTTGTTGTCGCCAAGAACGGCAGCAAGCTAGTCAAGGTTCCCGGTGCGTCACCAGGATGCGCGAGGGCTTTTCAGGGCGCTCACATTGGTGCAGGCGACGGCAACACGGCGAAGGCGACCCCCAAGATGGCCGTCATCGGCGGCGTCAAATTCTACCGAAGCAAAAACGGCAACCTGTACCGGCACGGCATAGTAAAAGCGCAGCGGTATGTTTCCAGGGATCGTGGGGTTTGGCAACTGACTCCAGCATTCTCTGGCAGGCAATCCGGCGCCGTCAAGAAGGTCAACGTGCCCTGCAAACAGTTTTCCATGACGGGTAACTCCATTTTTCCTCGACCGACGCCCCCCCCGAGCAACGCGTCTCTTCGACCGGGCTTCGGTAAGTCAGCCACCGGAAAGAGTTAACTAACCGCGACACAGGTTCCTGCACCCAAGGCCCGCGCTGCCGCTACGTGCACGATCCGCACAAGGTTGCGATCTGCAAGGACTTTCTGCAGCAGGGTGACTGCCCCAGCGGCGACCACTGCGATCTCTCGCATGACCCCGTCCCCGAGCGCACCCCGACTTGCCTGCATTTTGCCCGGGACAGTTGCACCAAGCCTGAGTGCAAGTATGCCCACGTAAAAGTGTCGCCCGCTGCTCCAGTCTGCAGGGACTTCGGCTTCTATGGCTACTGCCAAAAGGGCGCCGGCTGCCCTGACCGCCACGCCTTCGAATGCCCCGACTTCAGCAACACGGGCGTCTGTAAGAACAAGGGTTGTAAGCTTCCTCACCGCGAGAGGGCAAGCGTCCTCCGGAGAGGCGCCGGGAGCCGGGATCTGTCCGGCGTGGACGACGACGAGATGGGAGATCTCTCCAGCGACGACGACGACGACGACGACGGGGAGTCTATCGACGAAGACGACGTCGACTCCGACGAGGTGGACGAGTTCATCGGTCCCGACGAGACCGGGGGTATTGATTTTGCCGAGCAAAAGGACTTCATCGAGCTATGATGCTGCTTCCTTTCTGCCCTGCCCCGCCTGGTACATTCGTCTTTTTTTTCGTTTGCATTGCCTGGCGCATATCACTACCCCCCTGATACCCCCCTTGTGCCTTGCTGCGGTGCTTTTCGGAGCGGATTGGAGATGGCCACACGGTGGCGCACAAGAGAAAATAATGGTGGCGCGCCGCAGCGTGCGAATATGTTGGATTAGAGAAGAAGAGTGCCTCATACATAGCTAGCCTCTTTAGAGGAATGAAGAAACCTTAAGTTCATGGATTCTCTTGCTCTTACTCTCAGGTGACGGGGCCTAGAACACTGTGTATACGATGATTGTAGGAGTTGTACAGGCGGGACGGGAAGGATGTGGGACGGTGGCATGGCTCGACACCGTCTACGGTTGAGGCGGGGAGGACTGGGTTTATGAGGGACTGATGATGCTGGTGGTGGAAAATCAATTGGGGTGGCTTGGGAACAGGAGGAGGGAGACGCAAGTCAATAGCGATATATCGTAGTACATAAATCCAGGGGTGGAGTGCCGGTGGAGGAACGGCCAGAGGAGAATGAGAGGTATAAGGGAGGTCGTGGTGTTATCGACGGTGAGTTGGGGGCGGGAACAGGAGACTCAAAAGTGGTAGTCGTGCCACCCATAACGAATTCTTGCTGTATTGTTCCGCGGGCTTTCATCGAATCAGGTCTATACAAGCAGCAGGTCGCCTCAGCTGCCAACTTTGAAGGTCCTCCCGCTCGCCGTCTTGCGCTCCTTCTCTTCCTGGTCTGGTCTGGCTCTGCGGAGAACTGGCGCATTGTCAGAATTGACGAGTAATCGTCTGCCACAGGTCGCTCACCTTGGAGAAAGTCTGCTGTCCGCCGCCTCATGCGGGAGTGAATATACGCCTAGGCAAGTTAGCCATGGGACAAACCCAATAGTGAAAAAGCATAGTTACCTTGGAGGCCTTGATGTGGTAGTGGAAGTAGTCGCGGAAGGTCTGGATGTGCGAGATGACATCGGGCATGCGCTGAGGTGTGAGATGCCGGGGGAAGAGAACTAGCCGAGTCAGCAACAGAACTACTACCCTATAGTCCCACAAGGCATACCAAACGTGACATAGCCAATCTCGCCGGTGCCCGTGTTCTTCACGCCCGGCACGCCCTGGAGCTCCAGCGGCGGATCGTTGCGGAACAGAACCTGGGGCGCATTCTGGATGGCGCGCCGGCGGGCGTCGACGAACTCCTGGATAAAGACCTTGCCAAACACGCGATCCGTCTCTTCCCGGAAGATGGTACTGAAAATGACTGTGACGCGGTCATGGCTGGCCTTGACGTAAATGGCCTCCTCCTCTCGGTAGTGGATCGCCTTGACCTCGCCGCCCTCGCGCACGCCCTGGGGCGCCTCCTCGGAGGTGAACTTGGAGGCTTCCGCCTTGAGATGGTAGTGCTCCTGGTAAGCCTGCTCGAAGGGGGCGGCCATGACGTTGCGCTTGAGGAGGGCGATCTTGTTGACCAGCTCGTCTCGCGCCTCTGGACAGTATCTCAGCACATGCTCAGGCCAAGTGTACAGCAGAGTAACCAACCTTTCTCGGCAGGAAGATCCTCTACATCGACGACGATGGAGAAGTCGTAACCTGGCTCTGGGGGCACGACGTAGGGCCCGTACTCGCGGTTGAGCACCTCCTCGGCGCCGTGGCGCAGCAGGTCCTGGAAGCAGCGGATTTGGATGGAAATCATGATCTTGGTCTTGGACTCGGGCGTCGAGATGTGGAAGATGACGCCGTCAAAGTCGGACACAGTCTGGTCGATGGACACGGGGGCCGCTCTGGTCGCGAGACGAGGGTCAGCGGGCTGCAGGGCGCCTTGAGCATCGGCGAGCAAGAGGTGGACTCACCCGGAGAAGCGCTCCGATAGCACCGACTGTATCAACACATTCTGGTAGTCAAGGAGCAGCATCTTGGTTGCGAAACCCGGAATCCAATTGCTGGCTTGTGTGTTGAGGTTGTTCGTCGAGTAGCGACGGGGGATCCGGGCAGCTCGTCCCTGATGTGCTGTGCTTCTATTAGTGGGGTCGCGGCTGGCAGAGGAGTTGAGGGTTCCAGGTTGACGTTGCTGCATGGTACCCTGGAGTTGGAACTGCCCCGCATCGAACAACTGGAAGCCACAGCCTGCCAAGCCCACACGGCGTGGCTTGTGCTCAGCTGCACGTTATCGATGTGAGGTGGGCTTATCTTATCTCATGTCGGCCAAAAAAAAGTTACTGGAAACAGCCCACGCGGTTCGCCGACGCCAGGACGACTTGAGAACATTGAGAGACGGGTTCGCAGCTGGGTTGCAGAGTGAGGGACCCCCGTCGCCAACATGGTCAAATCTTACCTGTAGGTTGCCATCCACCCAAAAAAGTCAAGGTATCTCACACCTAACCCCCTCCAGCAAATTCGAGCCCTCCAAGTCCTTCGGCGTCGTCGCATCCAGCAACTCAAACATCGTCTGGTCGAGCCGAGGAAAGGCGGGCACCGGTGCCGGCCAGGCCATTGTCGCCGCCAATGAGGAGGCTCTCGTGTGGGACATCAAGAAGGGCGAGCTGCTCGCACGCTGGAAGGATGAGAACTGCCGCGCAAAGGTGACGGCCATCGCTCAGAGCAGGGCCGACCCGGACGTGTTCGCTGTCGGCTACGAGGATGGCAGCATTCGCCTCTGGGACAGCAAGATTGCCACTTCGGTTGTGAGCTTCAACGGCCACAAGTCGGCCATCACCGTTCTGGGCTTCGACAAAACGGGCGTGCGCCTCGCGAGCGGCGCGAAAGACACCGATGTCATCATCTGGGACCTCGTCGCTGAGGTTGGCCAGTACAAGCTGCGCGGGCACAAGGATCAGGTCACGGGGCTGCACTTTGTCGAGCCGGACCCGATGGTGCAGGGGGAGGGCGACGAGGAGCAGGCACTGATGGCCGTGGACACCGCGGCGGCCGAGGGTTTCCTCTTGACGACAGGAAAGGACGCTTTAATCAAGCTGTGGGACCTCGCTTCGCGCCACTGCATTGAGACACATGTTGCGCAGACCAACGGCGAGTGCTGGGCCCTGGGTGTGAGCCCCGACTGCAGTGGCTGCGTCACCGCGGGCAACGACGGCGAGATGACGGTCTGGGCCCTAGACGTGGCTGCTCTCGCCTCCTCGGCGCAGCAGGTTGACCTTTCACAATCTATCAACTTCCTCCGGGATCGGGGAACATTACACCGCCAGAGCAAGGAGAGAGCTGTCGAAGTCATCTTCCACCCACGGCGTGATTACTTCGCGGTGCACGGAGTAGAGAAAGCGGTCGAGATATGGAGGATACGAAACAAGGCAGAGATCAAGAAGAGCCTGGCCAGGAAAAAGAAGCGGCGGAGGGAGAAGCTGAAGGATAAGAAGGCCGACGGAGAGGATGAGGTCGACGATGCCGACGACAACGCCGACGACATCACCAAAGCCGATATTTCCGACGTAATTGTGCAGCATGTCATCGTCAGGACGACGGGCAAGGTCCGGTCAATCGACTGGGCCGCGAACCAGGGGAACAAAGACCTGCAACTACTCGTCGGGTCAACAAACAACCTGCTCGAGCTGTACGCTATCGTCGGAAAGGACAAGCTCAAATCCAAGGGCGACGTGCCTGATTACAACAAGGCATTGGCTGTAGAGCTACCGGGGCACCGGACAGACATCCGTTCGCTGGCAATCAGCTCCGATGACAAGATGTTAGCGTCTGCCGCGAATGGTTCGCTGAAGATCTGGAATATCAAGACACAGGCATGCGTGCGGACCTTTGAGTGTGGCTATGCGCTCTGCTGCGCATTTTTGCCCGGCGACAAGGTCGTCGTGGTGGGCACCAAAGAGGGAGAGCTCCAGCTGTACGATGTCGCCTCGGCAACAATGCTCGAGACTGTCAATGCGCACGAGGGCCATGCTATCTGGTCTTTGCAGGTACACCCGGATGGTAAGTCGGTCGTCTCTGGCGGCGCAGACAAGACGGCCAAGTTCTGGGACTTCAAGATCGTTCAAGAGCAAGTCCTTGGTACGACCAGGACAACGCCCAAGCTCAAGCTTATGCAGTCGAGGATACTCAAGGTGTCTGACGACATACTCAGCTTGCGCTTCTCCCCAGACTCCAAGCTTTTGGCCGTCGCCCTGCTCGACAGCACCGTCAAGGTGTTCTTCGTCGACACTCTCAAGCTCTACCTCAACCTCTACGGCCACAAGCTCCCCGTGCTCAGCATGGACATCTCGTACGACAGCAAGCTCATTGTGACCAGCTCGGCTGACAAGAATATCCGGATATGGGGGCTCGACTTTGGCGACTGCCACAAGGCCCTGTTCGGCCACCAAGACAGCATCCTGCAGGTCGCTTTCGTGCCGCACAACTCGGACAGCAACGGCCACCACTTCTTCAGCGCCAGCAAGGACCGCACCATCAAGTACTGGGACGCCGACAAGTTCGAGCAGATTCAGCGCATCGACGGCCACCACGGCGAGATATGGGCCGTCGCCGTTAGCCACAGCGGTACGACGCTCATCAGCGCCAGCCACGATAAGAGCATCCGCGTCTGGCAGGAAACCGACGAGCAAATCTTCCTCGAAGAGGAGCGCGAAAAGGAGCTCGAAGAGCTCTACGAATCCACCCTCACCACCTCCCTCGAGCAAGACCCCGACTCGCAGGATGCCGACCGCGAAGTCGCCGCGGCCTCCAAACAGACGGTCGAGACCCTCATGGCCGGCGAGCGCATCGCCGAGGCGCTCGAGCTGGGCATGGCCGACCTGAACACGCTCCGCGAGTGGGAAGACGCCAGGCAGGCCAACCCGTCAACGCCAGCCGCCCCTCCGCAGCGCAACCCCATCTTCCTCGCGCTCGGCAACGTCCCCGCCGAGGTGTACGTGCTCAACACGCTGCAGCGGATCAAGCCCTCGGCCCTGCACGACGCCCTGCTCGTCCTCCCCTTCTCGGCCGTGCCCGCGCTTTTCACCTTCCTCGAGCTGTTCGCGGCGCGCGAGATGAACGTGCCGCTGACCTGCCGTATCCTCTTCTTCATGCTCCGGACGCACCACAGGCAGGTCGTCGCGAGCCGGACCATGCGCGCCGTGCTCGAGCGCATCCGGACCAACCTGCGGAGGGCGCTGCGGCGGCAGAAGGACGAGATGGGGTACAACATTGCCGCGCTGCGCGTTGTGGGCATGCAGATCCGCGAGAGGAGCGTCAGGGAGTATGTGGATGAGAACTGGGAGGCGGAGAATGGGGCTGAGCAGGGGACTAGGAAGAGGGCGTTTGTGCATGTTTCGTAGTACGTACTGTGTTTTCTGGTCAGTGGCCAGTGTGGATGGGGCTGGTGGGCGGCGGTGTAGGATCGAGACAGTATTGGGGTGTTGTATTGGAATTTGTGTCGACTGTCTGCAAGGAAGGGTCAAGAAAAGCATACCTTGTCTGGAATTTTTGGTCCCAAGGGCCATGGGTAGATCTTGTTCCAATCTCGAGATGACGTGGTGTCGCATAGGCGGTGAGACGAACGAGCCAAAGATTTGATAGCCCTGAGAGACATGTGAAAAATTCGGATGTTGCCAGAATCAAGTTCTGACCGGTGGATGGTCAAGTAAACAAACCCCCTGACACCGTTGACAACCTGCGAATATCTCATCAACGCTGAATCATATTCATTCATGAACTAAAAATTCTGCAGCGGCTTTGAATTGTAGTCAGCAAACCATTGATTGACCTGAAACCCCAAACGAACCCGTGGTATCTATCCACCGACCCCAGTAGACGTCGTAGGGAAGCCAGGTGACACAGCTCCAAATGCCAACTGCCTCATCACGTTCCCCCCTGTTTTCTAACCTTGCACTATGGAGGTCACACTTCAAGCATCAGTCCAACTCCTCCCTCAAGAAGAAGCCCGCTGGCCAAAAGTAGCAAGCCGTAGCAACTCAAGAAGCAGGTGTTGACACGGCCGAGCCAAACAGAGAATCAGTCATCTCATGGCCCACCTCGTCAGCTGACGTGTCAAGATCCATTGGAGTTGTAGTCCTTCCTTCGTCTCCTCCTTCCCTTCCTGATGACGGTTCACCCCGCGACCCCGCAGCAGACCCCTCTCCAGTTGGCTCTTCGCCATCGCGTTCCATCTCCATGGGCGTTGTTGTCGCATCCTCGTGGGCAGCATCCGTCTGCGCCGCTGTCTCCCGAGGTCCGGGTGTGGTATCGTCGTCGTCACCAGGCGATCCTGTTGCATCCTCTCCCGCAGAGTCCGCTGTCTCGTATGCGGTGTCGTCCGCATGGGGGCTTGTACTGTTCTCCTGGAAGGACATGGTCGTATCCATGGGCGTTTCCTGCGGTATGCCAGGCGGCGACGCCGATGCGGCTCGGGCTGCATCTGCATTCTGGCCTCGGCTCACGTCTTCTGCGCTAGGCGGTGGCGGCTCCTGGTCTCTGAACGGGGCGGCGGGCGCATCCGGCTGCTCCTCCCCCCGCTGCTGCGAGTTCGGTTCCGTGTCCCCTGAGGCGGACGGCTCCTCTTCATTAGCCGACCGGGTTGCAGCCTCCGACTCTGCTGGAGCGGCGAGGGGTGCTTGATTTGTGCCCGTTGCTGCTGGCAAAGGTTGGCTCGGAGCCGGTTGCTGACTGGGTGGCGCGACATGGTCTTGCGGTTGAGCTGGTGGTGGACCAGGTGGAACGGCTCCCGCTAGTTGGCCGGGTGTCGCGTTTGTTGCCGGTGGCGACGACGTCAGGCCCACCAATGCGGGAGCCGGGGCTGTCTGGTCAACTGGCCTCGGCGGGGCGCCGGGCTGCACAATTCGAGGGATAGGGCGTCGTGGTGGGCGAGCGGCTGCAGCGGAGTTCGGCGGGGCATAGGGACTGACATGACCGGGAGGTCCATAGGCAGGTAGCAGGGGTCTATGAGGCCCACTAGAGCCGGCGGGAGCTTGGGTTGGTGGGTGTGGCTGGCCGGGATTCGGAGGCCGTTGTGGCCCGGGATACACGGCTCCTCCGACGTACGTTGCATCAGGAGGCGGAGGAGGCGGCCTGGGCCCGGGGGGCGGAGGATGGCTGGGATAAACGGAGACGAAACTCGTTGGGGGCACATCTAGCGGTTGGCCGGAGTATACCACGGGCAGAATTGCGCCGGGGTGTATGCAGTGTTGACCGGGCAATGGGCCGGGCTGGGGACCAACGTAGACAACAACATAATTTGCTGGATCGAAAGCAGGGGTGAGCCCACGAGGCAGTGGGGGGGCTGGAGCATGGTGAGGAATGGATATAGCCGAGTTCTTGGACTTCCGACCTCCAAGACCGGCAGGGAACGTCGGCCTGACCACATTCACAGGGTGCGCGGCCCCGGGCGGTAGAGGTGCCGGGCTAACATTGGACGACGTTTGCCCTATCCAGTTGAGTGTGGACGGATACAGCGCCCCATTCGGAGCCGACGTCGCTGGCGTCGCGGGTGTCGCGGGTGTCGCGGGTGTGGCTGGCGTCGTCGCTGGCGTGCCCACGGATTGTTCTGTCGAAGATGCGCCGGGCTGCGCCTGCTGCTGCTGCTCCTCGCCGGTTCTGTAGCTCGGCCCCCGGAGCCTCTTGACGGTCGAGACTGGATGAGGGTCCACGCCTGCCGGGGCCGGCGTCAGGGTGATGGGACCGCCGCGGCCAACCTCGGGCAGCTCGACGCCGGTCCCCTCGAGAATCTTCTTGCGGGCATCCCACCACCCCTGGATGGTCGGAACGGGGATCTTCCAGTACTGCGAGGCCTCGGCGTAGGTGGGGGCGCGGTTCCAGATCAAGACGCCGTTCAATGCCTCCTCGGTGCCGGGGTTGAGGACTTCCATCTCGATGGGATCGCCGATGCGGCGACGGGGCCGTTGGCCTCGCACATCCTCGACCCGGTGGTTAAGGAGGTACAGCAGCACCTCGATCTTGCGCTCGCGGGTATAGCTGCGTTCGACGCGCTTGACCTCCTTCAGCCCTCGGTTCTTCAATCGCTCAGCCAGTGGCTTCGGCGCCGGTCCCATTCGCTTCCATGGGCGGCCCGATTTCGTGAGTCGTACTCGCGGCGGCGGCGGGGCCGACGGGGCCATCCTGTCGGGGTTGCGATTCGGATTCGTTTCTTTGGTATGTTGGAAGAAAGTCGCGAGTCCGCGAGTCCGCGATTGGAGCCGTGCTCTATGCCAAGATGAGCGCTCGGAGAGCTGACTGTACCGTTAGGACTCGCCCAATTCGATTATCTCCGCCCATCCTCAATTTGCCAATCAGAATGTCTAGCTCTGATGTTTTAGCTTTCTTAGCGGTGTGCACAGACCATCTTGAGCATCTTGGCGGCGAGTATTCGTATCCGCAGCTCCGTATCCATCCAATCCGTGCCTGGTGCTCCGGAAGACGTGGTCGGACTGGGTGAGTCGAAAGGGTACAGCCATGTGCTCAGAGTACTCCGCACGGAGTAACGTTAACGTTCACCGTTCCGACGAGCTTCCAACCTGGTGGACAAGAAGAGAGCGACTCTAACATTTCTATCAACAAGCAATGCTACTTTTTGAAAATGCATCCCAGCTTTTTCCGATTTCATCAAATCTTCTAGTGTACTCGATAGTGCTTCAATGAATTCGATACGATTTCTCAACGGGAGAGGCATGCCAAGCGTCGCTCTGCGCTCAATCACAGCGCCACAGCTGAACAGGCACTGCCCCGCTCCGACGCCAAACCATGTCGCCCCGAGACGGCACATGTAGTCTCCAGGACCGCGTCGCCGACGAGCTGAAGGGCCCCTAAAATGGCGTCGACTGCGACAGGACACCTGCATCGCTGTCGTTAGCTCTTCTCTTATCGTCTCCTACATACCATCCATACCTCTTGCATCCTTTTCTGCACCCCTCATCTGGTCGATTTCCGTCGCCGGCCAACACGAACCCCTCCACGCCGAGTCAACGGACTACCCCGCCGAGCACCACCCGCAGCGCAACCATGGGCCTCCGCGACAGGTTCCGGAAGAGGCACAACTCGGACGACGAGGCCATCCCCAGTCCCTCGGCCCCGGAGTTTACCTTTATTCGCACCGACACCCACAGCGTCGAAGTCATCCACCCTCCGAGCGCAGACGGCTCCCGCGAGCTCGGCCAGTTCCTGTCAGCCGACCCAGCGTCCGACACCAAGCAGCGCCGCAGCCTCGATGTCTTCCGGACCGGCCGCAGCCGGAGCGGCTCGACGTCGAGCAACAAGAGCTCGGGACACAGGCGCCTGTCGCAGCGCCTGCACCTGAGCCGCAGCCCCTCCAGCTCCGAGAACGTGCCCCAGGACCTGCCCGACATCGCCCCGGATGAGGACAGGGAGGGCGCAGAGTCGCAGTGGGAGAAGCGCGCCACCCTGCTGGCCCGCGAGAACGAGAAGAACCGCAGCCGCCCCGGCACCCCCGTGCACGGCTCTTCCCCTCCCGTCATCCCCCAGCTGCAGCTGGGCGATTCGCCCCGGAGCGGCTCCCCGGCTCCGCAGGAAAAGGCTGTATCCTCAAAGGAGATCGACGAGGATATCCAGGAGGCCATCAGGCTGCATGAGGAGGGGAGGCTGGATGAGTCGACGGCCCTCTTTGGGAAGCTGGCGGACCCCAAGGGAGCCAACAACCCCCTGAGCCAGGTCTTGTACGGTCTTGCGCTGAGGTATGTCCGGCTCGTTCGTCACGGGGTTATCGCTCGTGCATCCCAATCCCGCCGGTGGCGTGGGTGCGTTCTTGACGGAATACACCCAATGGCTGTCGGGACGGCCACGCGGGCGTGGGATTGACCCAGTAACGGCCATCGTCACATTGATGCTAACGCAGCGTCTTCCAGGCACGGATGGGGCTGCCAGCCAAACACAGCCAAGGCCGTGACCTTCCTCTCGGCAGCAGCATCCAATGCCGCCGACATCGAGCATCTCGCCCTGCAGGCGGGGCTCAAGAAGGGCGGCGCCGCCAAGGGCGAGCTCGTCCTGGCCATCTTCGAATTGGCCAATTGCTTTCGCCACGGTTGGGGAATCCCCAAGGACCCAATTGCTGCGAAGCAGGTGGGTTTCCAGTTCTTCGCATCTGAAGGAGACGCCGGTTGTGGACGCTACAGGTGGTTGGGGGTTCTGACTGACAGCATCCCGCCAGTACTACGAGACAGCAGCGAACCTCGGAGACACCGGTATGTCCTCTGCCCGCGCGTCTGGCCCTACCCAGAGCTAACCACCAAGTCCACAGACGCCATGAACGAGGTGGCCTGGTGCTACCTCGAAGGATTCGGAACCAAGAAAGACAAGGTTTGTTCTTTCACAACATTCACCATCTGATGCCTTGAGACGCAGCGCCAGAGACGGGTTTCGTTTCATCAGCCATGTGTTCACCCCCCGGGCACGCATTTCACCAGGAAATTCCTTCCTTGTGCACCATTGATCCCGTCCGCCTGGATGCTGCTGCCATATCCAGACCGGTTGGGCATCAACGGGCGTTGTGGCATCTCACCGAATCACGGGCCCGAAGCACCCATTACCCCCATTTCCCCGACCTGTCGCATCGCGCCTGGCTGCTGACCCCGCAACAGTTCGCAGCAGCGAAGTACTATCGCCTGGCGGAGAAGAATGGGAACAAGATCATTGGCAATTCTTGGTAAGTCAACGCTCGGCTCTCTTCTCCTCTTGGTTCGCTTTGGGCTTGAGCAGCACATGACATGGGCTCGTCTCCGTGACCCAATGACTCTTGCGCAAGCGTAAGAGGGATTTTTGCATCATAACAGGCGGGCGGACGATTGGCTGTGCGCCCGCGTTTTCTCTGCTCGCCCTGTTTCTTGGTTTCTCCTTCCTTCCTATTGCTCTATCTTCGCGGTATGGCTCTGTACATCCCTCGGATGCACCCCCTGGCCTCGCTCTGGTTGGGTCGGCCGCTCTAGTGAGCTTGCCAAAGACACAATAGCTGCGGCCCGCTCCTGCGGCCTCCTCGGGTTGGGTCTAACCGGCCGGCCGGCCCAGTCGAGGCCCGGCTGGTTTGGCCTCAGCTTGACTCGCCTCGAGCGTTTCGTTCTGATTGGACTGAGCTTAGCTGAGCGGGTGGGGGTGTGGTGGGTCTGTTGGCAGCCGTGCTGTGTTTTGTGCTGTCGCGTATCTCAACGAACTGGTTCGTTTGCGCGTGTATTTGTCGTTTCGCATCAATTGTGTTTTGGTCTCGTCACTGTTGTCTTGTCCCTGCATCGCGGAGTCATGGGCTGATCAAATCTATGTCGGTCTTGGTGGGATAGGATCTGGAAGGACAAGTACGATCCGGAGAACGCGAAGAAGTAGCTGCTGCTTGCTTGCCTCCCTTCCTGCCTTTGGCTTACCCTCAACATGAAGTCACCTCTCCCCGTTGGATGGATGGAGATTTGAGCATCCAGTTGGATTGGCTGCGAGCTTTTGGATACGGATGATAGCGAGCGTCCCTCACGAAGGTGGGCCTTTGAATAGCGAGTATCGTTTTATCGTGTCATTGTCATAGCGCCGTAGGTACCATCCTCGGCCATACGCAACGAGGAGATGTCACTGGGTTTTGTCTACTCCTTTCAGCACGCTCTCCAAGCCACAGCCTCGGCCGCCTGTCATTGCTTCTCCATCTCTGATATGGGCCCCCATGAGTTGGATCAGGCTTTCCTCCAAAACAACATATTGATCTCCAGCCAGGGCTCCCCGTCCCTTCCGGCTCACGAGGCACCGGTGAAGGGACGCTGTTAGCCCCTGAACTTCTGAAACTGCCGTTGGAACGCACAACAGACTGGCCTTGCGCCTGCCATGGTACACAATCTATTATTATTCTTATTATTCTTATACCGCTATGCCCTGGGGGCGTGCCGGACCTTCAACTATTT
>MU863629.1:197818-236665 GCA_033575675.1 Parathielavia hyrcaniae
CCAATCCAGCCAGACTCCAAGGAATCTAGCTGAGGTTGTAAGCTTCACTGGGCTGGTACCTCTTCCTGGCTGCACGAGGTTCAGCTGGTTGTCCCACTGTTTGTGCCCCTTGTTGAAGTGAATCAGTTCGCTTTTCTCTGGGGCAAAGGACATTCCCCGGGTTTCTGCCCACTGCAGGCACGTCTCCCACGCTGCCTCCAGCTGTCGAACATTGGCCTCTGGCTCCCGGCCAAAGACTAAAAGGTTGGTGTCGTCTGCAAACCCTGTGATCGCCAGGTGGTGCACAATCTATACTTCATTCAAAACGGTATATTGATGTCACCTATCGGGCCGTGTTTCATCCCTATATTGCTCGAGTGAGTTGTGTACAGACAGACGTCTGTCTGCCTTGGGCAGTTATAACCTTCTGTCACACAGTCCCCTGGTTTGAAGCGGATGAGTGACGATGGGTAGCTACAAAGCGAAAATATACATGCGACGCATGTGTGCAACACACAGTCTCATCATGCTAATCAACACCACCTGTGACGGTTGCACGGTTTGTGCGACCACGTTGACGGTGGAGAGACAGGCACCGCCCTATAGCTCGATGTGAACTGGTAGAGAGAGGGTTACGCTTCACGGAAGCCCGGACTAGCACGTTACGTCAGGATCCGGTGTGACGGAACCGGTGAAGTTAGGGGGGACCGGGTGCCTGCTTCTTGGAGTACGGTAGTAGTGTACGAGAAGCTTATAAGGGGCTTGCCCACAAGTACAAACCAGCCCAGAGACTCAGGGGTTGCCTCCTCTGCCGGCTGATTCAGTTCCGTCAAGGCGCAGTCCTTACAACAGAATCTGTTGTAGAATGGGACAGACCTGTTTTCCACATCTTTGGAGACCGAAGATAAATATAGAGGCTGGGATCATAAACAACAACAGCCTTGGTCTTCCATCGATCAAGTTGCACGACAGTCAACAGCCCTGCGGTGCCACAGTGAGCGCACATCGCTGCGTTTCACTGACCCTCACGATATGGAATCCGGCTTCTGCTCTCGCGCGGGGGGTCAACTATGTGGTACAACATGTATTCCGGAACGTTCCAGCATGACTGCTGTACTCCGGGATGGATGTTGCTAGCCAGACGGCACCCGGCTTGGTAGAGATGAGGCGCTAACATAACTGAAACAGTGGCAGAGGTTGAGTCAACGGCCAACTTTCAAGTTCTAGAACATCACGTTCGGTCTCCGGTCATCAGCAACCAAACCAATACTCCAGCTCCTGTTGCACTCGATGACATCAACCAACTACCCGACTCGCCCAACAACTCACCCCGTGATAGCCTTGCTGCAAACCATCAATGCAACTTTGCAACCCCCAAACTGGCCCCGGCATTTCGGATCGGGCCATACCCACCCCCGAAGCATGCAGAGAAAGAACGAATAAAATGGGGCCTGTCATCAGGGCTGACCGGTGAATAGATAAATCCGATGATTGATTGGTAGGAGCGCAAAAACACGCAGACAGGCGAGTCACCGCGTTTCTAAACCACTGTGCGACCCTATGACGCGTACCTATTCCAGCTTCCCTAGGCTGGGATGTGCAGGTCTTCAAGCAGCTAACTTCCATTCTTTGACTCTATGTTAGTACTGACGGATAGCTCCTGCCGGGTTTGCTGCTCTTTGTTGCTGGCGATTACTTCATATTATTGGACTGGGAGCCTCGGTCTCGAGGTTGATATCACTGAGACATGTGAACTCAACAAGATCATGTAGGTAACAACCCGCCAGGGTGGTATGAGATGGCGTGGTATTTGATGATGATGGTAAGCCTGATCCAAGATGCCGGGTGTGAGGTGGGTGGTGTGGTGGTGATTGTGGCCTCGTGAGCTGCTGTGAGTTGTCATGCTTGGCAGACGGGTGTCTCTTCCCGAGGCTCGGTTGGTGGGAACGAGCCTGGCTGCATCCCCCCTCCAACCCCCACCCGCGCAATATGAGAGAGAAACACGAGCAGACCAGCAGAGGCTGCTTCATCGACCCAATGCGACGGGCCATCATCACAGGTAGTAGTAAGTAGTAATATCATGCTCGAGAATAACCTTTCAAGCTTGGACCCAAGGATGGGCACCTCACATGTAAGCGGAGTGCAGATTGGTAGAAACATGCCCACAACAAAAAGCCCATCGTTTTTCCAATTTCAGCCCCGGTTCTGTGCTGCCTAGCCTAGCTACAAAGATTGTGAGGGAATGGTCCCAGGGGAAGAAGAAGTTTTTGTGCACAATGAGTGTCGAGAGCAGGAGAGAACAGGCTGTTCCAAGCCTTCCTGCCGGGGGTGTTCGAGGTTCCCCCTCCACATCCGTCCGTCCTTCCGTGTGATGTACGGTTGGTTGTTTGGTTGTGGTGTTTGGTTGTTGTTGATGTATAAACAAGACCCCATCTGTTGCTCAGACTGCGCGTTGGATGAGCGCAGGTCGTGAGCGATGGGGTTGATGAAAATGATCGAAATAGACAAGTTCGAGGGTCGGTATCCCGGTGGGAGATCGCGCCGTGTGGCGATGTCGCAGACCGGTTGATCGCCTGCCCGAAGTGTCCGTCCCGAATGGGGGGCTGCCGTTTTAATGAAGAAAAGGGTGGCCGAGAATCGAATCGCGTGAATGAGCGTCTTGGTGGTTGGTGGTGAACAAAGGAAAGGGGTTGTCGTCAGACATGTGGTTGTCGGCAGCTAGCGCTTTCCCAGAGCTGGGCTCTTCCTCCCGGCGAGGGTAGGCGCAGGCTGCATGACATGGTTGTAAAATCCCCCTTTCCAAGATTCCCAAAGCCCAAAACTGATCAAGCGTGGGCCGGTGCCTGTCTGTGTGTCGACGAGAGATTTCTCCGCTCGTGAGCGAGACAGGGCCATCCGGGCCATGCTTCTCTCAGCGCGGTACAGAGGTGAGAAGACGAGAAGCGGCGATGCGACAGCTGTGGTGTCCGCCGCTGCCGCCAATCCCAAATGAAAAAACACAACGTTTTTTGTTCCCAGAACAACGCAAAACCCCAAACCCGCCGTGTTTCGCCGTTGCCAGCCCCTAAAAAAACCGCCAACCTCGCAGCAAGGCTATGCCCAGAACCCTACTACCCCGTTTCCCGATATCCAGCGCCCAAGGAGAGCAGATAGAAAACAACACAAGATTAGAGTTGAGATGCGCCAAAATATCAAAAATCAAAAAGCCAACAAAATCCAGATGCTCGCTTGCTAATTTCTCAGACGAAAAGCCAAAAACAAAGTCGTAAAATACCGAACTGAGATGAGGAAAGCGGCGGGCAACCCCTGTGTCCCAGTTCAGGGGTCGCAAAGAAGCAACAAACTTCCGGTGCGTGAGCTGCCGATGTCTGGTGTGTGTGTGTGTGGTCGCGGGAGCGGATCAAGTGTATCGTGTCCAAGAAGAAAGCTTCGGAAGAAAAAACGAATAAGGAAAAAAGAGCAAAGAAACGTTGGAGTTCTGTTGCATGCTGCCTCCATTGTTCCGTGGTGTCTGTCGCGCTCGTGAAAATCATGATTTCGAGTCGTCGTCGGTGGTCATGATCATGGTTGGTCATAACAGTTCCTAACGGGGTCATTAAGCACGGGACGACGCCTGGTCCTCGCCTGCGATGGTCGCGGCGTTGTTACTCTCCGCGACCATCCTGGCAAAGGTCCGGACGACGTCGCCCGGGATCTGGTCCCAGAGCAGCGACCGAGTGTAGACCTCGGCGGCAGACTGCTGCTTGGTCGAGCTGCGCATGCTGGCCAGGGCCTCGGCTAGATTGCGTCTCCCTTGGCTCGTCGACCTTTCGGCCGGGGGAGGAGCCTGGAGGAAATCTTGCGAGGTCAGGTCATTATACTGCGCGGCTGACAGCGAGAAGATCTGCTCGTTGGTCTGTTGCTCGGTCGGCTGCGTCAGGGTGTCGGCCATCTTGCCCAGCACTGACGGCGCGGCCATGGACAGAGACGGCTGGGCCCAGCGAGGGTGGGTGCCCGAGGGCTGGGGCGCCAGCGGCTGGAGGCCCGAGGGACCCTGCGAAACGCCAGCATCCTTGAGCACGTTCTCCAGGAGGGTCGCGGACGCGGCGCGGACGTCCTCGGAGACGCGCGGGATGCTGGGCGTCGACGACCGGCTCGAGAGCACAAAAGCGCCAACAAGGAAGAGCATGAAGAGGAGCCCGCCTTGCTGGGCAGGCTTCTCAGAGTCGGCGGTCGGCAGGGCGACGCCCTCGGACTTCTTGGCTGCGGGAACCATCTGCAGCTCCTGCTTGACCTCGGGAGTGGGCTGCTCCATGGGGAAGTCGCCGAACATCGGCATGTTATCCCAGGAGCAGTCCATGGCCATGCCGTCCATCTCGCTAAAAGCACCGGGAAAGCCCGGCGCGGTGGTGGCGGCACGGCCCATGGACTGCACTTCGTTGGTCAGGACGCCGATCTTCTTCCGCAGCTCGCCCGTCTCGATGGTGTGCCTGCTGATCATGTCCTCCTGCTTCCTCTCGAGATCGTGGATGTACGACTCGTAGTTCTGCTTGTCGAGGACGAGCTTCTGCATCTCCCTCTCCATCTTGGTGATGGTGTCTTCGAGGCTGCTGATGGCCTCGGTGAAGTGCTTCTTCTCATCCTCGAGCCGTTCCGTGTGCTGCTTCTTGCGCTGTCTCGAGTCGAGCCTATGCATGGTTAGCTGATTACTGTGACGGACTTGCTGCGGGCTAGACCTTACGCGGCTTGTCTGTTGCGTAAGAGGCGCTTCTGCTGCTTGAGCTCCTTGATCTCCTGCTCGTCGGTGGACTGGGCGATCAGCTGGTCGATGTTGCTGAGGTTGCGCTCGGCAGGGATCTCGAAGCGGGCGTTCTTCTTGCGGATGCCGTCGCCACGCCTGAGCTCGTTGTGCGACCGGATCATGGGGCTGGCGGGATGTGGCCTCTTCATGCCCTGCGCTTTGGGATCTTGAGCTATCCAGGCATCCTTGTGGGGAGAGGTGGGGATCGACTGGGGAGCGGCATGCCCAATCTGCTGGAACATGTTGACGGGGTTGGCGGGCGCGGCGAAGGGTGTGGGATTCTGCATGGTGGGTGGCCGGTGGAACATGCCATGGTTGCTCGAGTCGTACTCCACAGGCAGGCCGTCGAAGGCCTGAAGTTGGGGAGTCGCGGACCCAGAGCTGGTCATGGGCCATGGATGGCTCTGGTATGCCGCTTGCTGGCTCTGATCCATCCGCAGGAAGGGGTTGTTGCTCTGCTGGTCGAAGAAGGGGTTGTTTGACGGGACCGACTGCATCTCCACTGAGTGCCAATCCTCCGTCTTTGGTGAGAAGAGCGATGGGGCAACGGCAAACGAGTCCCTCCGGCTCTCCGCCATGGGCGGCGACATCTCCAAGCCCGAGTCAAGTGCGCTCTGGTCGAGAATGTTTTCGTCTAGTATGCTCGTGTCCTCCTCCTCGAAGTACTTTTGGGCGTTTGTAGTGTCGACCGTTAATGGTGACCGGTAAAAGGACTGCATCTGGAATGCTGAGACCATGATGGGCCACTGTGTGTGTGTTGTGTGTGTTGTGTGTGAGAGATGTGTGTGTGTGAAGGCAGATCTCCAGTTGAAAAAATGGGCGGGTTGTTCCTGTTATGTGTGTTAGTGGTTGGCTCGGAACGGAGCGGTGAGGGCTTTTTATTCTGGGGGCGGCCGGGGTTGTGTGAGCTTGCAGGGGAGGGTAGGTAGCCCTTGCGCAGCTCAGAGAGCGATGGGTAGAGCAAAACAAATCCAACACGAAAGACCGGCGCATACCCTTCAAAGCTCTGAGTTAAGGTGTTGCCGTGTTGCTGCTTGAGGTGCTGATGGGTATAGAGAATCAAGGCTGAGAAGATGTGGTTGAGGATTTGTGATGTTGAAAGTGGGTTGACAAGAGAACGGTGGGGGAAGCACCGGGGACGGGGGAGGGCGGGAGGCAGGGGCAGGGTTTTTAACAAGGAAAGGGAAGCGGAAGGTAAAATGCTACCTACCTGACACACTTTTTAGGTGTGAGTGGTACAACGCGGGCGTCTTCTGGAAGGAGGGGTAGGTAGCTATTCAGACCACAGCCTGGGTGCGGTGCGAGCTGGTTGTGAGATGAGAGGTGAGGAGTTGGTGAGCTTCAAGAGACGGATGTGAAGCAACTCGTGTGGAATAGATGAACAAAGTCTTCTTCAGTCAAGTAGTCTTGATGCTGCTTCTGTCGAAGATGAAAGTGGTCGGTATACAATGGCAGACGGAGGAGGGCAGCACGGGAAGCGCAGTCCTCTTTCTACGTTTTGTAGTCTGGGCTTGTTGATCAGGCCGGCTTCTGCGAGAGACCCTTACGAAACGGGGGGCACATCCGAGGCTTGCCCAATGCGAGAGGAGCGGTCTCTTGGGGCAGCGGCCGGGTGGTGGTACCTCGAGGGCATGTTGCGGAGGGACTCCTCTGCCCGGGAACTTGTGGATCGAGAGGCCCGTCTCATCGGAGCGGGAGGGGTGGGGTTTTAGCTTGGCATGGGGAGTGTGACCAGACATCCGATCTGAGCGGCCAGGAAGGTCTCAGAGTCCCTTTCTGGTCACCCGAGAGAGAATGAGAGATGGCGCCAGGTTAGGGTAACGTGAGTGGGCGTCAGAGGGCGAGGCTCAACCTGGGATTGGATCTGTATCGAAAAACGCCTTGTTTGCGCGTCTTGAGCGGCTGTTTCACTAGGTACTTCGTTTCAAAGAGAGACGGTTGTGGTACGGATACGTAAAGACGGCACGGGGAGTCCTCGGGACAGCTTCACGAATGGGCACCGGGGCCGCGATGGCTTCCCAATAGGAAGTGTCATGGTGTTGCCGCGGAATATCACCTTTGGTGGGTGTCGACGATCAGAGGTCTTGAGAGCATGCGAATGGGTGCACCGAGATCGAATCAGCGATGGTGATCGGCTGCTGCTCTCTGGGGGCCGGGGGTGGATGTTGAGCTGCCGTTGCGGGATGGCCAGAGCGGGTGACGATGCATCCACGGCGGGCGTCGGCGGAGCGTCTGTTGATAGCAGAGTTGAGCCGGCGACGCAGAGACAAGAGAGCTGAGTACCGAGCAGGGGTGGGCGAGGAGCTGCGCGCACAGGACCGAAGGGTGCTGAGGTTTGCTGCCCTCATGATTGGGCTTGGGAGGGAGGAGTGGCCGTGGGTGACCGCCCCGGCAGGTTGGGCAGAAATGGAAGTTGGGGGCATCGATACCCAAAGGCAGGCTTCGAGCCAGTAGCCTGCCGCGGACGCGTGCTGCAGCTCCCACACCCGAGCGAGAGGGGGGCTAGGGCCCCGTTGAGCCCCGTGAGCAGCGAGCAGTGGACGAGACCGAACGAGGAGGATGACCCCCCCGTGTGTTTTGTCGCTGTGCGAACCTGGATGTCATGGAGCCAACCTAAAATCAGCCACTGTCTCCGACGAAGCGGCTCTCCTTTGCTCCATTGCGCAGCCTTCAACGTCCGAGTGGGGTGTGACTGCGGCGAGAGCGTGCTCGAGCAGCTGAACGTTCGGAGCGAAGGATCTGATTCTGGTAAACATGACCCTTGGGAGCTCATGGAGACCGTTTGTGATAGGTAAGACCTGGAACCGAGACACCCAGGCTGCAATTCACATCCATGGTATCCATTCCTCAATCATCAAGAAGCAGCGGCCACAGCGCCAGTTTGAGAGTGTCGTAGGGCTGCAAATAAATTCCCGCGGTAAAAATACACTGGGTATTCTGAATCAAATGGGACGGACCGACAAACAACGGACAATAGATGAATGGATGGGTCGGGCGGGTCCTTAACTGTGTTCGGATACGGCAGGCCTACTTGCAACTGGAAAGCTTCATTGGCAACTCACGTTGTGGACTCAAAACTGATTGCCGATTTTCGGAGTTTAGCTAACGTTACCGAATCACGTGATGGCGCTGCGCCTTCCTGCTCCGTGCTTGCTGCCTTCCGACTTCGAGATCCCCCCAAAAATGACGCTCAAGATGGAAGCTGTCGTCTGACTGCGCCAACATGCTCCCATGCCGCAACACAACATCAAAGTGGTTTCCCACAGCTCCTGTTTGAAACAACAGCCTCTGTATCCATTTGTTGCTCGTCTATTTGTTGTTTTGTTTTGCATTGTTTTCAACCCATCGCGGCTCTCCGACCCATTTGACTATTTTTGACTACCCGCGCGTCTCCCTCCAAACTCGGTCGTCCCTCATCCACCAACAGTTGAAAGTTCAGACGGACCAGGTGAAATGAAAATGCGGTGGCTGGGGGCCTGTTCCCAGCTCCACTCGTGCTCGCTCTCTTCCGCCGGCCCGTCAGTCGGCACGCCAACTCAGGTGAACGGCGAACGGAGCGCTTGCAGCTCCTCGGACGGCTGCTGGCCATTCGCCATGCCTGCCCAGACCCGGTGTGCGCACCTGGCCGCATACTCGAGGCCCACCCCATCGAAACCCAACCAAAGCCCGCGCTCCCTTCGTCCCTACTGTGTACGGATACCCAACGCAAAGAGTCGGTGTGTTTCTGCTTCTCACGCGAGGGAACGCGTCTCATCGGATCGCAAGCCGGTACCAAGCAAATCGCCCGAATCGTCCGCCAGGGGCAGCAACGGCCCCATTCCCGGCTTTCTCTGCCTACCTTTGTGGCAGTCACCGTCGAGGTCTCGTCTGGCCGGCTGGTCGGCGAACTCGCGTCCATTGATACCGGCGACCACTCGCCTCACGTCACCGAAAGCGGAATGCATCTTGAAGGTCGAGCTAACCTCCAAACAGGAGAGGAACGCCCTTTGGGCAGCTAGTGCCGCCCTACGCGCTGTAAAAGTCTCCCAGCTCTTCCGGCCTCAGAATAGGGTCCAGCATCCGAAACGCTGGTCATTCCAGTCTGCCAACGGCTGCTTCCGCGACTGCACAAACGGCAAAATGATCAGGCGCTCTCTTCATGATGCGACGGTCAAACTTTCCGGACGAGGCTTCACGACAGAGCCGTTCCACAGACTTGCCGTATAAGCTACCACCAATCATTCCATGTCTTGAGGCTGCTGCGCATCGTCCTGCAGAGAACGGTCCCGACATACTTGCATTCCCTGAACTTAGCCACCCCTGACGCCGTGGTTCCAGCTTTCTGGGAAACCCGCCTCGCCTGGGACCTCAAACAACCGCAACTGCATCCGTGGGACTTCTTGCTTCCTGTCTGTATTGGGCGCAGATGCTGCTAAGCTCCAGTATCGAGCTGAGAGCGTTTTTTGGCGCCCGAGATTCGCATCCGAGCATCTCCGGAACTCGCACGCCACGAGAGGTTCCTCGAGAAACGCACCAGGGAAGACACCACAGCTCGGGAGTCAGGCATCTTCTGCGGCCCAGGAACTCGTCCCTCTTCGGATGAATCACCAGGACTGCAATCTGGATCGATCCCAAGTGTCGGATTTCCTGCCCAACGGCACATTCTTACCAATACGCTCTCTCGAGCGGCGCTTCGGCATACCCACATGCTCTTTGCAGGATGGCTTCGCCAGGGACCTTAGGAAATCTTCCTATTCGTTCCCTATTTCTGGGGCAGCAGATGCAGACGTCGTGTCAGGCATTCGGGTGAACGATCCGAAGGACAACCCCGTCTTCCGCCTGAGTGACTCATACTTGCGGTCGTGCTCTCAGGAGCAACCGCCCTCCCCGCTGTGCCTAGTCGCACGACTCTGCAACGTCTGGATTTGGAAAAGGCTCATGGGAGTGGCCCGGGTTGGTGTGTCCAACCCCGAGGTTTGTCATTCCACAGACGTTCCCAAGAAGAATGGCATATCGTTGTGGTGAGTGGCTTTCTCTCGTGCGCTTGTTTGCCTCTGCGAGCCTATCTCGGTATGATATGGTCTACCTAGAAGGTCGACTCTCGTGCCCGCCAGTGCGAGATCACGGTCATGCTTGGAGACGGTGAGCAAAGCCAGGCTTTCAAGAGTCTTTCCTCGGCGGTGAACCCCAGAGCAGAGCGACATGACGCAGTCGTCATGAGCTTCAGAGACCGGCTCTGGCTCCTCGATCCTGGAAGTCTAGGCTGATCGTCTCGCGATCCTGTGGGTTTTGGCTGCAGCCGCGCAGGCAGGAAATGCATCTGCTGTTGGAGCGATGGAGCCGCCACCAAGCCACGATCCGCCCTACTTGGCGGCAAGCTGCAGCTTCTCAACGTGCAACGTGCAGCTCAAGTGCAGCAGTATGGCGTTTGTGAGACGCACCTCGCTGACGCGGTGTAAGCGGCGGTGTTACCTGCTGTGGTCACCGTTGTTGGAGTTCGCTTCATGGGGATGTGGACCGCTGGAGGTTTGTTGGTTCGAGAAAGCGAAGCCTCCATCCAGTGTTGACGTTGGGATGAACGAAGTCATCGCCTCTGACGATAACACCAGCCGGACAGATCGAGCTGAGGGCTGCCTGGCTTGATCCATCACGAGCATCCCCTTGAACTGGCCAGAGAACGGCAGACAAAATCTCATCAGGTCTTCATCTTCGATCTTTCATTAGGCTTGGAGGGAATGCATGCTGCTCACCTCAGGTCGGAAGTAACTAGCGGTGAAGAAGATCCGGAACCCGTACCGAGCCGGGGCGGCGTGCGTTTTGGACCCCTGAAGCCAAGAAATCCCGAGGATCGGTTTGACTGCAGTGCGGATCTTGCTCCTTGTCGTTGACTTTTTTTTTCCCGTTTCCCGTTCTCATCGTCATGGACTTGCATACCATACCCAGACCGGGTCGCCGCCCCTAGGTTTCGTGGAAGATCACCGGGGCTCCGATTCGGGCTTAGGCCCCCACCTACCCACAGTAGATTTCCGGCGGAGATCAGCCGAAATTTCAAGGTCCTACCCGTCTTGTCGCCCGGAGATGGCGGTGGGCACTGGATATCGCCTACACCTAGACAGTCGGCGAACGACCGGGAGTAACTTGAAAGAGTTGATATGGCGCTGGACCCTCCTCCCTCACCGCCCTGGTTGACCGACGATTTTCTTGCTTCGTCAACCGAAGAGAAACCATGTACGGTCCGATCAACCATGCTCACGTGCCTCATGGCCAGCCTACCCAGTCCTTTCCCGACCTGTCGTCGGTCGCCGTGCCGGCTGGCCAAGACAGGCCAGTCTCCCGGAAGCTTGCACCGGAACGGAAGGGACGGGCGCGGACGGAGACGGGGTGGGGCAGAAGGGCAGATTCTAAATTGTGAAGGAGAGGAGCGGTGTATAGAAACAGACGATGGGGACGGACGGAAGGGGGATGCCTGCGATTTTTGCTCGGGAGAGGTGCGCTTGGTGGGTTCAGTTGCTCTCTCCTGTCTCTGTCTTACACTCTGTTTCTTTGATGATGAGGGGTGAGGATAGTCTCCTGGGAGGCTGCCGCATTCTACCTGCACGGTACGGTATACACATACACAGCAACTGCGCCATATCAATGAGGAAACCCAACCAACAGGAAGAAGGGGGAACAGAGTGACTGACTGACGCCTGTGCCTCTAGCCTACTGTCGTGGTCTGTGAGGCATGGAGCAACAAAAGTGGTGCATAACGATATCTGAAGACGGCAGCCAGAACCGAGAACGATTAGGTACCTTGGGCATGGCATGGCATGGCTGTGCCCGCCCTGCCTTTCCGTGTCCCTGCGCATTCCTGTGCCGTTCTCCCGCCTGTACAATACATCTTGATAGACACTCTCGTCTCGTCTTGGAGCCAGCATCACATCACATCTTGACTGAAACAGACAGCGCATGATTCGGGTGGAGTCACAGGCTCTCCTTGTTGACCGCTACCCGATTCTGCACTTGTGTATGTATGCTTACAGAACAGGACAGCCTGGGAGACTCGGACGGGATGAACATGGGACGGGATTATTTGATTGATGCCTGATGAGCCACCCCTTGTTTGTTGGTTACTGCAGCGAAGCCCTGAGAATCAGGAAGCTTGTTGGCCCTCCTTCAACCAAAGTGTCCAGGATCGGAATGCTACCTGTGTATCTACTAGTGTACTGATACGGTACATGTCGACTTCAACATGACGGCCGGATCACGTCCATGAGCAGTGAGAGGACGCGACCGCCGACGTTGGTGAGGCTGAGTGAGCAGTAAGGAGTCGTTGGCAAGCGCTGCGGCTCCGGGGGCTAGAGGAATGGAGTGAGCAAAGAATAGAAGCTGCCCTGTGGAGGCGCAGCAACAACAACAACAACAACAGCAACTCGATGGTTGAGAACAGGATGGCGAGCGAGTGCACGGGGGGTGGGTGTCCAACAATAATGCTCATGCTCCCTGCAAATGCACTGGCGTCAAGAGAAACCTCCAGGAGACGTCAGCACGAAGCCGATGGGGGGGGAGCCCCTTAGGTTGACTTGTGACCCCAATTTGTTGTGGAGGACACTTGCATGCATACGTGCAGCCACAACCGCCGGACACGAAGGCAGACAAGACTCCTCTTGGTACCTTTGAGTCGTTCGTTGGTGGTTGTCCATGATACTCTTTGATTGGCCATCATGAACGACTCGGAGGCTCTGCTCAAGCGGCGGGTTGGCAAGAGCTAACATAACATATGCACATGCAAGCAGAATCCCGGCGCTTCGGAGGTGCATGAGTTCCAACACCAGACAGGGCCAGCCCGGATTCAGCGCTTCCGAATCGCGGCTGGAGGCATATCATTCACGGGGGAAAGAAAGTGAATGGCAAGGCTGGTTGGTAACACATTTGTACTCTGGTTGTTCGGCCCCTTGATGAAAGGCGGCAACATACCCCGAGCTATGATAGAGATCCAGTTTGGGATGTGAACAGTCTTAACCCCAGATCGGCGTGCCTGCTCGTGAAACTGAAGGATACACAGAGCCAAGTAGCGCGGCCCGGTCTGTGGTTGTGACACAGCTCGTGGGCTGGTGCCACGGTTCCTCCACATGTGCCAAAACGCAAGTGAGGCGTGAGCGATCACGCAGCAGATCGGCGAGATGCTCGGAGGTGTCACCCGGTGCTTAATCGTTTATCCAGAGTACTGTGATGCCCTCCCTGTGGCTGGATATGGGTGACTCCAATCACCACGGTGACCGAGGGGCTGCCTAGTCTGTGTTCCCGACACTAAACGCGCGGGATGGACGGTCGCACGCGGCAGTCGGTTTGTGTTCGCAGAAAACACCGTCCTGCTCGGGTTTCAAGCGGGCATGACATGCATGGGCTGTAGACATGAATTCGAGAAGTGAGGTGTCGGGAACGCAGGTGCCCAGCCCTGCGCCTTGAAGTTGACGTGACAAACCACCAGGCACTCCGGGATATCGCACGACAACTCTGTTTTCATTGCGAGACTGAAGTCGGTGACGTGCATGAGTAGCAAGGCTTATGGCGAGCCAAAGTCCCAGAGGCTGGCAAGTAGGCTGTCGTTCTCCTCGGGAGCTGGACCGGCCTTGGTGAAGATCCTCTTGGGGATCATGTACTCGACGACAGGTGGCTTCTTAACCTCCTTGGTCATCTCAGCTTCGATGAGCTATGACAAGGTCAGCGCAATCCAGGGTGAATCTGGCAAGTATACACTTACACTGCCATACGAATGGTCCAGGAAATCCTCCATGCTGTACGCCTGCTTGGTGAACTGCTCCGAGATGATCTTGGTGATGGTGGCGACGTTGGGATGGTAGTGGGACTGCAGCTGTACAATTTCCCAGAGGCAGCTGTCGATGGCGCGCGTCTCCATCGGGTCTCTCTCGTCTGGCAGGAACGGGTCCTCGAGACCCTCGGTCTCCAGCATGTCCCTCTCCTCCTGAGTCCGAGGTATACGGTGCATCATAAAGGTGGTGAGAGGATGCCGCTTGAAGAGATTGTAGAACCACGGCACGATGACGACAATGGCGCTCGGCGGAGCGTTGAGTGCTAGCCGAGCAAGGCGCTTGATGAAGCTCGCCACGAGCACGGCGGGCAAGTGAGACGAGCCGAGGAAGGTGTCGAGCAGGCGGAAGAAGCGGGAGCGGTACTTGGAATGGAGAATGTCGGCATCGAGCAGCGAGTAGAGCTTGGTGTAGAACTCGGGGTAGTCGAGATTGCGCTGCTGGATCAGGTAAAAAACGCCTGAAAGCGCTAGGAGCGAGATGGAGCCGCCCGAGTTGTAGCAGTCGGTCAAGAAGTCCATGAGCAGTTCCGGCTGGGTGAACCAAGGGGCAATGGAGTCTGCCATGGTCTCCAGCACCTTTTTCCTTTGCTCCTTTCTCAGCCCGAGGTGCATGAGCGCCAGCCAGGCTTGTTGTGCTTGCTTCTTATGTTGCGACAAAGAGCGGAGCGGGTGTTTCTTTTTCCGGGGGGGCTCGATGTAGAAATCCGTCAGGTCCTCGCTCGACTCGGGTACATCTTCCATGCTGATCAGCATGTCGAAAACGGTATTCTGAGTATCCTCGTCAACAGAGTCTTCTCGCTCCGTCAGGTATGTCCTGTGTACTGTCAGCACGGCCTGAGTGGTTAAGGGGGTTGGTGGAGGGTCTACCTGATGGCCTCGAACGTGTAGAAGCGGATGTCGTGGTATTCGTCGACGAAATGCTCGGAGAATTGTTCGCGTAGCTGTTCGATGGGGGATTCGAGGAGGCAGCCGACAATGTCGGAGAAGAAGTGTCGGGGGAAGACGGCCTCCTCGCGGTCGCTGAGGTGCTGGGCTTCCGCCTTCAGGAGAGCCATGGCCAGCATCAGGGCGCTGGATGCCAACTGCTTGTTCGAAAACATGGATAGCAAAGCTCCCCTATAGTCTGCTAGCCGGTCTCTGAGCCAACTTGTGACGGCAGCCTCCTTTTCCGACACATCCTTCCTCTTGACTAGGTTACCGGCGGCCAGCAGGCGGATGAAGATGCGACAAAGGGCTTCGCAGGCGCGGAGGGCAGCCTTTGGGTCGTCATGGTGCTTTTGTGCGAGTTCGACAAGAGTGGCAATGTTATTGTAGTGTTTCTTGGACTCTTGGACCTCGGTTTCGAGCTTCTCGATCCTGGCTTTAAGATTGTCGTCCTTTTTGTCGTCGTCGGCGTCAGATCTCCTCCTCTTCTTGATCATGTCCCCGCTCTCCTGGCGCTTCCTCTTGGTCGCAGTCTTGACGGCGGATTCTCCCACAGCAGCAGGCATCGTGATTTGAACTCTGACAGCGGTATCAGGCAAATGATTGTGTTGTGTCCTCCGGCCGAGTCGTTCGACTTCCCAAGAAGTCGAGGCTACTCCAGCAAAAAATAAAGTGGGGCGTTGCGGTTCGATAGATTTTCGGATCTTGAATTCTTGATAACCATGCCAAGATCTTAGCGCCGTCAGCTGCACTTGCACGTGATGGTTCCACGGCAAAGAGCCGGGCCAAAGCCATTCCGTTAAAACCTCAATTCGCACCTGACAGCAGCGAGCTCCGACAACGTCAAGCCTCACGCATCCGCGATATTTCCAGACCTCACAATGGCGTCCCGCTTGGCGAGAAGTGCTGTCGGTGAGTTTGAGTAGCAGCCCCGCGCCGGTCAATTGCGTGCGTGCTTGATTGCGCGAGCAAGCAAGCAAGCGACGACAAGCTACCTTTGAGAACAGAACGGAGTTGACCTGTTGTGCGCCTGCTGCAGGGGCTGCCCGCCTGCGACCGAGTATCGCTACCCGCGCTCTCCCCGCCGTCTCGGCCCTCGTCACGGCCCGCCACAACTCGAACGTGCCCTCGACCGACCCCAAGACTAAGGCCCAGTCGCTGATCGATTCCCTCCCCGGCAGCAACCTGCTCTCCAAGACGGCCATCCTCTCGTCGGCTGCCGGCCTGTCGGTCTACGCGCTCAGCAATGAGTACTATGTCATGAACGAGGAGACGGTCGTGGCCGTCTGCCTGCTCAGTGTCTGGACTGCGCTCATCAAGTTCGGTGGCCCCCTGTACAAGGAGTGGGCCGAGGGCCAGAACGAGAAGATCAAGAACATTCTCAACTCTGCGCGCGCCGACCACACCCAGGCCGTGCAGACGCGCATCGAGGACGTCAAGCAGATGTCGGGCGTCGTTGATGTGACCAAGACGCTGTTTGAGGTGTCCAAGGTGGGCAGCGGCAGCACGCGATCCAACGAGACGCAAGAAACAAACGCTGACATAATAATACCCCAGGAAACTGCACGGCTCGAGGCCCAGTCGTACGAGCTCGAGCAGCGGACGGCGCTGGCGGCCGAGGCCAAGACGGTGCTGGACTCGTGGGTGCGGTACGAGAGCCAGGTCAAGCAGCGCCAGCAGAAGGAGCTCGCCCAGAGCATCATTGCCAAGGTGCAGAAGGAGTTGGAGAACCCCAAGGTGCTGCAGCAGATTCTGCAGCAGAGCGTGGCGGACGTTGAGAGTAGGTTTCTGTCTAGAATGCCCCCGAGACCGTGGCCGGTGGCTAATCATGATATTTAGGGATCGTCTCCTCCAAGGCTCAATAGACGGCGACTGCTCAGACAGAGTTGCGAAGCGAGATTTCCTTTGTTGTACCAGTGTCCATACACACCCTGTGCATTAGCCCGAATACAACCTCTTCTAGCTTCGCCTTCGGAGCTGTTTATTTGCCGCTGTGCTCTGACCGACTGCACTCTGACCGACCGCGCTCTGTTAGCATCCCAGTCGGCAGCGGACACCCAGCCAGTCAGCCAGCTAGCTAGCTAGCCAGTATCAATGTCAAGCCTGGACTCTGATAAGATTCCTTGGCCACACCTAGCTATCGAAGTATCGATGCTATGGCTGCATACAAAAAAGCAGTTATGATCAGTTTTGAAGGTCAAGGCTACCGCCAACCGACTGACCGTCCACACGTCAACGTTGATAAGCTCAAAGACAGGATATGGTCATGAAGCCCTGGGACTGCCTGAGACCCTCAGACCCCTCCAAGAGACGACTCACGGAGCTTACCAGAGGCGATGTATTGTTTCCATTCAAGAAGCGTACAACAAGTGGCATCACGAATTCTTGAGATGCCCAACTTCTTGAGTCATGACAAGCAGCATGTGCCGTCAAGTGCAAGTTCAAGTGTCGAGGACTCGAGGTGCCGTGCTCAGGTCTTTGTCAGTGGGTGGGGCGAGCTGAAGCTCCCTAACCGTCTCAAGTCGTCTCTTATCTCGCCTCCCACACCTCCGAGATCACAACTTAACACCACCCCCATTCCGGTCACTCTGATTAAGCTCGCAATCTCCCGAAACACACATGATCTTACCGTCAACATGTTCATGACTGGACAACTCATCGCCGCTTCATCCATTGGCAGAGCTTCTTAGTATTATTTATCTGAACCTTCCGAGCAAGATAAGGATTGTCCCAGGAACTGCTGCGTTGCGACAACAGCCAGAGACCACGATCATAACATTGTTGAGGAGCAATCTATCAACAAGCGCGGCCATCTAGCATTCTGAAAAGAAACAGGACATGGGTGAGGGACCGGCCAGTTGCGGCCCCGGTTCTGTTGCTAGCAGCCCCGAAACCACCCACCCACCCGGCCGCCGAAACGGACACGGACACGGACTCGGACTCGGAGACGGCCGCGGAGGTCGTGTAACGCCAACCACAACAACGCATTGGACGCCTACATCTGCCACCACGGCCACCACCCCAACTACTCCCTTCCACCAACAAGCCATCCGCATCCAAGAGCCCCCCCTTGAGCGGCGGCCCCTCCTCCGCCAGCGCGCCACCTTCCCGCACACGCTTGACGGCGAGGTGTATGCCTGCGGCAGCTACGGCACCAACGACGACGACAACTGCCACAACCACTACCACCCTCACAACAACAACAACCCTCCCTGCAGCGGCAGCCACAGCAACCACCACCACCACCACCATGCGCCCCACCGCGGCCTGCCCGTGTACACGACCATCCACCGCATCCGGCGCGACATCATCTCGGTGGTCGAGGACTACCTCCCGCTGGACCAGCTGCGCGACGTGCGGCTCAACGTGAGCGTGATACGCCCCCTCGTCGACAAGCTGTACGAGCAGGACGATATCTCCATCGTCTACTGCCTGCTGGTCAACCGCGCCCAGTTCCTGGCCGAGCAGGCGCACCTGACCAACCGCCAGAACGTCAACTTCACGCGCGCCATGCTGTGCGAGCTCATCGCCACCCGCATCTTGCGCCGCTTCAACGAGGACAATGAGGAGCCCGGCGGCGGCGACGGCCGGAACCTGCTGGTGCTGGCGCATATTTTGATTGCTGGGTTTGAGCCGTTTCAGAACGCGCCCGCCGAGATACGCAGCGAGGTCGGCACGTCGACGGCACGGTACCGGACCTTGCCTGCGCTCGAGGTGGCGATTCTGAGCGAGAGTCGAGTGTTTTTGGCGAGCACGAGCTGTCAGAAGATGTGAGTGTGTCTCGTGTTGTTCTGGTGATGGTGGTAGTGGTGGCTGATGATGATGGTAAAAGTGTCGATGCCATCTATGAAGGGAGGGTCGTCTATACCCCGTCGTCCTTCATGGATCTCATACCCGACCGGTACAAGCAGCGGCCCATCTCGCTGTACAACCCACGCGAGGCGCCCCTGCTCAACCACTACCGCCTGGTGGTGCCGCGGACGAGGAAGTACCTCGAGATCATGCACTTTGTGTTGCTGTTGGGCCTGTATCTCGCCTTCATGAGCGAGCGGGACGCCACCATGATCAGCGATCTCGAGTTGTGCTTCACTGTTTATGCCTGCGGATGGGTCCTGGACCAGTTTGCCACTCTGCTGGCACATGGGTGGTATGTCCCCTTTTCTCGGATGGGTGATGCTTGGTGGAGGGGCGTGTGTCGACTGACGGTCCCAGGGACGTGTACGCCCAGAACCTGTGGTCTTTTCTGGATGTTACCTTTGCCCTCATCTATTGGGTCTACATGGCCCTCCGCCTCTACGGCTGGTGGACGGGGAGCCTCGAGGCAGACCAGCAGGCCCTCGATGTTCTTGCCATGGGCGCCCCCGTGCTTATTCCCCGCCTGGCGTTCAACCTGCTCTCGGACAACCTGGTGTTTCTGTCGCTCCGGTCCATGATGTCGGATTTTACGGTTTTGACTCTCTTGGCCGGGTGGTGCTTCCTCGGCTTCTTGCTGTCGCTGGTCTGGCTGGGGAACGGCACTTTTGGAGCTGCGTAAGTTTGACCTGGCCGTGGTGGACCAGGACGGTTGCTGACAGAATGCAGCACCATCAGCAAGTGGATGATTTACATCTGGTTTGGCCTGGATGGGTCGGGGATTCAGCACTCGGTTTGTTTCCCTGACACCTCGTCCTCCCCCGCCCCCTTGCTTGGTACTGACGCAACGCAATAGACCGAGTTCCACGAGATCCTCGGGCCCTCCCTCATGGTCACGTTTGCCTTTCTCGGCAACACCCTCTTCCTGACCATCCTCGTCTCGATGCTGTCCACCACCTTCAGCAACATTGTCAACAACGCCCCGGCCGAGATCCAGTTCCGCCGCGCCGTCATGACGCTCGAGGGCGTCAAGGGCGACGCTATCTTCGCCTACCCGCCGCCCTTCAACATCCTAGCCATTCTCGTCATGGTGCCGCTCAAGTTCTGCGTCTCCCCGCGCTGGTTCCACAAGATCCACGTCATGTCGGTGCGCCTCATCAACCTGCCCATCCTGCTCGTCATCGCCCTCGCCGAGCGCAGCTCCCTCTCGCCGCACAACAGGCTTTCGCCCCTGTCGTCATCGCCGGCGGCCCGCAGCGTCGCCCGCAAGGGCCACCCTGTTCTCGCCAAGCTCCGCCGCCGGTTCTGGGACCGCTGGCGCATCACCAGCCACAGCGACATCTCGACCGTCTTCGAGCTGCCCCTCCCGGATGACGTGCTCAACGAGATCGCCGCCGACGACGACCTGACCCGCCACCTGATCCGCAGGCAGTTTGCTGCTTCTTCTTCGTCGGGCAGCAAGCACTCGCCCGTCGATCAGTTACAGCAGCAGCACCAGCAGTTGTTAGGTGGCCAGAGGGGAGGAGGGGGGGGCAGGAGGAACAGCATCGCGCCCTTTCCCGGGCTCAGGGCCGAGTTGCAGGGCGTGCTGAGCGAAAGCGACGAGGTGACGGATATCACGGCGCGGCTGGAGGCGCTCGAGGGGAGCATGCAGCGGATCGAGCTGTATCTGGGGAAGTTGGTGGGTGGGGGAGGGTCGGATGTGGATGGGGGGAGCAGCCCCGGGAGTACGGAGAGCGATGATGGGGAGGAGGCGGTTGTTGACGACGGGCCTCTGGCGCCGGCACCGGCGGAGGCGGGGAGGGGGAGGAGGAGGAGGTCCTTGTCGCTGGCTGAGCTGAACCGAGAGGCCGAGGAGGAGTGAGTGAGTGAGTGAGCAGGGGATGGAGAACTGAGTTCGGCATTTTTGCGAGGAGTTTCGGGGCGCTAGGTTGGATCTGCCGTCTGATCCGTCTGATACACACGATATACAATAAAGAGGCATTGCTCAGCAGGTGCTTGTACCGCCAGGGCTGTCTGTTGTTGACTTCAGACCCAGAGAGATGCAGCCACGTATAACTCCGCCCATACACAATATCAGCAGCCTCGACGCAAGCTTCTACCTCCCTTTCAGAACCTTGCCGCTCCACGATTCCATTCCCACGACCTGCAACCCCTCGCCAGTTTCCAAGTCTTGAAACTATCCGCACACGCGCGAAGCTCTTACCTACTCAGTTCCACCGGTCACAGCAATCTAAACCGGGTAGCGTCAACCAGAAAAACATCGAAAGTGAACCAGAAAACGGGTAATCGGCGGAAAAGAATGTGCCTCATCACACACTACCGCGACTTCCACTGCAAGCACCGCTGGGCAGCAATCGCCGTGCCCTGCTATCCGGGCATGGGCTTCGACAACTGCTCGACGTTTACCGATGGCCAGGCCAGGCCGCTGCCGCCACGGCTGGTCGCGCAGGGGGAGCTGTGTCCTCAGTGGTGAGTTTGGCTACCTTATTGAGACCCCTTGCATACCTTACCTAGGTTAACTTCTTTCTGCTTGTCTTGTGTCTTGCCAGGGCTCCTACCTTAGTCAAGGTAAGGTAGAGAGGGGGAGGGGAGGTGGGACTGGACTGACTGAACTGAACTGAGTGGGTTGGCTAACAGTGATGTAGTGACCTCAAGGGAGTGTATGACCGCAACCAAATCCGCATGGTTAGCAAGGTCCGGTACGGGTTTCGCTGGGGGATGGGGCCGAGTCGGACGGACCCGGGGTGTGATGTTGCGTGTTGTGTGATGTGAAGGAGGACAGGAGTCGGGGGGACTTCAGTTGGAATTGGGGTATGGGATGGCATGGGGAGAGGGAGTTCGGGCCATATGAGACAAGAAACGGGCGGAATGAGGGATAAAACAGCGGAAATCTCATACCTTGGGGAATCCAAGTCTGCGTAAATTATCATCCAATGCATGGTTCTTGGGTGCTCAAAGCAATGAAGTGTCCCGATATTTTTGTCGAGGGTTGCTGTTGTCTGATTAATGAAGCTCGAGACACTGGCCTCAAAGTTCACGACCGAAGTGAAGATGCTGTTGACGAGGACACTGTTGTTTATGTTCGGTTCAGGTTTCTTAGCAGAGTTGAGTTGATGATGTGTTTTGAACCAGTCTCAAGCTGACTCTCGTACTCTCACACGTGTGCCCCACCCACTGTATTTTCTATTTTTTGCTCCAGCGTTCACTTTCACTCAATTCGCACTACCCTTACCACACCAAATCCGTCAAAAGTGAAGCCATCACCATCCATCATCACCTTAGCCAACCCACCTTCCATCACCCCCAGCCCACATTCATCAAAACCCCTCCAAGAATGCTCCCCACCCCATCCACCTCTCACGTCCCGTACGAGCGCGTCTACGAGCCGGCCGAGGACTCCTTCCTCCTCCTCGACACCCTCTCCTCCCCCTCCGAGATCGCCTTTCTCTCCCGCCGCTTCCCCTCAGTCCCTTCGACCCAAAAGCAGCCGCCACCGCCGCCGCCTCCTTCTTCGCCGACGCCCCTCATCCTCGAGATCGGCCCCGGCTCGGGCGTCGTCCTCGCCTTCCTCACCGCCCACGCCCACGCCCTCTTCGCCCGGCGCGACGTCCTCACGCTGGGCATCGACATCAACCGCTTCGCCTGCGTCGCCACGGCGCAGACCGTGGCCACCGCGGTCACCGAGGCCGAGGGTGGGAATGCCAGTGAGAGTGGGGGTGGAAGTAGCAGTAGCAGTAGTAACAAGGGAGCGGGCTATCTCCTCGGCACAGCCCAAGGCAACCTGGCCAGCGCGGTCCGGCCGAGGCAGGTCGACGTGCTGGTGTTCAACCCGCCCTACGTCCCCACCGCCGAGCTGCCGTCGTTGCCGCGCCAGTTAGGAAACGACAGTGATGACGACAACAAGGTAGCGCGAGAGGAGAAGAAGACGACGACGACAACGTACGAGGAGGACTCGGCCTTGCTGGCGCTGTCGTACGCGGGCGGGCGGGACGGCATGGAGATCACCGAGAGGGTGATTGCGGCGCTGCCGGCCGTTCTGTCGGACCGGGGCCTGGCGTATCTGCTGCTCTGCGCGCAGAACAAGCCCGACGAGGTCAAGGGGAGGATCAGGGGGATGGAAGAGGGCGGGCCGTGGAGGGCTGAGACGGTCGGGGCGAGCGGGAGGCAGGCGGGCTGGGAAAAGTTGCAAATCGTGAGGATATGGCGGGAGTAGAGGGGCATGTAGATCGGGGGTCTATACGTTGATTTTATGTCTTTTGATGAGCGAGCCGGCTCACCAAACTGGCTTCTATGTCCGCCATGTATCCGTAGATCTGCCATTGCCAAGTTGGTATCCCTTGGTAATTTTCAGTCCATCCTAGAACGCCATACGGTTCAGTAACCGCCCCCAAACAGGCGGTGATCAACAAGACAAGAGAACTACATTCCCCGCGAACCGGGCCGGCACAACCTAGCCAGCCGCCCCTAGCCTGTACTCGCGGTAGAACCTAGCCCATCCATGCTTCCGTGGATGCTGCACGCGGCTGCCGTATATCGTGACTCTCTGCCAAAAGCCAACGCGCAGCGTAGCGCAAGACGAATATTCGCAGAGAGAGGGAGTGAAAAAGGCATCCATCCACCAATACATCTCTCTGGACTGACGAGCCCTCCATTCCACACACACACACGCCCGAGCGAAGCATGGCATCTAGCCCCTCCCCCTCCCACGGCCCCTCCCCATGCCCCTTCCCCTCCCCCTCCCGCGGGGCCCGCCCCTCGCGCCGCCGCCGCGGTCAGCCTCCTTGCGCGCCTTGTTCTTGGGCTTGGGCGCGTCGTCGATGAGCAGGGTGTCGAGCGGCAGCGAGTCGGGCAGGATGTAGTAGCGGATGGTGCTGCCGCGCACGTTGAGCGTGTCGAGCGGGATCGGGTCCTGACCCCGGGGCGTCATCTTGACGTTGCGCAGCGCCGTGTTCATCTGCGGCGACACCGACGCGATGGTGCCGTGCACGATGGTGCCGTTCTTGAGCTCGATCGTCACCGTCTCGTTGGCGCATTTCATGAGGAACCTAATGGGTTGGTTGGTTCGTCAGTCAGTCCATGTTCGAATGGTTTCTTCTTGCTTGGTCAGAGGTGTGGTGTCGGTGCTGCAGCAGGCTTCAATTTGGTGGGTGGGAAAGGGTGGGCGTAGGTTGGGACAGTGGTGTGATTGTACAGAGAATCTTTTGGAGAGATGCGGCTTACCTGACCAGCTTCATTTTGACGACCTGGGGAGACGGGCGAGCTGCTCCGGAAATATGAATCCTCTGTTGACTTTGTGGCGTGGTCAGGGATGTTGATGTTGTGTGATCGGTTTGTCTACCAAGGTATCTTGTAGGTTGCTGCAGCTTGGAGCATCGGCAACTCAGCCTTCAATTGAGGCTGGTGGAGCTTTCGCGAAGGCGCAACCTGAAATGGTACCTGGTCACGTGAAACGGATCAATGGAGTCAGTGGATACCTGATCGGTGTCCGGTTGACTGGCCGGGCCATACCTTATCGCCGGTTCATGGCATTATCAGACCTGAAACCCCGAGCGGACTGGGCACACAAAGCAATAGTATTGCAATACCTGCGGTATAGGGTCGGGTGTTACGTATATTTTGTGGTGCGGGATAGACTTACAAGCAGCAACCCTCCCATTCAGCCTCAGAATCAGCGGTGCGCTTATCTAGGTGGCCTTCATTGAGGAGGACGGGAAGCTCGCAAGTGCGCTTTGGTACAAGTGCCTATGGGACCGAGTATTCGGGACTTCCATCGTAGGTACCTAGCCTAGGGCCTATCAGCTGGAAAATAGGCGAGTGCACTCACTGCGTGGGTTGCGCGTCATAAGCTTGCTGCTCAAGCAGTATCAAGCAACTGAGCAGTTGGGCTGCTGGCCCCGGCCCGAGCCCATCACAAGTCACGGCTTCCATGGCAGCTCGACTAGGTAAGTGGCTGGAAGAATGTACACCACAACAATAACAGACTGAACCACGCCACGCTATGTTCTACCACACTCGCTGTCAAACGGCCGTCGTACCTCGTCACAAGCTCCTCTAAACCTTGCCACCCCCCTACTTGTCCTTCTCATTTTCGTTTTCCGACACCTTCTCCCACTCGTCCTCCGTACTAACAGTGCTCTTCTGCCCCTGGCTCGAGCTCGGCATCTCCTCAACAGCCCTATGCTTCAGCTCCCCGCGCGCCTCTGCCGCCTCCACCTCGGTACTGACAGCCGTACCCGGCTTTGCCGCCGGCGCTGGTGGGGGCCTGCGCAGACTCGCTGTGGACGTGGCCGCTTGTTCGACTTCGGTCTCGCTGTCGTTGGACGCCCCTACCACCGCCGCCGCCGCTGTCGATGATGGTGGTGGTCGGGCGGCCGGGGCGCGCCGCGTCTTTTCCTCTTCCTGCTGCTGGTGCACCTTGAGCTCGCGCGCGAACCAGTTGATGGCCGCCCAGAGGCCGCCGCACAGCACCGACAGCACGACAAAGTGCACGCTGTAGGTCGCGAAGAGCAGGGCGGCTAGCACGACTTGTAGGGCGGCGAAGGTGAAGTTCGTGGCGACGAGCAGGGTGGGCGTCGGGCCCGGCGTGAAGATGGACTCCCAGAGCTCCTGAAAGAAGGACGCCATGGCTCCGGGGTGGTTGGGAACGAGAGGTGCGAAGCTTCGGAGGTTATTCGGACACTAGAGGGCGGCGATCAGAGACTGGGATGGCGCAGCGTGGGTTGACCTCGATAAGCGCGTCGCAACTCCGAGTCGTACGAGTGGTTCGGTTTTATTCTCCAAGCAATATTCGATGTAGGCGTAGGCACAGGGAACTGTATTGAATGCACTGTCAGCGTGGGATATCACAAGGTGGAAAACGTGGCCATGTTGAGCAGCCCAGGAATTCGGCAGCCTGAAAACCCGGGTGGTGGATCGCATCTCTCCCGCTGTCTGACACAGTTGCAGAAAGGCAAGACAATAGATGGCACACACAGGATACTCACTCTGGCTTTGGGCCACGTCGTTTGACCGTTTGGGCCGAAGAAGCGATGAAAACAGCGTGTCAAGCCGCAGCAGATGGAGAAGGGGGATGCGGTTGGGCACAGATGACGACGCGACAAGGTCGTCCCGCCGGTTGACCGAAACAGGCACCTCTATCCGTATCAGCCGCGCCAAGCTTCAGGACCCGAGCAACTGAGTCGGCAGGGGACAGAAAGAGCGAGATTTGAGCTCTGCCTTGATGAGATCTACGAGAAAATAGTGAGAAACTCAAACATCCACAATAGGTAGCTAGGTGCATCGGAGACTCTTTCCTGTGTATTCTCGCAGGGTCTTGAACTGGACTTCTGCCGTCCTTTGCTGCCCAGCATGCTGATGCAACCGCGGAGGCAGCATACCAGCAGGAAGTGGGGGTCTAAGTTAATTGGACTCATTCAAGGCGGGGTCCAGGTCAGCCCGTTGCATGCATGGACGGGAGGTACGCAGCCTCGCAAGGTACGACCGGTACGGAATAGGGCTACACATGAAGTCGAGGCAAAGGCAAGGATGGGCGGTCCCAATGTGTCAACTGGCCAACGTCCTCTTTCATCGACGGATATCGCGTTGAAAAGTGAACAGGCAGTCCCGGTACGGATATATATATGTATATGCAGATTTCAGACGGATCGGGAAGTGGTTCCAAGTCCGGCCACGAGTCAAATACAACACGCTAACCATTTTAGGAATAGAGCTGCCTGCGCCGTCTCCGCTCGCCGCTCGCCGCTCACTTCCGGATGGATCCCCTCCACAACTGACCCAAGTTCAACTGCTCGAGCATCAACCAACTAACTGGGGAAATATCGATATAACCGAGGACGCAGAGGTCCGTCGCTGCATACAAAGACTCATTCTCCCTCGTCGACGTATCTGAGAGGTTCGAACCCGCAATTGCGCGACCACGCACCCAGATCTCTGGCACACGTTGAAGCTGCGAACACCGACGGACAGCTGCCTCTACTCCGCCGTTCCAACGTCTCCACATTCAGCAACGAGGACGGCAAGGTCACGCCAACAACAGCAGCAGCATTCAGCTTCTATACAGACAACCTAGCTGTTGGAGCCGGGGCACCTTTACGACGATACCCCGACCGATCTTCCGCCGAGTTTTCGGAGCTGGTTCGCGACACCGGTGATGCGACATCGTCCATGAGCAGAGCGAGACGTGGTCTCCACCATGAACTCCCCAACCAGCGCCGCGGGCTTGGCCGAAGAGTGGACGGGCCGAGTCGTTTCCAAGCGTGTCAAAGAGAGAGGCCAGAAATGCCATACTGCCTACCCGCGTAAACGGCCCCTGACTCTTTTGGAACTCCCTGTCGACATCCTGCAACTTGTTGTCAAGGAGGCACGTATTTCTTTGCCATTGCATCAAGAATTACCTACTGATCTGCTCACGGCTAGATCACGCATACGAACGATCTCACGGCACTTGCGCTCGTCAACTCGGCCCTCTACAACCTCGCCGTTCCGCACATCTACTCGCGCTTTGACATAGTGTGGCCCGATGGGCAGATCGGAACCAGCGAGTCCAAAAGCGTCGATGCCCTGACCTATGGGCTCTCGACCCTATGTCTTGGAAGCGCATTCGCACGCACTCTGAGCAACAACTTCCCCTCCAACACCTTACAACCGTCCAAGCTCGTGGACAACGACCATGCCAAGTACACCAGGAAATTCTCCCTGGGCAATGGCCCCAGCGAATGGGTTGCCGACTACGCAGTACATAAGGAAAGCGGCAAGATGCTCGGCACTCTTGTGGCCAGCGCAATCACCAGGATGAGAAATCTCGAGACCTTCGTCTGGGATATGCCCACGGGTGTCCTCTCCCGCGTTTTTGAAGCCCTCGCCTCGTTGGCCCATCAGCCGGACAGCGGGGGTAACCTGAGCCGCATATGGGTGCGCTGGCATGACAATTCCCAGCGCCTTGGTGAGACCGGAGTGCTGAATCCCGACGACATTGTGAATGGAACCGCACTCGTCCCTCAAGGGAGCCAGCTCACCCCTGTTGGCATAAAACTGCCGCCCAAAGCGTCTCACCCGCCTCCACGACCGCCGGTTGGGTACTCGGAATACCACTGTGAATACCCCACCTTCAGCGTCCTGCCGGCGCTCAAGAGCCTGGCCGTTTTGGACATTGACGAGGTCGGGTACCTGGATGAACTGGCGGTGCTTATCGAGCGCTCAAAGGATACGCTCCAGGAGCTTAGAGTGGGCATCTCGGCCAAAGCTGCGAACCGCGCCTTTGCGCAAACCTGGGATGGACCGGATCTGCAACAGATAGACCACCAGGCACGGTGGGCGGGGGCAAGCACCATTGGAGATAGACGCCTCGGCGGTGTCCTGGGCGTATTAGTGGCCAAGATCTACGACATCCGGAAGCGAAGGCCTCAAGACCATTCCGCCATCCCTGCTCTGGCGGACGAAAGCAGTCCGCCTGTGAATATACCAGTTCCGGTTACCGCCCCGGAACAGATGAATGAGTCGTCAGAGGCGCAGCAGGTCAACGGTACTGACACACCCCTGCAGCCGGATACGTTAGCCAAACCCCAAGGCATGTCCCAGGACCCCAAGTCTACCGAGGCTAGCGCTGGGGAAAGGAAGAGACGGGAAGGGAAGCTCAGGCTACACACAGTGGAGCTCGAACGTATCGTGTTGTCCCTGCAGGTCTGCAGGTCTGCCATCGACTGGTCCGTCTTGACAACATTGACGCTCCTTGATTGCGCTCAGCACGACAATCTATGGAAAATGCTGCGCAAACAGTTTCAGCCAACTCCAGCGGGCGCGGCTCTGGGCACCGGCAGCAAACCGGCACCCGCCAATGCTCCCATGCAGTACCACCTCGCCCTCAAGGCAATCCACACCGACACAACCACCATGTCCCTGCTCAATTTCGTCAAAGAGACCCTCGCTCCCAACACGCTCGAGGTCTTGTTCCTGCAGGACCGCAGGCGCAGCACCGGGCCCCGCCCATCCCTCGACGCCATCTTCAAGTCGGCCATCAAGCGGCACGCTGCCAGCCTGCGCAAGCTGCTCCTCGACAGCTCGGCCAAGCCGACCGGCGACAACGTCCGCTGGCGTCAGTGGGCCCTCACCACAGACGTCCTGCTGTATGTCACGAGCGGCCGCGTCAAGAATCTGCGTGAGCTGGCTGTTTCGATGCAGTATAAGGACTGGGTGAGTCTTTCTGTTCCCCGTTCCCTTCCCCCACCCGCTCCCCCCTCCCTCTCCATCCAACATCACCTGAAAATGATTCGTAAACTGACAAAAGCCTGATTCGCAATGGGATGAATGCAGCACACCTTCCTCCAGCGCCTCCCTAATATCCCCCAGCTGCGCTCCCTCCACATCCCCTACCTTGCCGACCACCCGGCCGGCGGAAGCTGTGATCCGCGCGACCTGGCGCTGTCGATTGTCGACATTGTGGCGCTGCGGCTCGAGATCAGGCTGTGCTATGTCGGCATCGGGGCTAAGTGCTTTGAGATTCTGGAGACGAGGGAGGGGGTGGCTAAGGTTGGGGGTGATGTGAAGAGTGAGGTCGGTGGTGGTGGTGGAAATGAAGCGAGCTTGCCTGCTACGCCCGCTGGTGGTGTGGCGAATGGGGTTCATGGTGGTGGTGGTGTTGAGGCTGGGTTGAATGGGGCTGAGCCGGAGGATGAGGACGATTCTGATTCTGATTCTGAATCTGAATCTGATGAAGTCGAGTCGGATGAGGAAGGGGAGGAGGAGGGCGGCGAGAACGCTGCCGTTGGGGATGCGATTGACGCGGGGGAGGTGGGGGAGGAAGAGGGTGGTGTGAATGGGGACGAGACATGGGACAACTCCCCTACGACGGCCACGTCGGATCCGGATGAGACGCAGAGCGAGAGTGAGGATGGAGACGGGGGCGGGGAGGGTGATGGTACTGCTGGTGCTGGTGCTGGCGTTGCTGCCGCCGGGAGTGGGCCCGCAGTTGGAGGGGGGAACAGTCATGGTGTGGAGGGGGAAGGGGAGGGGGAGGAGGAGGAGGAGGAGGATGGGTTTGTCGAGCCGGGGTGCGGGGGGGTTAAGTTGAATCTGAGGGAGATCTTGTTCTACGACGACAAGGTGGCCATTTTCAAGGCGAGGCATGGAAGGTTGTGAACTTGGGGGAGCTGGATCTGGGTTCAGGGTTGGTTTGGCTTTGTTGGGATGGTTTTGGCGCGGTGTTCAAAGGACGGGATGGGTTGCGCGGGCTTTGCTTTTGGTGAAGTCCCTTACAGGACGGGACGGTGAGGGAAAGGACTTGATTTTGCCTCTTGGCTTGACGAGGGAGTTCAAACATCAAGGAGATACCAAGTGGATTGGGTTGCTAAAGTTTGCTACATACCTACCTCATACTCGTAGCATGTGTTTTCGCATGGCTTGCAGACTCCTGCTGACTGACATTTGGTTCCTGGGCATGACACATGGTTCTTCCTCTTATAATGGGTGTGCCCTGACCTGTCCGCCCCCGTACTTGTCTGGTCGGATATTCAGGGGCTAGCATCACTCTATTTCCTTTGCTGTTCGCTACTTCCCTTTCCCTTGTCCATCCCGTTGGCCCATTGAATGATTCAATGTGCATCATAAAGCACAGCACACACTATGCTCACGTGCATGCTTGACACGCGAACAGCCTTCGACGCTCAGGTTCGGGGACCTCGGTTTCAGTTCTCGGTGACCATGTCAGGGAGAAGCCGATGACGGCTCAGTTGTGATGACCGGGGACAAAGCACAACTCAGGCTGTGGGTCACTCGGGGGCCTTACGGCGCGTCTAACTCTCAGTTTAGTTTAGAGTAGTGTCGGCAAAGCCGGAGACTTGTGGTTCCTGGCGCCGCCCAAGAAGTGGCACAGCACCGCCAGAGTGGTGGAGGGGTGGGGGGAAGGGGGGGGGGGGTTTCGATCCTTGTTGTACAACACCATGGTTGGTGGTGTTGTGTTGTTAGTCTGGAAGATGCATCAAGCACACTGCAAGAATGCTGGAAATGAAGCAGTCTGGCATCTCAGGAGGATGCCACAGTATGACCCGAACGAGCTGTTCTTCACAGAGCAGACTCTTGGGGGCCAGAGAGAACCCATTTGGAGGGAACTTAACTATAAGCATGCTTTCATTGTCTTCAAGTACCTTGCCTAGCATGTTTCAATATCCACAATAATAATTCACTGAGACAATATCAGGGGTATCCAGGGAGAAGGGACCGCGAGGAGTCGGACAGAGGACATGAAGTAGTGGATACATGGTTTTGTTTCACTGCCAGTGAGCCATGGGACTAGGACTGAGCCTAATAATCCTCCTGGTTCCGCTAGATGCCAAAGTCGACATCATGAGGAAGGTAGGCAGCAGTACCTTGCGGTCTGAACCCCCGGTTCTTCCTGAAGATGAGGGTCGATCTCTACACGAGTCTGTCCGCAGTCCAAATAACCGTTTCGACGTGCCCCGGCCCTCTCGGTGACTTTAATGCTGGTCTGGGTAAAGGAAGCAAACAAGCTTCCCTCTGCGGAGAGGGCATGAATGTCCCGAAACCTTTGAGGGAAGGGAAGGGTTGTGGCGGCCGCAGGGGTCTGCAAGTGAATCTCTTATTACAGTAAAGCAGCCTGACCTTCACTCGGGCGCGGCCCATGGCCGGTGGCGCACGACCGCACAGGGGAAATGCCTTTACTCTCCTGGCCTTCTTCAAGAAGGGATGGTGAGATATGGCTTCTCTATTGTTCAGAACCAGACGTGTCCGTCGATCTGATCTCGCTGGCTGAGCAATGGAGCAGTGATGTTGCGCTGTTGGTTTCGCACGCGCACTGCTGGAACGAAAGGCGAAGAAGTAAAGCAAGATGTGAGATGCCTGTAGAGCGTGACTGAGCAGGCTCTCATTCGCCTCACGGGGCTATGGCGGCGAGTCACTGTAGGGAAGCAAGCTGAGGCCCCCCTTCGGCCTCAACTCTACCCACAACCCTTTCAGCCACACCCGTCATGCCAACCCGCTATCCAAAGTCTCTTCCGAACCTTGAACTGCCTGCTCTCTTAGGTCAGGCCAGTCCGCACCTCAGCACGATGGACAGATGAACCGAAAATAGGGCTCAAGTGGCCAGCTCAGCCAACAGTCTCCATCATCCCCCCCGAGAGTCCGAAATTGAAGCACCCCTCTCACCAAGACATCACAAACCTGACTCTCACACCTCAGTAAGACTAGGGCTGGGCTCTTAGCCTGACTAGTCCGCAAGCGCAAGGGTTCACATCCCCATAGCCTAGCTCACAGCCCCTGAACAGACCGACGACAACACAGCGAAGCACCACAGATGACAGTAGCCGGCACCCCGGATCACTCATGACCCAGGACCCGAGGGCGGAGGTGGGGTGAGAAACTCGAACTTCGGCCCCCTACTTCCGTTGCCACGTAGGGCTGACAGACGAACAAGACGAGCACGCAGCAGCATGTACAGTGTGGTATGTTGATGAAGGCGACCGGGCAGCAGTACCACATCAACACCAACTTGCATGTCAGGCACGGGGGCGGTAAACCAGATGGAGGCCTCAAAGACGCAAGCTCTTTTGCCGCCGCCGTTACACAAGAATGGCCTCGTAAGGGAAAACGCAATCTACCTAATAAATGCGTCGAACGGGCGCACCGTGACGAGTACTACAGCCAACAGCCAACATCCAACTCTCTTTCGGACCGACCGAATCGCTCGCAGCGGCTGTTTTCGGAACCGGGACTTCGGACTCGGGTGTCCCCATGTTCGCACCGGACTCGGATCGGATGAGGATGACCAAGTCACGAAGCAAGTCCAAGCTGACTACCGTAAAATGAAAATGAAACCAAACGAAACGAGATGACAAACCTCGCTTCGCTCACTCACTCTCACTCACCCTCTCCAACTTCAGTCAACCGCCGCGGGGCACGTACAAGTACCTCGCCGTGACTCAACCCACCGTCCAAGTAAGGTACCTCCTCCCGTCTCACTCCCACATCAGGCGGCTGTCATGGTCCTTTCTTCAAGCGCCAAAACAGCCGCTGCGGCCGGGAGGAGCATCGATCGATGGCGGGGGAGGGTGGGGGGAGGCTCAGGGGCGGCGCCGGCTGACAATAATTAAAAGTCGAGACGGGCAAGCTTAGAAGATGACGGGTTTTTTTTCGGGCGTGGGCGGTTCCCCCCCTCAAAGGTTTGTTTGGCAGGATACCTTTACCGGATAGACTTCTGAAAGACGGCGCGGTAGGGGCAGATCCCGTTAGACGAGCAGGTCCGGGACGAGGCTGACTGTGCATGTCGCCTTAAAAATACGCTGGGGAATGGGAAAGGAGGGGGGAGGGGAGAGGGAGCTGTCGGTCGCGAGGGTGCAACGCGAGCCATTGCGTCGCCGGTTGGGGGTCTCGGCTAGACCATTGGGGATAAGCTGGGATTCCGGCCAGTACTCCGTATATAGCAGACTCGGAATCGCGGAGCGCATTAAGGTCTGGTAGAGATGAAATAAGTCTGCTACTGGCAAAAAAGCGGAAGCGAGGCTCGCCGACTCAAAAAGTGGAAAGCTGCGGTCATACTGGATGGAGGAGGACTGCCGGATGTACCACGTACCTACCCGTGATCAACGAGACTCGATCATTGTACGACGGATACACGGACAAGTCTGCCTCCTGCTGGCTCCGCATTGGTGAGCGTCGAAGCGAGATGCCGTCATGCTGTACCTATCTTGTGTTTTGTTACTGCGCTACTGTTGCAACCGGGGCGGGGAATCACCGGCTGAGAGCATGCAAAGACTTTTGCAGATAGGCGGAACTGCGATGCAGTCAGAGGTAGGTAGGCCTGCTGGCCTGTAGTGTCCAAGTGGAAAGGGGACAGGCGTCAATCAAGTCAGGTTGTGCGATGCTCAGTGGCAATAAGCGGCTGTTCGGGAGCGAGGGGTGATTGGGACGGCAACTGGGGCACCGAGCTCCTAGCGGCGAGGTGGTGGTGTCGACGATATATTCTCGAAGCAGACCTCTTACATGCCCGTCTCGCCTGTCAGTTGACGCAAGCTCCGATGCAGCGCTGCGGCGTCGAGCGTGCGGAGAAATGGCCGTCTGCCACGAATATCGAGCGCCTCTACTCGGCGTTGGCGTCTGACCTGACGAGATCAACATCGGTGGATCCAGGCCTGTTTGCTGTCCACTGTGTCTGCGATGCTTGGTGGAAATAACACTCGGCCAAGGCCAGGTTCCACTGCGCGGTGCGCACATACCGGTATAGACGAAACAAAAGCCGAGAAAGGCCCTCGAGGCTCTGCAGGTTGCTGGACAAGCGCAATGAGTAGCGCGATACCTGGAGATCGGTACCTATGTCCGCCCGCAGCACCTTGTATCGCATACCATGCAGAGCACTCAGGCTGACGCACAACGATTACTGTGTCTGAGCCGTGCACAAGCGCGGCGGCGCTTGTTGGAAACGAAACATTGGGTTTCGGGACGCCCCGTGGCTTGACATTTCGAAGTTGTTGTGCTTTGCTTGCAAACTGGCCGATCGTCCGTGGCCGAGGAGCGATCTGGGTGTGGCGCCGGGCCCGAGATCAGTTCGGAACCGGGCCCGGCCGAGGTTGATTCCCCGGGCGAGCACTTTTAGAGACGACCCAATCGGACCCTGGCAATGGGGCTCCAAGCTATGCCCGTCCTGGAAAGCCATTTTGGCCCCCACACGGGATGTGGGAAAACGGGACATGGAATGGTCTGTTGAACGCTTCGTTTCTAGGATGGTTTGTCGAATCTCCCGATGCTCTCTCATGGCTCGTCGCCTTGAGCGGTGTTGGAGGCGGGGGAACGGACAGTCGCAGGCAGGACATGTGCGAATTTCGACGAGGAAGAAATTGGAAGAAGAAGACCTTGTCGATGCCGCAATTCCAGGTTGCACTACTCCTCAGTACCGTAGTCTCGGGAAGCATCCATGCCATCCAGCTGCCGTAGCACCCGCGCTTGATTCGGTGGCGGCCTTGTGGACACTGGCGCCATGCGTCAAGCATTCTGCTTGGCGTGTGGGAAGGTGTGTGTGATGCAGCAGCTGCAGACACGGACAGTCTGGCTCCAGCTGGCTCGTCGGGGAGGGGGCCATTGGACTGATTAGCCGCCAGAATGCAGCCACCACATGGTGCATCATCTCCCATCAGCGTCGCTCTCTGCAGGCGCCATGCAGGAGAGAAGCGATGGAGGGAAACCCAACTGGGAGGGGAGTCGACGGGCGGGCCGAAGGTCGAGAGCACTGGTAGAGCGAGCGTGTTGCATTGGCAGGAAATGAGGAAAGTTCCAATGGGCCTCCTGACCGCCATTGAGCTTCTCGGCACCGACGACGGGCCCGTCCAAGCACTGCCATCGAGCCAACGGCGTGGGTTATGAATCTGAGACAAGTTGATGCAGACGCCGTGCCGCGGCTCCCATGATTTGGGTTCTCACTGCTCCATGTTCTGCAATTTGCCGCGTGCTAAGTCCGATTTCTGAGATCTGGTTCCGATATTATGGGGTGACGATGTTCAGGCAGCAGAATTAAAAGGCCGCTAACGCTAAACCCTGGAGGCTGTGGCGCGACCCGGGTACCTACCAGCCGGGGGTTTGCAGATGGGCTGAGGCTTGCCTCCAGATCCCTGTTGGAGCTGGCTGCCCTGCTCAATTCGTAGAAGCACACCCCAAGGCACGCGGCTGCCCTGACGCCTGTGGCTCGTGCACGGGTGCCCACGTGGTACGGTACGGTACTTACGGATACCCGACTCTCAAGCAGATTGGTGAGATCCAATGACCCGGTTGTTGACGGATGAAAGGGGTTGGAGAATTTAGGTGGTCGAGCTCTTATCGTCGCTCATATCGTCTTATGTAAGAGTGTACGCACTCACAATATATAACTAGTACGCATCTTTATCAGCAGGAGACACACCATCGTCTTCCCGGAGTACGGTATGGGGGCCGTGAGCTGGCTAGTGGAGCCGCAGGCCATCGGTTGTCCCTGTGGCTCAAAACGGAGCTACGAAATGCGAATATCGGGGTTGCGGTCAGTACGGTGTACCTTACCATACTGAGGGTCACGATCCATTTCTTATCCAATCATTTCCGTTCCGCATCAGGCCAGCCGCGTTTCTCTGCTTCCCTGACTCGACGGTTGTTCATCGGGACATCAGCGACCCCATGGCAAGCCAAACCCATATCATTGGTAACTATTCAGCCCACTGGCGCTCCCATCCCATAGCCCAACCCGGAACTCTCTGAATATGGATGGGGCATACCGGCACACAGTCACCACAGAAGCCACATTCCTACTGTGGTACGTTCGTTCGCATGCCGCTGCACGGTACAGTAGAAGCCTTGGCTACGAATAACGTTACCGGCCCAGGAAGTTCCCCATTCTGGCTTCACGTGCTCGACACCGAGTTGGCCCCCACATTCCGAGCAGCTGCTCAAGAGCCCAGCTTCTGGTCCTGGTCCCGGGAGGAGCAATAAACGCAACAGGGCAAGCGCCGGCGCTACGATACTGCCGAGACTGCTTACTGTGTACTGTGTAGGCATGTCAGACGCAACTCTCCCCGTCATTGGACCAGGCCCCTTGACAGTCGAAGTGGTCGGATTTTCGACTCGCCGACTGGCCGTGAAATCTGCTGATTGGATTTCAAGGGTTTCCGAGTTGGGAAGGTGATCTTTGTGATTCGCCAAGCTAGGTAGGGTCCACCCACGCTCACACTCCCCGGACCGCGCTCCGTTGTTGCCAATTTGCAAACAGAACAAGACAGACTCTTTGATGAGAAGCGACGACGTCGACGCAGAACCGATCCAGACATGGCAACGGTGCCTAGTCCCAAGAGGTTGCGCAGGACGATATCCGAGACAGGCGGCACCCCCGGCGATGGGTAAGAAGTGCCGCACATGGGCAGCTTTTGGCACGCTGTGCCCGACCCTGGCAGAACGTGCTTTCTTCCAGAACACTCGGAGAAAATGGAGCTGACGGCGGCTTGGCGTCGAAGCTACCTCACTTGGCCAGGCCAGCAAGGTTCTACCACAGCATTGGAACTCCCAAGCACAGCCGGGAACCGCCGCGCTTCTCTTCCATTGTCTTCTCTATCCGTAAGCAGTAACAAATTGTCTCTCGGGATCCGACGTCCTGCGGTAGCTCGATCTGGCTCGGCTGCGTCGCTTGAGCGTCTCAATCACAGAGCTTGAAAAAAGCCACTCTGGAGAGCCCTGCAAAAGTGGCGGCCTAGCTGCGCCTGCCCACCCCTTCACCTGCCGAGAGACGCGCGGTGAGGTGGTTGCTTGCCGCCATCATCGCCCCTCAGGCATTTCCATTGGCGGGCCCGATAAGATACGGCTGTCTTATGGACTTAAGCGGAAAACAAACAATCCACGACGACAGGGTTGCCGATCCTTCGCCGCCCCAATCTTGTTTCACGCATCACTCTCTTTTCCATTGCAAAGCAGATGACCGCATTCTCTCACAGCAGGTTGTTTGACCCGCTGCAGCTCCGCTCCCCGTCAACATCACCACAGCACGACCCCGTACACACTACTCGCTCGACCTTTTGCCCTTCGACTTTTCCAGCGTCCCGAACAACATCCTCACGACGAAGCGTCATGCGAAGACTGGTCGCTCGAGGCACAAACCATCATCAACTCCACCGGATTCTTGTCCCCGACTTAACTCCACCATCAACAGACTCCCCGCGTTTCGTTCAGGGCTCTTCTCTCGCCCCAATTCGCTCAGACCCCTCACCCCCTGTCTTTCCCCCGATCCTGCCCCGTTAATCGACTACCTATCCCCTCCCCTGGAGACTCACTTCTCGTCCCTGTTCCAACACGTCTTGCAGGTCTGGAGCCGAGAGAACAGTGTGCGTGTCCCCTGGTTCGAACAAGGAAACAATCATCGGCGATGGTTTGAACAAACGCCAGCCGCGCAAAGCGAGCAAGCAGCCGCGACCAGACGAGCCATGTCGGTGACAGGTCAGATGTGCGCGTCTATCAAGCATAAACCGGTCATGTCTTGCTTGCATCCGGCAGCCCTTTCGGAGCCAGGTCCGTGAGCCGGGCAAGGCCTGGCCTTGGTGCACCTCTGGGGCGTGGACAGCCAGGTCGATGCGTTGCCGTTTCTCCCACACTCGCAACCTTGTTTCCCGGTGGCCCTGCCCGGCTACGGCGCATTTTGGCCTCACCTGTTCCAAAGCCCAGCGGGCGGCACAGCTGTCCACAGGCGAGCTTGAGAAATGCTGTAGCCTAAGAGCAGCCACGGCCGTTTCGCCCTCCCCGCCGCTCCCTCGGCCTCGCCTGTACGTTCCTTTTGCTACCTAGAAGGGGGTTCCAACCTGCAGATGCTGTGCCTACAGGCCATCAGCAGAGACGGGCAGGGCAGCAGCAAGGCGACTCGGGTCACTGTACAGGGAGCTCAGGCTGCTTGCTGATGAGTCCGGGCCAAGCACACGCAAGACCAACAACCTCTTGTTGCCTCGGGCATCCCACTGCAACACAGTGGCAGTCCACCCTCTCCCTCTCTTTCCCCCCGGTAAAACCGTTGACGGCAGCCCGAACCACCCATCCACCGTGCTTCTCGACTGACTTGTTGGGGCGGGCAGGGGAGGGGGAGGGGTGCGCCTCACCTTGTGAGTGGTTCTGGCCACCCCCCGTTGCATTCCCAATTCAAGTTCTTGGTCCGTTCCATCCCTGTCGCCGGCCTTTTCTCACATTGTCTACTTAGACGCATGTTCCTTGTCCGCGATATGTGCACTCTCAATTTCACCCCAGCCGGGAACGGTGGACTTGTTGCCCTGACCAGGGCCCCTCCCCATGCACCCCTCGACCGCCCTACCGTTGTGGGGTGTACTGCCTCATCGACTTATAAGCCCTAGCTCGTCCAGACCCCTTCTCCACGATCTTTGAGGCTGAGAGGGTACATCTAAACTTCAGGCGACCCAAAGATAGATCATCGCCGTCGTCGAATCTTTCTACCTGATTTCCATCTTCACTTCATATAAGCCGTCGCGCGCCTTGGTCCGCAAGCTCACCGACCTCGTCAAACAGTCACACGTATGTACCCGTTCCATCATCATCCACGCAGCCTGTCCTACATGTACACCAGCTTCAACATCAAAATGGACTCGACCTACTCAAGCCAAGACTTCAACAACATTAACTCACGCACTCCCAGATCGAGGGCAGGTAGTGGGGTGTCTGCGACAGAAGGACTTCTCCAGAGCCTGCAACTTGGCGAGCCGACATCCTTCGAGACGGCATCGTATACCACCAGCAGACCTCCGTCCTCCCGCGGCCTCTCCTCGCCCGCCTACTTAAGTCCGAGCATCTCCCACTCGTCGGGCTACTTGTCCACTCCTCTCTCTCAGCACCAACAATCCTTCCCGTCTTTGTCATCCGAAGCCACCGTCCCCGGCGCAGAGTGGTTCGAGCCGCATCATTCACGGACCCAGGGCGCGCCACTGCTCCGGCTTGAACCGGCAAGAGACGAGCTCGGAGCGTCTGCATCATCCCCTCCACTCCCATCAACCGAGACGGAAGCTATGAGGTG
>MU863629.1:236675-443775 GCA_033575675.1 Parathielavia hyrcaniae
CCCCCCCCGGTCGTGACCGCACGCGGGCGTCCCCCCATATCTGCGCCACGCTAACCCACGGGACAGTACCGTTGCCCTTTCATACGACCCGGGATTCAGCATGGGCACCAGACCATCCTTTGCCTGGCCAGGTACACCACGCCGCATTGATTTTCGACCACAGCCATGCGAGTTCGCCTGCTTACCAGTGGTGACAGTGATGGATTCGGGGTCTGGCCTCGTGCCCCCGGAGCTCGGGCCGTACGGGGCGGATGCCAGCTTCACGCCGTCTGGCGGGTCGAGATCGGTCACAGCGAGCCCTCCCAGGACAGCACTCACCGCGGAACAGCGCGAGTTGAAACGGCAGAGGGACCAGGCCCGACACAACTCCAAAATTCACGCGCGCGGGCGCAGGACAGACAGCGCCTCGTCTTTGGTCTACTCGCCGCCCATGACAATATCCGACCTGACGACAGGCGCCTCGAGCATGCCCGTGTACACGACGGCACCATCGCAAATCTCGCTCATCACGGAGCCCTCGGCGCCGCAATACTTGCCGCCGTTCTCGCCGCCGCTGCAGGACCAGAACCAAGCCAACATGTTCAATAGCCACTATTCTTCCCAGCCCTACCTGCCCGACTACAGTTATCCGCCATCAACCGGCCAGAGCCTGCCGTCGCATTACGGGTATGCCCACACAACCCCACTGAACAGCCATCAATTCTTAACAATTCACTGACTGCTCTGCAGCCGGCCACTCGTCTCCGACCCGAACCTCGGCATGTACCCCGTGGCCGCCCCGGCCATGCCGCAGGGGCCGTCGGACGCAGCCGGGCAGGTCAGGGTGGTGCACAGCCGGCCAAAGCCGCAGTGCTGGGACCACGGGTGCAACGGGCGGCAGTTCTCGACCTTTAGCAACCTCCTGCGGCACCAGCGGGAGAAGTCGGGGCAGGCGGCGAAGGCGACATGTCCGAACTGCGGGGCAGAGTTCACGCGGACGACGGCTAGGAACGGACACTTGCTACACGACAAGTGCAAGAAGAAGAACGGTGGCAGCTGAGGGGCGGTGTTGGTGGTGAGAGAGGGGAGGGGAGGGGGGAGGGGGGGAACCCAACGAAACGCGCCAACTCGAGCTCCGTCTTGGACCTCGACATGCCACCCGATTAGAGGCACGATACTATCTTTATTGCGATCCGAGACCACGACATTGCGACTCATTCTAGATACATACTTTTTTTTCCCTCTGCGCTTGGTTTTTTTCAGGGGCGTCGTACAAATTATCAGCATGGGGGGGTGGTTTCTAAGCCGTAGGGCTGCTTTTTCTTGTTCAGGAGATGTAACTTACTTTGTGCTTTGGAGGGATAGAAGGGTCTTCACATGGTTGAAGGGAAATACCACGCGCATACGGGGCGAGAGCGTCCTTCGTTCTGTCTTTCATCATTTCACTTACACCATAGCGTCGCTACCGGGCATTGGGAACATGGATGACGGCTGGGATCAGAGATCCCTTTCCTGGCGGTATGATACTTGAAGTATTGATACCTCGAAGAACACGCATTGTCTTTTGACATTGCTGGTTTCACAATCGCTCTGCGATCTGCCATCTTGCTGGACCCCCCACGTATGTCTGTCCGGATGCGTGATGGCAACCGAGAGGTGTGCCTCCGGCGGTTGTTTCTCGCATGCAGGCATTAAGCTTAGCTCCTCCCGCTGGGTTTCGGAACTCAGGTACTTGGTACCCCCAAACTTGGAAATGATCCTGCCCGAGACGTGACGGAAGGATCCAGGCTTCACCCCCCCCCCCGTCGCCCGCCTCATTCATTCTGATGAGCCCGTTGTGGCAACTTCCCAGGCTCAGATCGAAGTAGTACCCGAGATACCCGAACACGACTCAAAGGAGATCCTATCAACGGAACTGCCGCGAGTCAGAACAACAGGCCCAAGCAAACCTCCATTGGGAGCAGCGAATTCTAGGCCCTAGGTCGCGATGTTTTGCGGGACAATCTATCTCTCAGCCCTGATGCTCATCAACTCACCTCGGAAAGGGGGCAGCAACCAACAAGCCCATGGATGGGGAATGGATCTGTCCTCCTGACTGCTCAGGATAGGGCACACCGCACTTGATTGAAGCCTTACCTCCTGGCCTGGGTCAGCCATTGGTAGGAGCCGTCCGGTACAGAGCCCCCGATCCAGACGCCAGGCGCTTATGCCCTGCAGGTCGCTGGCCAACAAGCGCGGCCACCCCTCGACCGTGACTGGCATCCACGGCAGCCACATAGCGCGGAGACGCAGGCAGAATCACGCATATGGCGGTAAAAAGTCCAGATGATGCCGTCTTGTGGTTGGTCGGACTGAGAACGACTTCCATCAACTTGGTAGGTCACGCACTTCCAACGACAAGGACAACCAACCAACAAGGCTATCAACGACACAGCGATGGCACACACCCCCTTTCTCCAACCGAGGCCTCAGCTAGAGACCACCTTGACTGAGGTAGTAGATCTTTCATCCCATAGGACTTATCCCAACTGTCTTGACCGCAAAAGTTCTGTGATAACAATAGCTGGTGGCTAAGGTACGTAGATCTGGCCCAGTCGAGAACGGCATCGGGCACACCCGACGACAACCGCGCCATCTCCAGTTTTGTGCCGACGATGCCCCATCGAGTCTGTTCTGATCTCGAACTGTTAAGAATACAGATAGGCCTCATGAATCATACGGGGGCGGAGTGAGCGACGTCACTCCATCTCGAGCCCCGCGTCCAGTTCCAACTTCGCTGGGAATTTTGAGATGGCCCGGCCCGCTAATTTGAGCGCTCATACATGTAAATGGCCCGGGAATAGCCCACGTCCGATGCCATGTGGTGATGTAGCATGTCTTGTTACCTTATTCGATGCAGTGATGATGTTGGGGATTGACAGCAAGAACAAGGTTGTTGACGGCGCCGTCTGCTGAGAGAGGCTCAGGAGGAGCCGCATGGTCGGGTCGAGGTCGAATTCGCCAATGGCCGTTCAGAGAATGCTGTTGACTAAAATCCGGGCTCGGTTTTCTGTATTTAAAACGCCGTTGTTTGGAGAATTGCGTGTGTTTCATCAATGAACAAAACAATTCGTCGTTGCATCTTCCCCGGGCAGCTTTTCCATGTGGAGCTCGAGGGTTTTGATTAGGCACACAGCCTCGCTGGAAATAACTAGTTGGTCTGCATGTTTTGATGTTTTGATGCTACAGAAAATCAGGCAGCTACATAACTACCTGAGGTGATCTGTTGTACCTCAGGGCACTGAAACGCCGCGTTACATAGGTGCGGCCAAGTTGACGATCCTAGGTCTTCATGCAGACGGGCATTGCCGCTGTGTCGGAAGACCGAACCGCCGACCGCATTCCCGGGTTGGGACTTTTGATGAGCTCTTCTGCGCTAGGTGTGGCAGCTTCGTTGGATGACTTGGGTCGACGGATGCTCTCCGAGGACATTGGATGTCTATCGTAATCGTTGGTCATCCACAAAATTAGCTCAAATATCGCAAGTTTGTTCTCTTTCGGACTGGTGGGCACAACATCAGCGGCGAACCGCGGCCGGGCCTTGTGAGCTCTTGGCCCGGGGGGGGAACGGTCGGAGCCTCGGAGGACATCCCGCCGTGGCGTGCGCGCATCCCCGGCCTGGCTGACAGGGACCAGCTGGTACTTCGTGCCGGGCCGGGTCGGGATCCGTGGAGACATCGTGTGCATTTTATTTAGCCTTATCGCTTGCTCTGCTGATCCCGAACTTCCAGGTTTGTTGTTTGTCTTTCTCGCGTGGGCAAAGGGCTGCTCCAACATCCTCGATAGAAGCATGCTTGCGGTATTCGTATTCCGTACGGTATCGCAGGGTCGCGCCTGTTCAGCCCTTTTCCCAGGGCGAGCTCTGTGATTGGCGGGTTCCGCTCTGATGCGACCGCCTTCCGGCCTTCCCGGTGACAAGGACCTGGATCATAGGATTTCTGGATTGATGCATCGATGCAGGGGCCGACAACCGTACTTACGAATCGAAGGCTCCACGGGCTTTGCTCCGCGCTTTGGGCAAAGCAACACCAACGAAACGGACCCCTCTGATTGGCAAGGGAACGATAACCCCATTGCGATAAGGCGTCATGTGTGGAAATATTCCGCTGCTGAGTGGAACAAGAGTCAACGGTCGCTGGCGCTAACATGCCCCACCACTTGGCAATCTCCGGCGATGTGTGGTTTGTGGGAGATCTGGTTCTTGGTGGAAATAATTGCCGGCACGGATCGAGATTGTGGTTCGACCACGATTGCAAGGTCTTCCCGGCGGCCGCCCCCCCCAGCTTCTACAGGTAACGTTACTATTATTCGTATAGTGGAGGTCAGCTTACGGATAAAAGAAAGCAAGCGTCGCACGAACAATGTGACGCTATCACGCGGCAGGGCTACCTACTAGTTACTCCGTAAGGCTAATGTTATCCTTGTGCTGTTGTCGTCGATCCCGGGCCTCACGGCACCTTCTCGGGGCCGAACTGTACCGTGAGATCGGCGTCGGTCGGCTGGGCGCATTGACGGCATCGTGAGGCCCGGAACAGGCAGCCACAAATGTCCCCGGACATGGTAGAGCCTGCGCCGCCGCACGCCAGCTTTCTATCCAGAACATCCAAGTTACACTCTAAAACCTCCAGGTACATACCTAGCCTCACAGCAACGACGAGAACAGACCCCAACCATCAACCTGCGCAGAGCCTCGATGGATACCTAACTTCGGCACGACGCGGGGGAAGAGGCGGGGCCAAGGAGTGGCTAGGCCGGCTACTACGAACTCGAAACATGCAGCTGCGACGGCAAAGCATTACGAAACAGACCCGGGTGCTCTTCGTTAGCAAGGACACGGGTACGCCGCAGCGTGGTCTCGACGACCATGCCGCCTTGGTGATGGGCCAAGACGGCGTGCCAAACGACGGGATTGCCGACATTTCGTTTCATTGATGATTAGGTATGTCGGGTCAGCGCGGCTTGCTTGCGCTGTCTCTTTTCTCCCTGGCGTCGCCGTACATCATCTATCTCCGGTTTACATTGGACAGAGATTGGTGTCAACAATCGGGCTTGGACTAGCCTTCCGAGGAGTATCATTGTGGATGTCCGATGTATTTCGGTACTGTACAGCGTGCCATCACTGGAGCTGTTTCACTGACACCCCAAACGTGCCGGCAGATCGTTTTACTGTGGTAGTAATAAGCGTGCTCGTATTCCTCCACCGGGGTTACAATTGTGACAGACCAGGGTGTGTGCCAGGGTGTCCACTAGGGTGTCGACCAGGGCAGGCAAGCCACTCACGGACCCGCGATTCTAGTGGGAGCCTCACGGATTCCATTGCTGAGTCACCTTTCGAGCATTTTCTATAGGAAGATACCTACACTACAAATCCTTACGATGGCTTCCACTGCTGCACTGCACCTTGCACTGCACTGCACTGCAATGGTCAGTAGCACCCCTGTACCGGGACCGACATCCTCTCGAGGGCTCTCAATCGCTGAGCTGATCCATCCAGCTACTCCACAACCTAAAGATATCCAGGAAACTCAATCGTGTACAGTCAAGAGGGCGTTTGATAGAGGGTTGGTTAGCTGTGCCAGAGGATTGGCTGCTTCGGCTGGCACATACGATGCCCAGGAGGCTGCAGATGTGCCTGGAAAACGGAGAGCGTACAATATACTACTAATTTTCTTACCTAGTTGGCTCAATATATTGTGCCTCCTTGGCATGCACCCTCTTGTCTGACACCCTGGCACATACCCTGGCACATACCCTGGCACATACCCTGGTCTGTCACAATTGTAACCCCGGTGGAGGAATACAATACACCTGTAGAGGTGGGGCGTGGGCCGTTGATGAGGGACTCTTGTCACCTTTGCCATGCTCTACCCTGCTTTTGGTGATGGTTGGTCAAGGAAGTGGATTCTAACAGGCGGCTCAGAGGCGGAACATCGGGCTATTTCAAGGCGAAAGTTCCTTGGTCGATGCTACGCTACGGACATACTGTGATACACCGAGCGAACCACTGGGACATGGAGAGGTTGGACAATGAGAGTCTCTACCCAGGTACCTAGTCATCGGGATAGAGTTAACTTACCTAACCTCGCGGCTGCAAGTCAGGCAAGAAGGCGAAGCCATCAACTCAAATTCTTGAACTGCTCCGTACCTCCATCGGGTCTCCGCTGAGGTAAGCTGCGTTGTAAAAGATCGGATAGGCACCGGGAGTTACCACAGTAGTTCTTTTGTTTATTAGCGCCGCGTAGTCACGGACGGCGGCCGGGGCTCCGGCATGGACCATCCTCGTCGCCCCCAAGATATCTACTCGTAGGCAGCGGAGAACTGAAGGTGGGCATTTGCTGTGGGGATTGGAGACGGGACACGGACGCTATCAGCACATCTCAGATTGGAATCGTCTCATGCCAACGTGCCATTTGCACCCCGAGCACTCCCACGGCGGCAGATCGCTGGGACCTGGGGTGTTTGACAAGTCCGTCCCGCCCGGGCGGAGAATGAATAGATTCACCACGTGGCTCGCGGTGCCCGGGTGTTTGGGTAGGTTGGGTATGATCCATCATTAGCGACAGCGACGTATTTACTTGATGAGGCAGGTGAATGGCACTCTCAAGGCCAGGACGGGAATTGCCAGGATAGTGAACCGCTCGGGAGTCTCGTCTGGATCCATGTTCCCAGCTGGGTGGATGAGCTGCCATCACATACCCGGTACCTTACCTACTGTGTAGGCATTTCTACAAGCAATAACTAGGTTCTGTAAAGTGGGATATAAGACGGGAATGTTGTGGCGAGTGAAAGTACCGGAAAGCCCCTTTGCGGCATAGGAGAGGCTCCGAAGTGTTGTGAATCGCGTGTGGCTTCGGGGGGCTTGATAACGGTGTTGTGGACTGCAAACGGAGAACGGACACTCCGTTGCACTGGCGGTGGTGCATGTTTAGATGCATATCCTCTGACGCATAACGTGGACCGGGACCCGTCTCCCTGGGTTAGGGTCGCCACTTAGCGCGCGTCACCGCGGCTACGGACAACGCTAGCTGCCCTTGTTTCTTCTTAGCAAGCGGGATCGAAGTGCGCTCGTTCACACAACTCGACGCTTGCCGGGAGACAGACGAGGTGGTCGGCCGCTTCATTGGCCTTTCCCACGTGCATTTCTGATCCTGCGGGCGCCTACCTGGTACTTCCTTGATACTGTGCTAAACGCCGACCTACAACAGTAAGAAGGTACTGCAACGGCAGGCTCAACGCAGTGGTGGATACTCCCCGCCTGCATGCACGCCGCTTTGACTGCACCTTCCATCGCCGACCACCACCATCGTCGCCGGCCTCGCACCCGTCTTCACTCTGCAGTGTGCGGAATTGCCTCGATTGCTGCAAGGCTTACCGCTGCCCCCGAGATTGGGAGAAGGACAATCAAACGCGGAATGGCGTGAAACGGAGGCTGCTTGTGACCGTTCACCGAACCTCGATCCTCCCGCTTGCACGACCATCGATCCTTACCGCTTTTTCCCGCCGCAAAAAGGGCGCTTGTTCGTTTTCGACTCTCGTTCGAATACGACGCTGGACTCGAATCCTGCACTACGGAGCCGCGCCGCATCCGACCCAAGCGACCGCAACCGACGGCACCACGCGCCACGTGCTCTCAGTGGTTACCTGGGGCCGCCTACCCAGCCGCCCGCCCTTGACGCCGGTCTGGCTTGAGCTTATCGGCTTTGCTGGGTCGGGTTCGATGCACTTGGCCGCTCAGTGCTGGCCACCCAGACGCTACTGACTAGGCTGCCAGATTTGACCGGCCTGATCTGCCGGCCAGAGGAGGAAGACGTGACGGAGGAGGAGTCGTGCCAGGCCTGTTTGTTATTGGCGGCTCTCAGGGGGCCGACGGCATCCGAGGCGGGACGTTGGTGACAGCTTGCCTTAATACGCGCCCGCTGCAGCTACCAGCAGCCCGGCCGAGCACGAGGATTGGATAGCTGGTCCGCCGTCTCGACAACCTTGCCCGTCATGCCAGCTGCTGTCGCCTCCAACTGGAGGGACCGGCGGCGGCAGGTGTTCCAGTCGGTCTTCCAAACAGACATCGCCCAGTCCACGCCTCAGTCAACGCCAGGCAGCCTCCATTCGGCGCCAGGACTGCCTTTCGGCGGGCCCGCGGCGTCCTTGCTCGGCCAGACGCTCCGCCAGCAGCAGCTGCAGCAGCAACACCGGGGGTTCTCCCCAGGGGAGCATCCCTTCCTGCAAAGGACAACCCCTGATTCGCTCTTTCAGACGTCGGCGCAGCCGCTCTTTGCTCCCAACAAGGACCAGGAGAGGTATGACCGTGCATGGCACGTCGTGACCGCCCGTATCGCCCTGCCCTCGTCTGCCACAGCCGACGATTCGTTCGGCACCCTTGCCGCTGACTCGCAGCACCAAGTATCGAGGAAACCGCACACGGACTCCGGCGGCATCGACTCAACCTTTCACGAAGCCTTTGCCGCACTCGTCAATGCCCGCTCCCTGCTGCCCGGCGCCACCCGCACCGATGACATTCTTGCTTGGCATGTCCGCCAGGTCAGGGCGCACTTTGCACAGCATGTCATCCCCCTCCTGAACGGGTGCGTGGGGGATGATGAGGGTGATGCTGAGGAGTCGAGCGACGACGAGGAAGTGGACGCCAGTCGCTGGCGCGCGCGGCGGAAGGGCAACTACTACGAAAGACACATGGTGGTTGTGATGAGCAGCATCCGCACGCTGGAGGCGGCCCTGCGCCTCTATTTCTTTGGCCTCAACCAGCTTCTCTCTGGCTTCGCTCGCTTGGCCGATACCTCGCCCGAGGCGGCTAAGGATACCGAGCTGCTCAACGCCCGCTTCCGTCGCGATCTCCATGCTCTTGTGAGTAACTCTGCTTCAGAAGGCCTGAAAAGGGCCATCAAAGCCGTCTTGATTCGCCTTGCCGGGACGATCTTGGGTATTTCTTCTCCAGATGAGGCTGTGGCAGGGGGGGAGCAGCGTCGGCCGGCGGCTCCCGGACAACACGACTTGAAAGTACAAGCTTCCAGGGAGCGTCTGATTGAGTTGGTGCAGCAGCTACACAATGTAGGGTTGGCTGGCGAGCGTTTCCAGGTTTTTTTCGCCGAGGTGATGGACGTCATGATGTCCGACTTTGTGATCGGGGCGTATGCCGGTCTCTGGTCGGCGCCAGACCCTCGCTCGTTCTCAACCGCCATGGAGTCAGTATCGCTGAGCACATCACTCTCCGGGGCGTCGCCCTGTACAATGTCTCTCAACGACTGGGTCGAGAACCACTTCGCCCGCCTGAGCTTTGAAGTCCTGGCTTGCATCTCGCCAAATTCACAAGGCACGTTGCCAGTCTCTCTGGCGGATCTCAAGACGTACCAGTCGCTTGCCTTGGGTCGTCTGGCGGCTCTCCGCATTCGCGAGCTGTTCGACATTGTGTTGGCATGGCCTACCTCGCGACCAGCCCTGGATGACCTGCGCGCCACCATCACCACGGCCGCTCGCCGGAAGCAGCTGACGGATAGTCTCTCGCGTGTGCTTCAGACGCGCCTCCTACATCCCGGATGTAGCACGCTCGAGATCCTGCGGACTTATATCTCCATCATCCGCACGCTGCATGCCCTCGACCCCAGCAAGGTGCTCCTGAGCCACGTTGAGCCCGGGCTGCAACTGTACCTCTGCCAGCGCGAAGACGCCGTCCGCGTCGTCGTCACCGGCCTGCTGGCCAACTCTGAAGAGATCCGCGCTGTGAGAGGCGCCGAGGACACCCCAAAGCAGGAGGGCGATGGTCCTCGGACTACCGCCCCTGGCCGCGGCAAGCACTATGCCCGAGCCCTCGCCTCGTCCACCTCCCCCACCAATCCCGGACCGTCGACGTCGCTCAGTCAGGCCAACAACCCCTTGCCAAAAGTAGATTCAGCACAAACCACCCTCGACCGCCTCGGATACCACCCAACAAAACTAGTCGAGCTAGCCCTCATCCTAAACAACCCCTCCCAGACCCAACCCCGCCGCCACCGCACCTCGCCCGCCACCACCACCACCACCACCACCACCGCCACTGCTGCCGTGGCCAACCCAGACCGGGACCCAGACCCGGAGCTAGACTGGAACGACATGTCGTGGCTGCCGGACCCGATCGATGCGGGCGCCAACTACCGGCGCCCGCGCAGCGAGGACGTGATCGGCACGCTCATCTCGGCGCTGGGCAGCGAGGAGAGCTTCATCAAGGAGTTTACCGCCGTCGTGGCGGAGCGACTGCTCTTGCCCCCGACTAGCAGTAGCAGCAGCAGTAACAGCGGCACCCCTCTTGTTGCTGTCAAGACTGATCGGGCCGCCGGGCTGGAGTTTGAGCAGGAACTGCGGGTCTTGAGGCTGCTGAAGCGGAGGTTTGGAGAGGCGAGTCTGCAGGGGGTGGATGTCATGGTCAGGGATGTGGTTGAGTCGAGGCGGCTGGACGCGAGGATCCAGCTGAGGAGGGGGGGGGAAGCGGCGGCGGGTGTGGATGGGTTGGGGGGGGTGGAGTACCATGCGCAAATCCTGTCGAGGCTGTTTTGGCCTGGTCTGGACAGGGAGCACTTTTTGCTGCCCGAGGTGGTGGTGGAGCAGCAGCGGGTGTATGAGGCGGGCTACGAGCGGCTCAAGTCGCGGAGGAAGCTGACGTGGTTGAACCAAATGGGCCGGGCGAGGGTGGAGCTTGAGCTGGGGGATCGGAGGGTCGAGGTGGACTGCAGCACTGTCGAGGCGACGGTCATCTATGCGTTTCAGCCGTCCGAGGGCGGCGGCAGCGGCGGCGACGAGGCCGAGGACGCTCCGCCGGTGGTGGTGGTGCGGAAGTCGGTCGACGAGCTGTATGCGCAGCTGCAAATGGACGAGGACCTGATCGCTGCGGCGTTGCAGTTCTGGGCCAGCAGGGGCGTCCTCCGCCGCGTTGCGGGCGCGCCAAACACCTACGCCGTCGCAGAAACTGTCGACGAACGGAACGCTGCCGCGACCAGCGGTGCCACGGCCGCTGCTGCCGGAGTGCAGAGTGATTCTGCCGACCAGCCTAAGGAGGAAGAAGAACTGGAGCCCGCTGCGGCAGCGGCAGCGGAAGCGGCAGCCAAGCCGGCCGTGTTGGCCAAGGATCGCGAGCGCCGCGAGATCTACTGGCGCTACATCCAGGGCATGCTGACCAACGCCAGCGCCAGCATGCCGCTAGCGCAGATGGCCATGATGATGAAGATGCTGATCGCCGACGGGTTTCCGTGGAGCAACGAGGAGCTGCAGGATTTCTTGGGAGAGAAGGTGCTCGAGGGGGAGATGGAGGTTTCCGGGGGGAAGTATAGGCTTGTTAAGAAGTAATGGGTGCTGGACGTGTTTATCAAGGGGCTGGCCGCATATTCTAGAGTTTGGAATTGGACGGAGAGGATTCCGTTGGGAGGGCGGTAGATGTTCGGGGGTGGAGGTTATGTCTGGATGGGACACGGATGGGAAAGCGAGCATGGAGTATTTGGCCGTGAGGAAAGGGAAATGAAGGTTATGTATCAAGGCTGCTATCCTGAAGGTGTATTTTCCCGGCATTGCTGCGTTCAGCCTCAGGGGGCGGGGTGTGGTTCTTAGCGGTCGATGCAGACGTTGTCCCAGGAATGATCATATGCATCTGCCATCCATCAACATCACCATCTAGCCAAGCCAACGACGCATGATGCGCAGCACATGGTCTGACGTCTACGGATACGGGACATGACATTGGAGAAGATCGGGGTACTAAGCGTCGGTAGTGGGGATGTATTGGTCATGAAACTCTTAACTCTCTCAACGCCCGCTGACACTCTGGGGCCATGGCTTGATCAGGCGCGCCTCTGCAGCATTCACCTGTCTAAAGCTTAGCCCGGCGCCTCTTCCATTGTCTTCATTCTCTCAGTTCGGGGTTCAAAAAGGAAACCCTTCGACTCAGCTCCGGTACGGTACGTATTGCACCGACGGACAATGATGTGTGCTGCTGTATTAAGTAGCTTGGACCATGTCTCCCGCGTCTTTCGTTTCTTTGCCCAGTTGGAATGACTTGGAGTCGGACCAGGGATATTGTGAATAGCTCTATCGTCATCTCTATTGGGCTAGATCTATCCTTTACTAAGATGGGTGTGCACCCAGCAAGAGCGCGAAGGATAGCGTAAGCCTAGTCGCCTTGATAGAAACATACGACGGCTGCGTGGTCTAGGTAAGCTGAGTGATGGATGCCTGTACACTACAACATCCCGGAATTCACGCTCTTTACTTGGTTTCACAGAACTTTGTCATACCTCATATTCTTCCTTCTCTACACCGTTCATGTCCCTCCCCAAGCGCCTTAATCCATAGAATAGGCGTCCTTAGAACATGGCCAGTGTGAGCGCCGGCGAGAGTGGGAATCTGATGCCGGAAGCGAGTACAACACATACCCGTGGAGTGCGGTAGCATCCAGACTGCTTCACAACAACGGAGGGAACAACGACCATGATGTGTGAAATACCACCTGAAGCGGCAAGCAGCGACAGACAGTTGGCGGTGGTTGCGGTGTAGTTACTTCGTATTGCGGGGCCGGATCGCCCGGTTCCGGCCGCGTGCCCCGGACCCCCGGAGGCCCCACTTGGGATCCCGGAGCAAGTCGCGATTGATGTGCGAGCCGGTTTGAGGCCGGATTCAGATCGTAACCTCTGGGAACTCAACTTGGAGATGCTGCGACGGTTGCGCAATCAACCGGAGGTCTGTGCAATCCCTCTCGAATAGTTGACACACGTTTTTCCCCCTGTATCGATGCGACAGAGTCCCGCGCATTTGCGGCATTGTGTTTTTCTTCGGCGAAGCAACTGGAGAGAGGTGACGGGGGGACGGCGGCTGGCAAACCGCTTTTATTATCCAAGTCGATTTCCAAGTTGGTTCTCGTCTTCCCGCCGGGCAAGAATGGGGGCGACCGGGGAGCAAATGTCCGCGCTGCTGCAAATCAAACGTTGTTGCTTGCTCCTCTCGCCTCCCCGCCCTTGCGAACCGTGACGAAACGGGAGCAAAAGTCCGGCGCAACTGTACAGGGTTGGCGGCTCTCTCTGCCTTTTTTCCTCCTTCTCGGTTGGGTGATATGCGCTTGTCGCTGCGGGGACGCGGTGAGCCAGTCGGGGTGGTGGCAAAGATAGTAGGACACTGCAGTTGAAAGGTGCCAGCGGGGTGTTGAGAGAGGCCCAGGATTTACCTATTCGTGTTGGAAGTGCGTTTGGGTTACAGGAACGGGGCAATATGGATCATTTCCCTTTTCTGAGCCATTGATGGGCGGCAGAGCGTAACAGTAGGTAGTGCGACGTCGGTACGGATAACCGTATCGGTTTTCCATTGCCCCTGGGGAAATCGTGGGGCTTTGAAGCTGGGGGACCTTGCGAGTCAGCCATCAGCAGCTGTCATACCTATCCATCACATCACCATTTCAGAGGTGCCCATTGGGTGTTCCGCATGCGAAAGCCCGCCCGCCCGGCCAGAATGTCGTCTCCAGAGGTTCCAGGCTGCGGTGTGTGCCTTCGGACAAAAACTGCCGTGCTCGAAAAAACTTGGAGCAGTGGCTGGGCGATCGAGACGGCGGGAGCACGAACGAATTGACCACTTGGCTCCATGCAGCAAGGGAAAGCTTGCTCCAGACACCCGAGTCAAGCGGCGCAGTGTTGAAGCAGGTAACCGAATAAGTAGAGCGATTCTGAAGTGGTCATGAGTGAACCCTTTGGCTGCATACGGTCATGTGGCTTTTGAATGCTCGCTCGTTTTCCGACCTTCATGGTGGCATGGTCAGTCTTTGTTAGCGATTTGGCGTTCTAGGCCCTTGAAACCCAAAGAGAGAGGGGCTGCAGAGGGGTAACGTCGGTCGAGCATCAAACAAATCAGTGCAGCACAACACACCATCGGGAGTTTGGGCATCCGCGGTAGCCGGCTAGGCAGTTCTATCTCAAGCCGTTGCATGAGATGGGTCCGATGCGTTTGCCTCTCTCTTTCTGCCTTGCCGTCACTTCCTTTCCGCTGCCTCTCGACTGCCTCCCCGGGTGCTCCCGTCAATCAGTCAAAGGCCCCCAAGATATTTGTCAGTCGTTATGGAAAGAGACTCGATGATAGGCGGCGATTTCATCATCAAGCTGGGATGAGTGATCGGCCGTGGACAGCTGCGGCCTGCTGTACTGATCAGGTCGCCGTGGGCCGCTCAGGCGACGCGATGTCCAGTGGAGACAGAGTCAGTGCCACGCACTCATCCCAAGAAAGCAAGCGATGGCGAATCAGAGGGCGGCCTTGAGTAGCTGTGGTTTCCCGATACAGCGTGCCTGGGGAAGGCAGCTCGAATGACACAAAATCCAGCTGGTGTGTGTCTGTGTCTGGAGTAGCGTTCAGACACCAGGACTTTGGAGGAAGGTGGACACCGATTAGCATTAATATAATAATAAGAGACTGACAGACATCCGTTGATTCTCCGATATCCATGCAAAGGTATTGTGTCGGTAGCGGTCTGGCCGATACGGCGATTGTCTCCGGGATTCGTGCTTGTCATGAGAGCGTGAAAGCGAGCGATGTGTGCGTAATGTTCGATACCGTCTTGCGGACCAACTCAGCGAATTTGGGCCGAGCCGTGGCGCTCGCATCCGGCCGCCAGTGCTGGACTCGAGCGTACGAGGCTCAAACATGGAAAGACGTTGTTGAGAAAAATAGCTGGACGATGGTAGCAGTTGTGAGACCCGATTTGAACAGTACGTATGCTGCCGAATAAATCTAGCCAAAGTGGAAGAAGTTGTTCAACGGACGAGCGCGGCGACGGGTGAAGGAGTCGCCGGCTGACAGTATTTCGGCTGCCTGGTGATTGCAAATCCCTGTCTGTTCGTTACGCTTTTCCCCATTGATAAGATAAGGAGGTACTTAACGATCCCGCCTTTTTCCTCGACGATGGCAGCGGCCCACGATTTGACGTTACCAAAACTGCACACATTTGGCGCCCCGCTTGGGCGTGGCGCTCGCTCATGAGACCGCCAAGTCCCATCCGTAATGCCCTGCCATTTCGGTTCTTACGGGGGATTTTTCCGTCCGCTGTCAGTCAACCCAGCTTTCGCGAAATCTGTCTGTTGCTGATGATTGTCTGACAGCATGGTTTTGCCCAAATCCTGGGCCGCAGAGACACCGGAAGTCGAAACGCAGCACCCCCCCATGTTGGCATCTCTGCTGCACACGGCACTCGTCTTCCATTTCATCTCAAACGTCAGGGCTGGCGCGGAACCCGAAGAACACTCCGGCTCTCAGACAATGGAACCGGCAACTGACCAACCTCTGGCTGGGACTTTTGTTGGGCCAGCGTACAGATTACATGCCACGGGTGTCCAATCCGACCAGTGCTGTACCTTGACCAAAGAAGGTTGCAGGCTGGTCAGTGGCACAAACCAGACTGCAACCTGAGCTGCGAAGCGAAGCCCGAGCAAGGTCAAACTGAGACCAAGGACGACTCAGAACTGATGTTGCAAGGCCGAACATTACCGTACCTGCTCACGCACTGCGCTCCGTTACTCAGTACGGTATTACAAACCCTCTGTGAGGGGCTCTTTGGCATCACCATATTGGCATTGATTGGCACGGGAGCCGTGCTGCATTCAGTAACTGACCGACCAGGCTGTTGCTTTGTTTTACTGCCGTTGGGAGCAGCGTCGTGGCGTTTCCGAAAGGTTCGTTGGTTGAAAACGCAAGGTCTCCTCCCCTTTCTTTGCCCCCCGTGCTCATATCGTTGACCACCTCATGATGCTGCTGTCTTGCTCTTTGACCGGGGCTCCTGTCTAGCGGGCAGGCCAACACACATGCCGCCCAAGCCCGCAGTACTTTTGACTGCTCGCATGCTCCACTGACGCCGTATTTCCATGGCCCAACACACACCCCGGCAAGCGATAGTTACGATACCATACCTACGAGGATCCTCTCCGTTAGCTGGATGGAGCACCCTTGGTCTTTTGGTGGCTGCATCTCCCTGGCTGCCTGTGACCCAAAGCGAACTGACACGCCGGAAACTTGGTGAACTGTTGCGACTCGGCAACCCGACTGTGAAGTGTGAACCAGGCCTAGGTGGCAGGGCGCCTCTTTTGCTCCGCCCTGACGCCCCCCTCACCCACCCTCAAACTCCCCCGTGCTTTCTACCCGTGGCTCCCTTGATTTAGGTATAATAAAACCCGACGCCATCCTGAGACGGCCCATGCTCGCTCCATTCCTTCCCTCCTTTTCCGCTCCCCTCGGCTTTCGGAATCCCTAGGCTACACATCGTCTACATCGTGACTCGTTCGGTTGTACTAGAACCTACCTCCACTCGAACGACAGGCCGTCCATATCTTATCGGCCTTTATCGTCAAGATCCCACGTCAGCGCACGGCTGGACCACCATCCCTGGATTGGAGAGAGTCAAGCGGAAGGCCAACGACGAGAGGGCGACAAGACGTCCCAGGCCGAATGAAGGCGGCTGGCAGATTTGCTGGATTCTGAGAGTTCTGTGGCTTCATTCATAAAGAGGCAGAGAGGCAGCTTCCGCTTTCTGGTGGTAAGCCGCTGCCACCGGGCACCACCTCCGGCTTCCCGTCACTGGGCAAACGGAAGCAGCGGATGCAACGGATGCCAGCCTCTTCGGACGTCGAGCCTCACCCTTCATCTTCCGGCACTACCGAATTATCGAACTCCGTACCCGCCGGTTGTCGACCGATCGTCAGCTCCCAGCCTTTCGTCGTGCCGGCTCGTGTCGCAGACATTGCTGAAGATCCAACAAAGACGCGGGCAAAACGGAAGGGGGAGGGTCTTGACTTTGGGTCGGGAACGATTTATAAGAGCCTTCGAACAAGAGTGAGGGGATAAGGGGACATTTCCACACAAAAGAAGTGCGGATTGGAAAACCAGCAGCAGGAATCACAGTGCAGATTTGGCTCCCATTGTCCACGGTGCTCGCCTTGGACTTGCGGACGCAGGACGACGGGAGGAAAAGAGGCGAATACACCGGACCAGCAGGAAACCAGGCCACTGCAGGTGCCCGAGGTTCATCACGGTGCAGGGAACCGGACAGCGTGCCAACTGGTGCGGAGTCGGTGAGTGAGTTGAGAGTCTTCGGCTTCTCCCTTGACCTCGCTTGAGGGCTGGGAAGACCGGAAGCAAGAGAGGTTTAACCAAGTGCAGCAGGCGATTTGGGGGAAACTGAAGTCCCGTCGACATGGCAGCACTGGATCCGATGGAGTTTATGATGCACCAGCCCGAGGTTGCGTCGGGACAAGCCTCAGGCCCAGGCTTCCACGGGTTGCCACAGCATCCCGGTCAAGGATGCCCGTACCTGCGCTCGCAGCACCAGCACCAGCACCAGCAGCACCAACAGCTCCAGCAGCTCCAGCAGCAACACCACCAGGGGCACGGGTCGAGCCTTCCTCATCAGTCCCAGCACTTCGACTCTCAGATCCAGGGATTCCACCCCATGACCGGGCACCAGCTGCCACAGCTGTCGCAGCTGGCACACCTGGGACACGGCGGGCCAGGCAGTAGTAGCAGGAGCTATCAAGGTGCATCGGCAGGTGGAAACCACTCGCATCCGCAACAGCAACAGCAGCAAACCAACACTCCAACGCACTCGCACTTGCAGTCCCGCTCACACTCGAATTCACAATCACACTCACACTCACACTCCCAAACCTCGTCCTCAAACCCGACAACACAACCTCAGCAGCCTCAGCCTCCACCACAGCAGCTCCCTCCCCTCCAGCACCCGACTCTTCCGTATCCGCAGCCCTATTTGCAGTCCCATCCGCACTCCCACCTTTCGGCTCCCTACGACCCGGTGCACTCGGCCAGCGCTGCGTGGTTTGCCGCCTCGAATCAAATCGGCGGATGGCCGGCTCCTGGTTTGCACGCGCACTCGCACGCGCACTCGCACTCGCACTCTCATTCACACTCGCACTCGCAGGTCAGGCCGTCGGGTTCTGATTCATCCTTTGGCGATTCCAGCGGTGGCGGGGCTGGCCTTGTGCAACCGGTTCTGGTCCCAAACCAGCAATTTCTGCCACATCAGGACCCGTACTCGCCCTTCTCCTTCCAAGGGTACCACCGATCCGCAGCCTACCCGCGATCCTCTCTCGTCCTACCCATGCCCCCTCAGCTCTCAAATCAGGCAAATCGGCACGGCCAGCCCGACGAGAACCATCCAGAGCCGCCAAATCAAACCGCCAGCTCGCACCCTCCATCTGCCACCATGAGTGCTGAGCAAGATGGTGTGCCTCCGCCAACCGGGCGGGCAGGCTTTACCCTTCCGTCTCTGAACCCAAATCAGACGCAGAATCAGCCGTCGGCAGGCCACCGGCCACCTGCCCAGGCCACACCCAGCTCCCGGGAGTCAAGCCCCCACCCCGCCCAACAACCTTCAGCCAACCGCCCGCCCGCCTTTGGATTTTCCACGGAAGCAGCAAGGCCATCTAACCATGCGACCAGGGAAGGCTCATCGTCGTGGGCGAGGCCCAACCCCCACGCAGCACCCCCCGTCGACTACCACACTGACCACTATCATCGGGGCTCACGCCGAAATATCGCCAACCCGCCGCCTAATCCCGACCTGTTGATCCCTCCACCACCGAATACCATCTTCTCGAGCAACAGCCAACGCCGCCATGCCATGTCACGACGGACGCAGCAGCCTGACCACGACAGCGACGAGGACGTGGCTTCATCCGGCGATGAGGAAGAGATGCTGCGGTACATCAACGAGTTTGGCATCGACCCTGCCCAAATACGCTCTTTCGGTCCCGATGCGTCCGTCCGCACTGCCCAACTTCTCCGCGGTCAACTTGGCACGAGACGAGTCGCGAGTAAGAAGGCGATCGACCAGCTGCAGAGCGTCCAGCCGGACAGTCTCCCGGAGAACGAGAGAAGTATGTTGCCCCCTCTCCCCTGTGGCCACGTCGGCGCATCCTTGATGTCTAACCCGCCCCTGCAGCATGCGTCATCTGCTACAACGATTTCGGCCAGGCGAGCCCCGAGGGCGTTATCGAGGCCCCTTTGCGCCTGCCCAAGTGCCAGCACGTCTTTGGAGACCATTGCATTAAGAAGTGGCTAGTCGAGTCGGACAGCTGTCCTTACTGCCGTGACAAGCTCCCCTCCGAGTCCGCCGTCACTTCTGGTCTTCGGGCCTTCCAAAACTTGATGCGCCTACGCCATAGGATGTCGCCGAGTGTGGTCCGAGCCAGGTGCGTGCAACCCTTTGCCCATCCCAATCTCTCAGTCGCACGCTCTTTCGCTGACTCCTCTTAGCGACGATTCGTTGATGCGCATGGTGGGACAACACGAGCAGCTCGAAGCGGCGCGTGCCAGGGCTCGCCAGGAGGCTGCTTCAAACAGGAGATCCCCCCCTTCCGAGGCCGAAGGCCGCAGGAGAACGCGCGCTCGCCACAGTAGCTTTCACCCAGGTCATCCGGCCGGCGGCTTTGCTAGCGCGTCGGGTAGCCGTGCCTCGGCTGGAGTGCCGCCTCGGCAGCAAAGCCCCCCGACTCGTGAGCGGGTAATGACTCCCAGCCATCTGCCTTGGTATTATCATCGCTATGGGTCACTAACACCGCACCTTGCGACGCAGCCTCTGCCGGCCGACCAGAGCCTCTTTTACACTCCCCCTAGGGACATGGGCCACATGTCGAGCGCCGGCCCCCATCTTCAGCAGCCAATGCCAAACCCAAATCCGGCTTCCGCGGGATTTCGAGGCGCCAACCCTACCCCCGGTCACCTGCTCCCCATGATTAGTCCAACATTCTATCCCGGCATATCGTTCGGCACCGCCGCGGGGGCTGCATTCTCGCAACAGCTGCCCTCCCTTGGGTCTCTCGGCGCGCCAAACTTTCCGACTACTGCGAGCGGCGGCAACACGGGCATGAACACTGGTGGGGCGCAAAGCCAGATGCAGTAGCACGGCAGATGGCCCACAGGACAAGCGCTTTTGCCGCCGGCACCCATTCTTCCACGATTAAGGCCGCTTGACGCGTACAGACCGCAACCGCAGCAGACCTTTGATATGTTACAACAACACCAGCAGCCGGTGTTTGGGCCGCAACCGCAGAGCTTTCATCAAATACAACAACAATCACATCATGTGCCCTTTTTGGCGACTCCAACGAACAGTCTTGCCATGATGCCGCAGACTATCAACGATGAAAGTGGTTACGGGACCGGCGGTCTTATGCCACGGCGGCTGGGCCAGGGCCTCGCTTTATTTGCGGCACCCGGGATGCACTAGCAGGGCAGTATATTACACCAGGGAACAAGGGAGGACCGGGCTGTTACTATGAGCGGTGACGACGGCGGGAACGGCCACGTACACGCCCACGCCCCGGAGCAGCAGCGGCCCTTGGAGTTCCTGCGGCGGACGCCGAGCGGAAGCCTGATTGGGTGGGATGGCTACACGTTTGTGCGCATTCCGAGAGGAGCGTGATGGTGGTGTCTTGTTCCCCCTGGGAGCTTACGAGAGGCCATCTGTCGTGGGTTCTTTCTGCCTCGAATCGCAGCACCTTTTGTTAACTCTCTTTTTTTGCCCTCCCTTTTTCGGCTGTCTGAGCAAGGGGTACGAGCATGGGTGCATAGCTGAGCCAGGACGCTGGACGATAGACTTTGGCATGGCCTTGTTTTTTCTGCTTTCTCTACTACCCTCCGCTTCTTCTCCCCTTTGTTTTTCATCACTTCACGACCCATGAACGTATTACCACCACAATGCCCTATAGACCGGTTTTTTTTTCGATGAGGGGTTGACGTTTTCCCCGCTTAAGGGAGAGAGGGATATAACGGACCTGATGGGTGGGAGTTTGACCACGGCAAGAATGGTATTTCATGGGATGGGAACCGGGATGGCACAAGCAGCGGAACGGAGCCGGCGTTTTGACACGCGGGGATTGGCTTTTTGCCTTTTATTTCTCTTTTTGGGGGGGTGGGATGAGACCAGGGACTTGAAGGACTCGTTCGGGCTCGTTCGGTACTTTGCCTGGGCAGAGCAGGGGAGGATCTATTGTGTCTGTCTCTGTTGACCTCTCCTTTCCCCGTTTCGCGACCGTAGCTGGGATGGGGAAATGAGGATGGACTGGTCAGTGATGGTGGATACCTCTCTCCTCTCCTCTCCCCTTCGGCTGGGCTTTCGATTCGACGACGACATGGCCTCGACCATCACTCAGCTCTCGCTCTGCCTTGCGGATGATTTGCTTCAAAACCCGGGGGAGTGGACGTGGGGTTGAAGGTGCGGAGAGGATGGGGAAAACAAATTGCCAGGCGGACCATCATAGGCCGATTAATGGGAAGGGGGACGGGGGACAGAGAGGGTGATTATACGGGGGAAATTGGGATTGGGATGAGGATCCTGATGTAATTACCGCCGGCCTGAACCGGTCTGGACGTCTCTACTTCACCTTGCCTGCCTACTATTGTGGGCGTAAAGCGGAAAATGAACAGCGATCCGTTTATTCGTGCTTCAAAATTGCATCTTGTCTGTCATTCTGTCCATCTGCTGGCCAGGGACATTGCATTCAATCCCTCCATTCGTTGGTCAGCTAAATGGCTATGGTCATATGGATGATGTGATGATAGATAATATGTCATGACTCCAAGTTGGTGTTTCGGGGGTGGGTGGAAGGGTATGGTGAACGGCAAGATGGCAGGCCATGGGCAAGGGGAGCTCAGGAAGGTATGAACTGACTCCGTTTAGCAAGATAAGAAGCAAGACAGCGGATGAGAGTGTGTCACATCATCTATCGCGTACCACCTCTATCGCATATTAAGGAACCATATTAAGGTATCCAACCCGGTGTTTTATTTACTTCACACTACCATCAAGCGTACGGTACATTGTCAAAGTTTAGTTTTGAAGCTCGAGAACTACTTGTCACCTGAACAGGCCCGGCCACAGGCCAGCATCATGTAGACCATTGTAGCAATGGAATGGAATAAACGACAAACCTGCCATGCTCACACACATATATATATACTTTCTTTTTTGCTTGCTTGTTTGCGTTGTACCCAACCCCGGCGACCGCTCATATACAACCAACCCAAAACCAAACCGCGGTATAGACGACAAGTCGGACGGGGACACAAGGGAAAGAAAGGGCTTCACAACCTCGCCCCGTTGCCCCTTCCCCTTCCGCCCTGCCCAGCCGTATTCCCACCATCACCACCACCGCCGCCGCCGCCCGACCTAGCGCTCTGCACCAACTCCCACGCAAACTCGGCCAACGGCGCCCTGGCGTCGCCATACCGCCTGGCGCGCTCGCTGCTCGCCTGCCGGGCGGCGTGGCGCGCCGCGATGCCCTGGCAGATGGCGGCCTGGCGAAACATGTTGAAGGCCTGGGCCCATTGCAGCTCGCGCCTGGTCTCGCCGGCCGAGTCGGCGGCGGGGTTGTTGTTGAGGGTCAGCTCGAGGGAGGAGCTGTGGGGGGAGGCGGACGAGGCGACCGAGAAGTAGAGGGTCGTGATCTCGTCCGGGGTGGGCAGGCCGCGGGTGGCGCGCGGGAGGAAGCCCGGGTGGACGTTGACGGAGCGGCTCGGGTCGAGGCCGGCGGTGAAGTAGGGAGTGAGCAGGTTGGAGATGTCGGAGAGCGGGTGGCCTATTGTGGACATCTCCCAGCTGGAAGACGGTGGTTAGTCTTGGATTCGAGTTAGGAATGGGCGGAGGGGCGAAGGGGCGTACTCCAGGATGCCAATCACGCGCGGCTCCAACTTGTGGAAGACGAGGTTGTCGATCTTGAAGTCGCCGTGGATGAGGGTGCCGCGGTCGGCGGGCTGCTGGGTCTCGTCGGCGAAGAAGGTCATGAGCTCGTCAAAGTACGGCAGCGGCCCGACAGGCTCGCCGGACTCGACGTCGTGGACGGCGGCCTGAGCATCGCACACGCCGCGCCAGGTGGCAACCTGGCGGTTATAGAAGCCTGTCGACTTGCCAAAGTTCTCGAGGCCGACGGAGCGCGGGTCGATGCGGTGCAGCTTGGCCAGGGTGCGCACGGCGTCGGCCCAGATGGCGCGGCGGTGGTCGGGCAGAACGTTCGGGATGACGGGGTCCTCGAAAATGCGGCCGTCGAGAAACTCCATGATGTAGAAGGGCGTCCCGATCACGGAAGTATCCTCGCACAGGCAGTAGGCCTTGGGCACGGGCACGTCGGTCTTGGAGAGGGCATGGATGATGCGGTACTCGCGCTCGACCTTGTGGGCTGTCTTGGACACGAGGCGTCCTGGCGGCTTCTTGCGGAGGACGTAGCGCGTGCCGTCGGAGGCTGTCAATTGGTAGGTCGGGTTGGACTGGCCGAAGCCAAACTGGAGAGGGGTGAGTTAGTACGACTCCCGAGGTGGATTGTAATGCGTGGTCATTGTTGGTCCATGTTTGTACCTGCTTGACGTCCAGCGGTGCCTCAATCTGGGGCACATTCCTGGAAATCCATTTCTCCAGAGCCCCAATGTCGATGGGCTGGCGCACCCGTCCGGCCATGGCGTTTGAGAGGTCTGGGGGAGAATGGCCGGTCAGGCTGGAGGCGCGATGGCGAATGTTGAAGTGTTGTTGTTGATGCGCTGTCGTGTGCCAACCTCGCCCGGCTACAAGCGACGGATGGCCCCAGGATGAGAGCCCAGGATCCCCGCCACCGCTACTCGCTGCGCTTTGGGAACTTGGTTAGCCCGCTGTTCCACCCGCGACGGCCAATGGAAGATGCTGTTTCGACGCCGAGTGACAGCACTAAAACACGTCTTGCCGAACGACGGGTGTGTCGGTCCACCTTCTGTCCAGTCCGAGGCCGAGGCCCGGCAGGGTGCCTCGAGGGGCATTGAACTTCCGAGCCGAGGTTGCGTGGATCCGGCGGGCACTTGGTGGAAGCTGTCGCCTGTGAATGGGCGCCAAGTCTTGCATTCATAGTCCCCACCCGGCAGTACCCACACTCCCACACGAAAGAACCCCGTGCGCGCCTCAACTTCATGATCAGTCGCTCTCCATGTGCACCTTGCGGCCAAATTGGTTTCAGCAAAAAGTCATTCGGTGACTCTCTGATTTACACCAAGATGATGGCAAGGGCTGCATTATTACCAGCGAAAGGCATAGCCCGTCCCGTTCACGCTGTCTCCTGGGGCAAGTGTCGCCACGACCATTGATACTCGTCGACGACCCTCTAGACGTCGCGGACAATCGGAAACTCGTCTTCCCGTCAGACTGGTTCCTGGGAGACACAATCTGCGCCCATGTCATGCCTGGGAAGTCGCGCCGTAGATCAGCGGCGGCCTGAGCTATCGGATGCCTTTGGACGGCTTGTGCATCCTCTGCCCGAAGGTGAATCGTGTACCAAACTGAAGGCAAGAAGATAGGAATGCAAATGTGGCCTCGTATGGCGGCAACCACCTAATTGTGGGCGGAGTGATCCACTTACAATGTAAACAGCAAGCCGCCTGCTTGCGCATCCATCTTGGTAACTGCAAGGGAAGCCAAAGGCAAGACACAACTGTGACCTTGGTGATGCGCAGGCACAACGCTCTCTCAAAACAAACAGGATTTCATCATTCATGGCTTTGGTTTCGAACAAACCAGAGCAAGAGCAATATTCAGCAAGTGTTGACGTTAAAACAGGGGCGAAAAAAAGACTTGCCAAAATGAGAATCGAATCTGGAGCTTCCAGAAATTTGTTTCCAAAGATTGGGGAATGGAGTATTTGAGGCCAACTCACGGTCACATCCGGTAAAAGGCAGGAAATGAGTTCGGTCTGAGCGGGCCTACTCCGAATTGAAACCAGCAATACAGGCCCCTATAAAGCCCAGGTAGGACCACATCAGGTAATCACCTCAGTAGGTCATTTGTCGATCCATGTATCGTTATCGATATCCCTCTGGCGTACAGCCGAAGCTAGCCGTGTAAGCCATCAGGGTCCCCGTTGAGCGCCGGCCCCATAAACAAATGCTGTCAACCACACGTTCTCAAAAGCAGCAATGACTTCAACAGCATGGTAGGTACTTTGATTCAATACAACATCAGTTTTGCATGAAAGCTTGCAATTATAGTCCCGCCCAATCCCCACCATACAACTCAGCGCCCGACCCCCCACCGCCGCATGTCCAGAGCGAACTTTGTCTATCAAGCAAGCTAAGCCCATCGCCATCTATGTATCAACTTCTAATCATCCTCAATATCATCGTCGCTAATGACCAGACTCTGCATCGGCAGACTGGGGGCCTCCTCCAGTTCATTCCTGCCGCTCCCCGCGCGGCCGCTCAGTATCGCGCCCAGACCCCCCCTCCTCTTTCGTGGCGAGCCATCCTCGGTGGGCTTGTCCGTGGCCCAGGACTCGGCGGCCCCAGCGCCGACGATGCCGCCACCGCTTTCCTCCTCTGCGCCGTCCTCGCCCTCGTCCTCGCCCGCCCCGAGCGGGCCGATGCCCTGGAAGGAAACGATCCTGTCGAGGTCCCTAACCCTCATCGTTCCAAACGTACACCGCTTGCGACGCGCGATCTGAGCCATGTACGGCAGCCGCTCGAGCAGCAATTCCTGGCGCGCGGCATTTCCGAGCGAGAGGAGAGGTGGGGGAGCCGAATGATCCTCTCCATCAGACTTGCTGCTGACCTGCCTCGCAACCTGGCTGCCAGCGAGCGCATTGTTAGTTGCACCCGCCTTGCGAAACGCAGACGATCCATCCTTGACAAACCCAGCCGGCGGCGGCGGCGGGGGCCCGGGCCCGGTATCCTCCCCCTTCAACATCTTGGTCGCCCACATATCCACCAGCCCCTCCAGCTCCTCCTTGGACCGCCACAGTTTCAGGTACGTCGGGTAAAACATCTTGTACGCGTCCCCGCCCCGGCCGGTGGGGTGCGTCTGCCGCTTGACGGGCGACGGCAGCGAGAACAGCAGGCCGCGCACGGCGACCTGGAACGCCATTTCGTCCTGCCGCAGGACGTGGCTGCCCGAGTCCTTGCCGCCGTACCCGCCGCCACCCCCAAAGCCCCTGCCGCCAAAGAATATGTCAGACGAGGGGTAGAGGAGATCGCTCTCCGACAGGTAATCGAGACAGCCGTTGATGTAATCGAGCGACGAATTGGGGTCGAGCGGGCTGCTCTGTTCGCACGAGAGGGCGTAGTTCTCGTGGAGCGCCGAGATGAAGGTGTGCGTGTCGGTGCCGATTTCGTCGATGAGCGCATCAACCGCAACCTCGGACCGTTTTGGCCGGGCGAGGTGCGACATGTAGTCGGGGAGGACTTCCGCTGCCGCTGCGGGCGAACCGGCGGGGAATTCGCCCCTTTTGTTGTAGACGACCTTGCCGACGGCGTGGAAGATCCCGAGGGTCGCCTCCCGTTGGGAGATCAACTCGAGGCTGTCTTGCTCGCCTTTGGTAAGCGCCGGTACGTCCTTGGACCCTCGCTTTGGTTTCGTGAACGCGACCTTGGAGCCCCAGTCCGCTTCGCTATCCCCCTTGACACAGAGGAACTCGAGAGACGAGATGGCGTTCCGAATGTCGCCTATCTCGCCTAGCCGTTGAAGCACGAGAGGCCCCGGCGTCCGTCGCCTCCCGGATCTGCGGGCTTCCTTCTGCACCACGAGCTCTAACGCTTTCGTTAAAAAGGTTGGCGCAACGGGGTTGAACTCAATGACGCCAGTGCCTGGGTGCTTCAGGATTTCCGGGCCAAGCAGCCTATGAGCCGTGAAGCTGTCCGCCGAAGCCGAGGTTGTGGTAAGCAGCGTCTCTGAGATGACCATGACGATCGGGGTGACGGGCTCTGAGTTGTAGCCAAATCCAAGCCCAGCCAGCGGGGGCGTATTGGCGGCAAGAAACTGCAGTATCGCGTTCCTAAATGCAACCAACCCAGCCGAAGATCGCATAAACGTGTTCGGGAACTCCTCCACCAGTATCAGCCTCCGCTCCGCCCCTTGAGACTTCCCGCTTGGAGGCGGAGGCGGAGGCGGAGGCGGCCCCATGGGCGGCGGCGTCGCCCCGTCAGACTCGACATCCAGCTGCCCAAACTTGCCTCCCCGCCCGAGGAACTCCTCAAACTGCGAGGCTGCCGACTGATATCCCTGTCCCAAGACGCCGAACGAGCTCGCCGGGTTCCTCCACTCGAGCACCTCGCACCGCATCTCCCGCGCCAGCAGCCGCAGCGTCGTCGTCTTGCCCGACCCGGCAGGGCCCTTGAGCACCAGCAGCCGCTGCCGCATGCGGCCGGCAAGCACCTCATCCAGCCAGCGCCGCACGTCCTGCACCTTGCGCTTATGCACGGCCAGCTCATCCAGGGTGGCCGGCGCAAACCGCTCCGACCACGGCCGCGCGCCTTCGCCGTCGTCTGCCGCCGCCGGCGTTGTTGATGCTGTTGATGTTGATGTCGTCGTCTTGCTTGCGCCGGCGCGAAGAATGAATCTCTGCCCTCCACCTCCCACAGCCCCACCTTGCCCACCCGCCGCCGCCGCCGATTGCGCGCCTGTTGTTCCAACGCCCCCCCGCGGCTGACTCCCCGCGACCGCACTGCCATTCCCCTTCCCGGCAAACCTCCGGTGCGCAGCCTGCGCCCTGCCGACGAGACTCGACGCCGCGGCCGCGGCGGACGACACCATCAGCGGGACGTCGTCGTCGTCGTAGTCGTCGTATTCGTCACCATAATCCTTGGCCTTGTCCCCTCCGTGCTCTGAGATCGGGTCGCTGGCGATGTTGTCCGCCAACCTGTTACTCGCGCCCGGGTAGAGACCGTTCTTGCCGCCGCTCCCGTTACCGAAAGACGACGACGACGGCCCGAAGTTGCTGTTGCCGTTGCCGCCAGTCATGAAGCTGGTGTTGTTGCTAGAGGAGAGGGGGAGGGAGAGGGAAGAGGAGGACTGGGTTTGGCTCCGCTGCGCTTGCGCCTGCTTGGAGAACAGGGTCGGCAGGTCGGCGGACTTGGGTTTCTTTTCTTGTTGTTGTTGTTCTGCTGTCTCTGCTGCCTTACGTTTCCGTTGGACGCCTGCCCTCGTGCGGGATTTGAGCGGGCTCGTGCTGGGGCTGTGCGTTGTCGGCGTCGGGGGCTTGGAGGACAAGGAGGATGCTGCTGCGGTCCCGCGCGTGGTTCGCTTGCGGAGCGGACTCGGGCTCGGGGAGGCGGCGGTGGGTGCATTGTTGCCGGTTGACGTGGCGGCGGTGAAGGGTTTGGCGGGAGACTTGTTCGTTTGGTTTTTATTGGGAGAGGGGACGAGGAAGCGCCTCAGGGTGTTCTTGTTTTGGTCTTCTTGGTCGTCGTCTGAATCATCGTCGACGATGGCGCGCTTGCGTCGCTTTGCAGGCGGCACCATGGTGGGCGCTTCTGGTGACTCGGACGGAGGGGTGTCATTTGTCACATTGCACGAGTGCAGGTCTGAGAGTCGTGAATGTATTCAATGGCTGTTATCGGAAGGTGGTTGCAGTGTGGGTGATCGGGTCTGATGTCCAATGCAAGGGGTGCCAGGCAACAACAGGTGGGGAGCTGAGTTCCAAATGCTTCAAGAGAATCCAGCTGGAGGCGGCTGTTTAACCCTAACCCTCCAGCAGCAGCGATATCAACGATCAACAGCCTTTGGCGTCAACAGGAAAGTTGTTTGGCCCAGATTTACACTTTTGATCACATCCTGGATACCTAGCACAATTTTGTTGTCCCTTTACACCCGCCCTCAAAACACCCATCCCTCAAAATCATCCGCAAACCTCACGGCAGCAGCAAGATACCTGTCATGAACGTCTCCCCAGGTCCTCGCCGCCTCCCTCATGGCCCGAATAGCTGCCTCGAGTCAGCAAAGCTGCCGTTTTTCACAGATCGGACTGCAAAACTCACCCTTGACATAATGCGCATCCGTGGCCCACTCCGAGTTGAGCGCCTGGTACTCGACATGCCTCCACCCCTTGCCCTTCAAATCGCCCGGCACGTAGTCCGGGTCGATCTTGGGCCTCAGCTCGGCGATGTATACGGCCAGCGCAAGCAGCCACCACTGGCGGACCAGGCTGACGCGGAACTCGGCGGGCAGCAGCGGCAGCAGGATGCGCACCGCGTGGCTGGTCGTCAAAACGTGAACGAGAAAGAAGTTGTAGGCGTGCGTTCCCGGCCGGACCGTCGCCACCAGCAGCGCCACGGCGGCTTCCTGCGACTCGCGGAACAGCTTGGTGGGGTCTTCAGACGAGGACAGCTCCCAGGCGTTCCAGTACTCGAGGACGAGCGATTCGTGTTTTTGGAAGAGCGGCTCGATGTTGGCGAAGCCGGGCTTGTTGAAGAGGCCGTCGAAGCGGTCGTCAGAGGCGAGCTTGTTGATGAGTTCGAGAGGAGAAACGGAGGAAAAAGGGGCCTGGTGGGTGTAGGACGGGTCGTCGAGGTACTGGTGCAGGAAATTGTACTGCGTGGCGGCTAGTCCAAGGGCCTCCATGGCAATTTCGCGGCTGTCGAATTCGTAGGCATAGCCAAGGTGGATCAGGGGGTGGCCGACTGGGCCCGCAAGTCAGTGAATTGGCGATGCATGCATGTGAGGGGGTCAAGGGAGGAGGTTCGCAACGTACGGCCGCCTATGAGACCATTGATCAGGGGCTCGTCCCCTTTGAACATGTACTCCTCGATCACCTTCTTCCAGTGGTACATATGCTTCATGGCCAGGGCATCCTCAAAGAAATCTACGTAGGCCCGCTGGTACCTCTTGTCGCCCAGAAAATCGCGCCAGTCATCCTCGGCAATCTCGGAGGGCGACTCCTTCCATGGCTCGAGGCTTTTGGCCTCATCGTCGTAGATGTGGTAGAGCTGGTGTGACTCGGCGCCGAGATGGTAGGCTGAGCACAGGATGTGTGGCATGTGGTTGTCGAACTGCAGATTGTGGTAGATGATGGAGTGGTTGACGTGGTTTGCTCGTAGTAAATGCTTGAGGGTGCGCGGTCTCTTGTCGGGGTTGGCCTCGACGCTGTACACCTCAACGGGCGGTATATCGATCGTCTTGTGTTCTTTGCGCGGGGCCACCAGCCGGTTGACCAGCGGCACGAATGAGAGGAGTGAAGCCATTTTTAATGCTGTTTCTGTTCTGTCCTGCGCATTTCAGTCATTGCGACAGCCCATGGGATCGAATGGTGCTTCAGACGCGGCGAAGCAAGTCGAGATGGAGTTGATAAAGTCGAGCCTTACAGACATCCCGCCATCTCATTTGTTGAGCAGTTGGGTGATGTCAAGACACCAAGAACGGAAGACCCTTGACCGCCAAGCCCGAGCTAACTGGAGTGCAACCCACTCGCCGCCAGTGCCGCTGCGTGCTCCGGCAGAGCGTCATGGTGCCCCACCCCCGCCAGATCTCCGAGATCCGGGGGACGCGGGAATTCAGGACATCCCGTCCCAGCTCAGAATTCTGTGAACTCGACGCAGCTATCAGTACCTCTAGGAGGGCTTGACAGCAACAATGGCCCCGAAAGCGATCATTGCCCCGTCGATTCTCTCGGCCGACTTTGCCAACCTAGGCCCAGAATGCTCCAAGACGATTGAGCGGGGCGCCGACTGGCTCCATGTCGACATCATGTAGGTTCTCCTTCTTCTGCCCAAACGCACGCTGCCATGGCTATGTCGTATAGCTCATCACCGTCAACCTGCCAGGGACGGCCACTTCGTCCCGAACCTGACCTTTGGTCCGCCCGTGGTGGCCAAGATCCGCCCGCACGTCGACAGGCCAACCGAAGCCCACGGCAAGGGCACCTTTGACTGCCACATGATGATCGCCGAGGTACCTCCACCCTCTCCAGCTCTTCCAGCTCCTCCATAACATAGATACGTACCTAACAAGTGTTGTTGTCGGCCCCCAGCCCAAGAAATGGGTCAAAGAATTCAAATCAGCCGGCTGCGACCTGTACTGCTTCCACTACGAGGCCGCCATCAACTCGACGGCCGCCGAAAGCCCCGAGGCCAGATCCGACCTCAAGACCTCCCCCCGCGACATGATCCGCTACATACACGAGCAGGGCATGCTGGCCGGCATCGCCATCAAACCCGCCACGCCCGTCGACGTTCTGTACGAGGTGCTGGACAGCCACGACGACGCCGAGCGGCCCGATGTAAGAGACACCTCCCGCTTCCCTCTTCCATATTCCCTGGTGTCGCTTTTGGGATTGGATACTGATACACCGTGGCTGGGCAGATGGTGCTGGTGATGACGGTCGAGCCGGGGTTCGGCGGGCAAAAGTTCATGGTGTCGGAGCTGCCCAAGGTGCAGGCGCTGCGGGAGAAATACCCGGATCTGAACATCGAGGTGGATGGCGGGCTGGGGCCAGGGACGATCGACCAGGCCGCCGATGCCGGGGCGAATGTGATTGTTGCGGGGAGCGCCGTGTTTGGGGCCAAGGACCCGGCCAGGGTGATTGCGCTACTGCGGGAGGCGGTCGACAAGCGGGGCGGGAAGTTGTAGAGTCGGGGCATTTTAGGATGGTAACAGCAAGTGCGAATTAACATGAGAGTAGATCTGCTTGTCGATAGAGATACCTGGCTTTGCGATGGCGAGAATGGCTATTGCCAATCTCAACCCCAGCTCTGGAATGTCATGCAACGGCTTGCTAGGGAGGGTTGACCTGCAGATTCTCCATCATCATCATGATGTTGACCTTCACCCTTCTCGATGATCACATTGCTTTGGCAGCAAGCAGATTAGGAGACGCTGGTTCTCGTGGGGTAGTTGCTCGATACAAAACGCCCAACCAGCGGCAGAAGACCATCATCGCAGTCCACCGCTCATAATGCGATAGACATCTCTGACACAACTTACATACTTTGATCTCCTTATCAAGGGATAAGAAGTCGTTGAAGCTCACTTCCCCCTCATCAGCACCCTCTCCAGTACCGCAATCAACCGCTCTACCTCGTCAACTGCACTACGTCAGCTTCTTTGTCCCCTCACATACCACTCATTATTGAAACCGACAGAGAACTCACCAGTGTTATAATGCACCATACTAACCCTAACCACCCCATCCCCCCCACCCAGCCCCAGCCCCTCCTCCACCAACCTCGCCGAGTAAAACGACCCCCAGCGGAACCCAAACACCCCCTCACTCTCCCTCTCGACCGCCTCAACCAGCTCCCTCGACCCCCACCCCTCCACCGTAAAACTCACAGTCGGCACCCTCACCCCGGAATCGCTGCTCGGCTCCCCGTAGACGGTGATGACGCCGCCACCGGCGCCGCCGCGTGAGACAAGCCAGTCCAGCAGCGTGGCCTGGAGCTGTTGCTCATGCGCCGCGATGGCCGCCCACCTGTCGTCATGGTCGGGGTTCAGGTACGAGATGACGGCCGGGAGGGCGTGCACCAGCTCGTAGCTTGCCGCGCCGAGGCCGAGCTTGTTCTCGAGGGTTGCGTGCGGGTTGAAGAAGTGGCCGAGGGAATGCAGGTTGGAGAGGGCTAGGGGGCTGGCGTAGAGGAGGGCGATGTGTGGACCATAGACCTAGATGGGGGGTGAGAGCCTGTTGTGTTACAATTCTGAGGCTCAGGGGAGTTTGGGGGAGGAAAAGGGGGAGGGGGAGGGGGAGTGAGTTAAGCCTACCTTGTACCAAGAGAAGCAGTAGAAGTTGACTCCGAGGTCTTTGACGTCGATTCTGCGGTGTGGGGCGTAGGCGACGGCGTCGACGCATACCAGTGCTTGTGGGTTGTGGGCGTGGACGGTCGAGGCAATGGCCTTGATGTCGTGGATGGTGCCCAGGATGTTGCTTGCGTGAGTGCAAGTCACTAGCCGGGTCTTGTCTGTGAGGAGGGCGGCGAGGTCCGAGGCGAGCAGTTTCGGGTTGGTTTTGGCGTCAAGAGCGTCACTGTTGGGCTTCCACCATTTGAGAACCAGCTTCTGGCGCTCGGCGAAATCCACCCATGGCGCGATGTTTGCCTCGTGGTCGATGGCCGAGACAATCAACTCGTCGCCTTCTTGGAACCGCAAGGCATACGAGACGTTTCGGAGCAGCTGGGTGGTGGACGGACCGAGCACTGTGCCTTTGTCAGACTACAGTCCGGGGCCAGCCGGGGGTAGCACACACCAATCTCGTCTCTCGCGGCACCAATGTACCTTGCTGCCGCCGCATAGCCCTCGTTGTAGCGGTCTGTGGACTTCGTGCCTGTCTAGTAGCTGGCTCCGAGCTGGACGTTTGTGGTCAAAAGGTAGTCTCGGATGCTGGCACTATCAACAACTGGGAATCATCAGACTCGGGGGTTCATGGGGCACTCATACCGTTCAGCCACTGTTCCAAGAGCCTGACTTCCACCGGCGTTGTCAAGATAGACTTGGTCTCCTGTCAAAGCGGGGAATTTCCCCCTCACATCGCTGATATTCAGAGCGGTAGCCATTGTGAGGGATGTCAGGATTGAGGATTCAACCACGGGCGTCCGGGGACATACAGACACGAGGTCTTAGATAAAGGAGGAGCGGGGGACTAGAAGTCACAGTGTCCATGCTGATGCAACCCGGAGTTGTCCGGCAGGTCCGGGACGGGACAAGACCTAGCCGGGAAAAGTGGGCACACTATGCGGGGCCGCTCCTTCAACGGGAGAGTGGCGCGGTTCGGCGAACTACTCCGTCGAGAAGGCAGCTCGGAAGATCTTTGTCTGCGAACCCCCAACCGGTGCTGGCCATGGATTCCAGCAAGGCGTCAGCCCATGAGCGAGCCGCCCTGATCTGCACGTCCTAGCCGGAAAGAACCAGTGATTGGCAACCCGGGGTGTTGCCCGGCGGCTTCATGCATCTGCCGCTGGCATCATGTTCCGACCGTCTCCCAACAAGCGCGGCGGCTCACCGCATTGGCGACTCAGGTATCCAACTGACCTTCCAACTGACAAGTCTGGGAACATCTCGGTAATGGGCTGGTAGGTAGCGCCAGGACAAGCATGATTTGATGTAGGGTATCCCCTATGCCATGACAGATCCTGCAGTAAGCCTGGCGGCACCACTGCTGAGCGGACGCGACGCGGCACCAGTTGGCGCCCGGGCAGTGTCGCTCGCTGTCTCGGCTGCGGGACAGCGACAGCCGCAGGCGCTGCGTCGTTCATAAAACAGTCGCGCACGACGTTTCCTGTTCGATTGGAGTTGACTAAACGCGGATGTGAGAGGCATAAGGGAATGATTAGCTCTCAGAACATCGTGTGTCCGGTAGGACGGCTGGAAGAAGCCGTTAAAAGTTCCGAGTGGGGAGAAAATGTTTCGCAGCAGCCCCACAAAATTTTCGGACTGGCGCCGCACTTGTTTCTCGAGATCAGCCCATCTCTGGGGAGCTCCTTCCACTGCCTTGTGCACTCCTCTAGTCGATCGAATTCTTGCCATCACCCAATCGACTCCCACGATGAAGAGAAAGGCAGATGGTTCCGCTGGCAGGAAGAAGCAGATCAACAAGCGCTCCAAAAACAGTATTTGCACCCTCCCTCCGTCCAATGCTCACACCCCAAACGCAACGCTGACCCACCCTCGTAGCGCTGAGCGACGATGACGCCAAAGCTCGATTCCGAAATGGCCTCTTCGACAAGGCCGTTCTCAACAAGTACACCTCGCAGTATGCATCGTCAACTCCCTACAAACACAGCGTGATTTCCGAGCTGGTCGATGATGGCCTCCTGCGCAAAGTCCGCTCCGAGATCCAGGCCAACGTCCACTTCACCCCCAAGGAAACCGACATCTACAAGATCCACCAGAGCGGCGATCTGGCGAACCTGGACGGCCTCGACGATGAGGCATTGGCGAAACTCCCTTCCCTCCTGGCCCTGCGCGACGCCCTCTACTCGCAGCCCTTCCGCGACTACGTTTCCCACATCACCGGCTGCGGTTCCCTGAGCGGGCGCAAGACCGACATGGCCATCAACGTCTACACCCCCGGCTGCTACCTCCTGTGCCACGACGATGTCATCGGCTCGCGCAAGATCAGCTACATCTTGTACCTGACAGACCCGGATACCCCTTGGCAGCCCGAGTGGGGTGGTGCCCTGCGGCTCTTCCCCGTGGTGGATCGCAAGGGAAAAGACGGAGAGGTAGCCAAGACACCATTGCCTGACGTCGCCAAGGTCATCCCGCCAGCCTGGAACCAGCTTGCCTTCTTCGCCGTGCAGCCGGGAGAGTCGTTCCACGACGTCGAGGAGGTCTACCATGCCGCCTCAAAGGAGGAGCTAGAGAAGGACGGTGGCCGCATCCGCATGGCCATTAGCGGCTGGTTTCACATCCCGCAAATAGAAGAAGATGGTTATGTGGAGGGAGCCGAGGAGAAAGCCGCGCAAAAGAGTGGTCTGATGCAACTGCAGGGTAACCCGGGCCAGCACGATTGCCCACAGGCGAAACCTGTTCTGGTCGAGGTGGAGGATACCGAGGATGGCGACGACTCTCCCCTGGACGAGGCCGATCTTGAGTTTTTGCTCAAATACATTGCGCCTACATACCTGACCCCAGACACCATCGAACGTGTTGCCGACCATTTTGAGGAGGAGTTCAGCATCACCTTGCCCGATATATTGCACCCAAAGTTTTCCGAGAAGCTCCGCGGCTACGTCGAGTCACAGGACGCGAAGCGGCTGCCCGAGACTGGCGAGGAAATTGAGAAGGGCGCCTGGAAGGTTGCCCGGCCACCCCACAAGCACCGGTACCTCTACCTCCAGCCTGGCCAGGAAAAGTCGGAGCCCTCGCCTCTGAAAGAGCTTCTCGAAGTATTGCTGCCGTCCAGGCAGTTCCGCCTCTGGCTTCAGATGGCAACACGCTCGACCATAGAAAGCTACGACTTGGTGGCTCGGCGGTTCCGTCACGGGAAGGACTACACGCTAGCGACTGGACACGAGGGCAAGCCGAGGCTCGAGGTCAATATTGGCCTAACTCCTACCCAGGGCTGGGGCGATGCTGCCGAGGACGACGCCGACTCCGAAGCATCGACCGATGAAGAACAGTCTGGCAGCAGAAGCGGCAAGAGGGCCGCTGCAAACGGCAAGGGCAAGAGCAGAGCAGACGTCGCAGATGCCAAGTCCAAGGGCAAAGGCAAGGCCGTCGATAGGGACGTCGAGGAAGATGAGGAAGACGAGGAGGTTGGTGGCCACGAAGTCTACATGGCTGGCGACGACGACAGCCATGAGGACGCGGCCATCTACAAGAGCAGCGCCGAGGACGACAATATCCTGTTCTTCCAGGCGGCGGCTTGGAACAAGATGACGATCGTGCTGCGCGACAGCGGAACGCTGCGCTTCGTCAAGTATGTGAGTGCCAGTGCCAAGGGCGACCGGTGGGATGTGAGTGGCACGTTTGAGATTGAGGAGCAAGACGATGAGCCGGATGAAGATGGGAATGGCGAAGCCTCTGCAGTCGGTGTGTTGGACGAGTCCGAGGAGGAGTTCAACGGGTTCTCGGACAGCGTGGAGAGCGATTCCGACTAGAGGCCCCGGCGGGGAACTGACGGGCCGTGTCCTGGCTCATTTCCTGTGCCAGTAACAGTCTACAATGACATTGTACCCGGTGGTGGTTGCATTGGAGTCGGGGCTTCAGAACCGACCAGGTTCTCGGCATCGCCCCGATTTTCTGTCCAACATCTGTGCCTCTAGATCAAGGCGTGCGTCACTCCAACAAATGGCCGCGGACCTGGCCTCCATAGCTCGGAATGCAGCCTCCGATTCATCTGCCCCTCACGAGTCGATCACTCGGGTCGATCAGCCAGGCCCACCTCAACTCAACGAGACCAATATCGAAAGAGGCGGAGGTCGGCGTCGTTGCATCGGAACGTGGCACTGCTTTGCATCGGGGCACTGCACAGAGGTACCCAAGCTCACCAAGCGCAAACCCCTTTCTTCGCTCGATCTCATAACTACCGAGTTTGCTAGCCCAAGCGCTCAAGGAAAAAGAGACGTTCGCAAGTGGCGGACCTAGGAAGCTTAAAAAGGTCTAATTACAACAAAGCCCAGCACCCAATTGCCCAGCTCATAGCGTTCGTCGCATCTCTTCGATCCCTGGCCCAGCGAGTCAATCGCCCGACCAGCCCACCATCTTGGCACGAACGGCGGTGGGTGTGCTGACCGGATTTAAGGAGACAGCCAGTGAGTGAGTCCCCGCCGCCTGGACACCGCTTGCAGTGGAAAGACCAACCAGAGCCCTACAGCGCCACTTCCTACCGGGTTTGATTGCTGACAAGTGCCCATGCAGTCAGGGCAAAAGCCGATTGATTTGGATCGAAAGCAATTCCTGCATGATCTGGGGATCATCCCATCTTGCTCCGACTGTTCTCCTGCCCGTTCCTGTCCACGTACAAGAACCCCTATATTACCCCTGGTATTCGATTTTTTTGCCCTTACAACTTGCCGTTCAACATCCCATTGTCGCCGACAGTCATCTTTTAGCTTCCAACAATGCCCATCCGCAACCCGTTCGCGCGCCGGGCCGGCCCCGCCATCCAAGATGAGAGCCAACGTCCGGGCTCCGCCGCTTCAGGAACCACCACCACCGACGCCGCGCACCCCGGGTTTGAGAGGGTGGATACCGTCGGGTCGAAGGCATCGTCGGCGTTCAGCAGAAGGAGCCAGGACACGGGCGAGTACAAAATGAGCGGTATGTTTGTTGGACTCGAACCCCTCGGCAACCCCTCGACGATCACCGCCCCGCCTCACGACAGGGTTCTCTTGTCGGCGCAGAATACGCCAAGGCTCGGGCCATTGCGCCCTGTGACGCCTCAAGACCTTCGGTATCTACCGATCTGGAACTGAAAGCTGACATTTGGCGGTATTCAAGTTGTCAATGACAGCGGAGTCTACCTACCGGTACGATTACCCCTTCCTCCGACCACTGGCCAATGGCCAATGCCCGGGGCAAGCCTTCACGGAGAATTACATCTGACACAAACCTACCAGCCATCCCCGGTCGAAAGGGAAGCCGCCTGGCCACGGCGCTACCTCTCGCGCACGTCGAGCGACCGGAGCAGCGGCGGCGAGATTGAGCACTTTTCCATCTCGCGCGAGTCGTTCGACTCGTACCGGCGGTCATTTGTATGTTATGTTGTGCTCCCGCCGCCAAACTCTCGTTCACCCCGCGGGTCGCTTACTAACTGATGTGTGTGTTTTTTTGTTTTTTTTTGCAACAGGACATCAGCGCCAAGAGCCCCGTCGTCATGACAGACCCGTCCCCGACCCGTCAGAGCCTCGACTCGCACCGGTTCCCCTTCTCGTCGCCGCGGTACGCCCCGAGGTCGTCGCTAGGTGATCAGCTCCGGCCACAGTCGCAGTCTCAGTCCCAGTCCCAACCCACCGCTACACACCGACGGTGGGACTGGCGTGGTGGGCACCGGGAGCCGCCCACGCCCGAGGAGAGTTGGAAGGGGGAGGTGGAAGAGGACGGCGACGAGGGCAGGTTCGAGGACGTCGGGCTGGACGATGACGGTGCGAAGCAGCAGCAACAACAACAAGCGCAGGGCCACGAGGAGGCGCCGCCTGTGCAGGCTCCCAAGAAGAGGGGGTTCTTTGCCAAGTTTGGGTCGGACAGCGGCAACGCCGCTGGGACTGGGAATGTTCCGGCGGAGGACGGTGGGACGGCCGCCGTGTCAAGGTTCCTGCCTCTGCCCTTGGTGGGGAGGAAGGCTGCGCAGGGCGCGGGGCAGCAGCAGCAGGGTGCCGAGCTCAAGGCCATGCCGGTTGCTGGGCTTGGCAGGCAGCTTCAGGAGGTCGAGGTCTGAGCATTGAGGGTTTCTATGCATGGTTCTGTTGGCTCGGTATAGCTCTTTGAAGGCTTCCGGTTACATGGGAAAGGCGGATGACCAGCTGGGTCAGGCGTTGCTAGGTTGTCGGGCACACATATCGGCTAAAGGAGTAGTAGGTCTTTGGGTATGGTCACGGGGTGGTTCATTCTGTTGCAAGCCGGGGGAGGGGGGCAGTTGGCGCTATGGTTGTATTTCTGGTTGGACTTAGTCCTCAGGGGGACTCGGTAACTCGATATGATGCACACGACTAATGGTTGGAAGTAATACTTGAATACAGATTTCGGCGATGTTGCCGCTGCCGAGCAGGTACATGGGAAGATGGGAATCGTTCAGATGTCAAACCTTGCGATCGAGACGACAGGCTAAGGTCGGGCATGGAGCTCAGCTTATGATGCTGGGCCCTACCTAGTCGCAATTTGGTGACTAGAGAAAGGAGAGAGTACTCTTGCTCACTGCCTTAGGCTCAACTTCAAGAAAGCTGTTTCTGGCTTGCCCGAATGGTTTCAATCAGCCCCGACACTCGGGCATGAAGGGCTTCCCACCTCCTTGAGCTGGCTGTGTTTTCAAAAATTTGGAAGAGGAAGAAGTGGCAGAAGACAAGGGAACGAGGGTAGGGAGGGGTTTATAGAAGATCGTGACTTCCAACTCTCAGACCTGCATCAAAGACTCCTTCCTTCTCTTCAGACCTCCTGTTGTGATGGTGGCACTTTCCAGGTTACAATGAGCAGTGGCTGACTTAGACGGCATCGTGCCTTCCATATTGGGAAACTGCAGCAGCCGAGTCCTAGAATTAGGCTGCGCGCGCCGTGCAGTGGTCGGTTTTTCAACACCTTTCCATACCGGACTTCAATTTCCTTTAGGTACATTGCAACCTCCTAGATGCAAGTGGCCCTGGTTTGGCCCGCACAAGCTGCCTGCTCGGGAGTATACCAACTGGCTGCAGTTTTACCCGAGTTAGATGGTTCAGCATGGCTGCCCCGATACCAAAGTTGGTGGTCAGCAGACTTCTACAATCGGGCATCATAAGCCCCGCCGCAGCGATGGCAAGTAGAAGCTGAATCATCCATGAAAGGTGCTGAGTATTCAAGGCTAGATTCGCCGCTTCTAATGCAGTACCACGCCATACGAAAGTCGGTGTCATTCATAACGGTGACTGTACCTGCATGTCGGCACATCCCCCGAAGTACTCACCTTAGTTCTTCAACTCCTCGCTCAGTGCCTGGAACCCCTGGAGGAGGTCGTCCCGCAGGTCCTCCCAGCCCTCGACGCCGATGCTGACCCGCACCAGCCGCCTGTCGACGGTCGAGTCGCTCATGGCCCGCCACTCGACCAGACTCTCGACGCCGCCGAGACTGGTTGCGTGGTGAAAGAGGAACAGCTTGCTCGGAAACCGCTTTGCGTGCTCTTCCGACCTGAGCCACAGCGAGAAGACGGGCCCGTGGCCGTTGGGCATCTGCTTGCTCAGCCACGAATCCGGCTGGGACGCTTCGTCCTGCAGCGACGAGTGCTGCATCTTGTACACCATCTCCGAGACCACGTTATCGCGGGCCCTCTTCTGCGAGGCCAGCCAGTCCACGAGGTGCTGCGTGCTCTCACTCTGCCGCTTCACGCGCAGCTCCAGGGTCCTCAGACTGCGCACCCCGAGCCAGCCCTCGAAGTTGCCCATGACGCCGCCAAGGTGGAGCCGCTCCTCTCTTAGCTCTGACAGCCATCCGGGCTGGCCGTCTTTGCCATGCGCCCGCTCGGGGTGGATGGCCAGCACCCCACTCAGCATGTCCGAATGGCCACCAAAGTACTTGGTCGCGCTGTGCATGACAATCTCGGCTCCGTACCGAAACGGATCCTGCAGCGGCGGCGGGGCAAAGGTGGCGTCGACGGTCAGGTAGCAGCCGAGCTCGTCGGCCCTCTGGCGGTAGAAGGCCAGGTCTCGCGCCTCGCCTGTCGGGTTCACGGGCGTCTCGACGTGGATGACGTCGCCCTTCTGCAGCTTGGCCAGGTCGTCGTCGTACTCGAGCTCGACCTGTTCCAGTCCGTTGAGCTTCTTCATGAGCTTCAAGATCCCGTGGCAGCCGTGATAGCCGCCGCCGATGGCGACGCGTTTCGGGTTGAGGAACACAATCATGGCATGGAAGGCCGCAAGCCCGGAGGCGTACGACACTGCCGGGCCCCCCAGGAGCGAGCTGAGGATCGCTTCATAGCGGGTTGAGTTTGGTGACTTCTCCCGCGAGTAGATGTAACTTTCATCGAGGGTGCTGGGCTGTCCGCCATTAGATTAAGACTGCGGTAACGTTGTGATTCGGCATTAGTTACTCACATCCATCTCTGACCAGGGCAGTAGTTTATCGGGGTTGTCGGAATACCGGTAAGTCGTCGAGACGTGCATTGGCGGCGCAACTGCCGGGTGAGTGTTGGTGTAGTCGTCGGCGTGGATCGACCGGGAGGCCAGGGACAGCTGCCGGCCAAAGGCGGCAGTGAGCTGGTCCGGGCTGGCGCCGGCCGCCTTCTTCTCTGGAGTCCCGTTGGAAACCATGATATCGGATTTGTTCGGTGAGAGTATTCGAGCATATGTTTACGACCTGTCAGTTTTTTTTTTAGCTCTTGAGACAGTAGGGGAATATAAAGACGGACCCCAGACCCGATGGCGCCATATCGAGCGGAGCGGGGCGGCTCCATCGGTCTCCATCGGCTGTTATTCACAGGGCGTTTTCGCATCACCAAGGTCGACTGGAGAGCGGATGTTCAGATGTAGAAAACGTCACCCTGGACAAATACCGTAACGTGAAGATGCAGAACCACCACCGACGGGACTCATACTAGCAAAATGTGGTCCTACGTCAACTAGAGCCCAACACCCAATCCCTCATCACTTGAGCGCGGTGGTTCGCGTAAGAAGCAATATCCATGCTCCTCACGATTTACCGGGCCAAAAAGGGGCAAGTCACAAATCCCAGTAAGGTAGTTCTTCGGCTTGTTCAGCTCCCCGTAGGCGTAGCAAATTGTTGGTTGACTTCGAGTCGATCGCGCAAGCGGGTGGCTGCTCAGATGGCACCAGTTACGCCCGAGACGGAGATGTCCCTGAAGAATATCCTCAACTTCCCTCAACTTCCTGGCTGAGGGGGGCCGTTGCCGTTCCAGCTTGTGTCTCTCAACGACAACGAACCAAAACCCAGTTCCACCACCTAAATGGTGTGCTAACGACCCAGAAACCAAAGCTGTGCCAGATGCAATGTCTTGAATGTCCTGTTTTAACGGGGATTCGCCTGCTTTCCGGAGCCCCGCCGTCTGGCATCGACCTGAGCTACGTGTAGGCGAGGCGCTCGACCATGATGTCTGCCCAGGCTTTTGGGTCTCCTTGCCAGAGGTAGAAGCCGGGTGGTTGAGGGTCCGGGCTCGGGGGCGCAAAGGGAAGAAAGAGGAGGCTTCGCACCACCCCGACAGCAGCTCGCACACGCTCGAGAAGCAGGAGCCGGGATACGTTGGTCGGCTATGAGTAACGGAGGAATCATGATGGGAACCGGGTTATTGATGAAATATATGGTTTGTGAAGGAATAGGAGAGACGACGTGACCGCCGCTGAGATAGATTCTCTTTGTATCCTAGCCAAGGGCTCCATACGGACAGGCACAGCCCAGCACACATCTACTAGACGCTGTCGTGCCGTAACCGTGTGTTGTCTGCCCGATGCGCCCTGGCTCCTTCTGACCATAGCCCGTTCATTCCAAATGTCCTTCCCGCTTCCGCTGGGTTGTGTCGAGGTGTAGGTAAGGGCAAGCGTGTTGTGGAGGTTGCTGTAACGCTGGGTTTGAGGTGTATTGTACATCCTGGAACCGAATAGAGTAAGGGTATATCGAGCGAAGAGCCGCGCGCGCCATCAAGCTAAAATAACCACCCCCCCGTCCTCCAGAGTCGAGTCTCATCTATGCTCCGGCGCTGGAGTGAAGCGCGCGCTTCGCGGCGGGCCGTCGGCAGGCCACGGCGTCGTCTGAGCTGAGTTGCGACACATAAGATTTCCATGTTCACCACACTGCCATCCATCTCACCCCGTAACCTCAGCCAACAGCCTCGTCAACGTCACGGCCTCATACCCCCTCCTCTTCAACTCCGGCAGCACCCTCCGCAACATCGGCTCCGTCCAACTCCGCCGATCATGACAAATCACGACACCCCCAGGACTCAACATGCTCAGCACATGCCTCGCGTTCAGCCACGCCCACCCAATCTGCGCGTCATACGGGTATATGCTCCCCAGCACGACCCGATACCCAAGCCTCCCCGCCACCTCCCTGACGCGCTCGCTAAAGAACCCCGACCCGGGGCGGTAGTACCTCGCACCCCTGATGTGGTGTCCCTGCGCGGGCGGCTCGCGGCCCCAGGCGATGTAGGCGGCGTCGATGAGGTCCTGGGTGGCGCGGATCTGGTCCTCGAGCTCGGCCGCCGTCAGGCCCGCGGCGGGCTCGTCGCGCATGCCGTGGTTGGCGAGCTCGTGGCCCGCGCGCACTACGTCGCGCAGCACGTCCTCGCGGCCCGCGACCTGGGCGCCGACGACGAAGAAGGTGGCGTGCGCGCCCGCGTCGCGCAGCGCCGCCAGGATGGCGCGCGTGTGGTCCGAGGGCGCGTCGTCGATGGTGAGCGCCACCAGCGGCTTGGAGGGCGGCAGCCAGACGCGGAAGAGCACGTCGGTCCAGCGGTGGGCGAGGTACCGCAGGAGCGGGGATGGCGGCTTGTAGAGGACGTAGAGCGGCAGGCAGAGCAGGAGGGCGAGGAGGAGGAGAGGGAGGAGGAGGGTGGCCATGCGGCGGCGGCGGAGGCGGCGACGGGTGGGGAGGCGAAGGATTGGGGTCATTGGAGCGGCATCTGTCTGATGATTCGCCTTTGGCTGGGTTGTACGAAAAAAAAAGGGGGTGGTGAATTGAAACTGAGGTGCTGCTCGAGTGTTGTTGTCGAGACTCGAGAACTCGCAGGTGTTGGGAAATGAGCATGGTTTAAGCGATAAGTGAGATAACCCGAAGAGGCAAGGGACTCATCAGGGGCCGGTCAGGGTCCGACCGTGCTGACTCCTGAGTCCTGACGCGCCTGGGCATGTGGCGCGTGATGCGCTGTGCTTGTGGCTGTGTGGCGCGACTTACATGCCCTCAACAATCAACATCACCCGACTGGGCGTCAGGATCATCTTTAGATGCACAGGGGTAGAAAGCTACAATCTTACAGACTCCCGCACGCTTGCGGTTCGAAAGACAGGTTTCACCCAGGTCTGTTAGACGCCACAGCATTCTCTTACTTATCGAGATGATGCTGTCCAATATTGCCCTTCACTTCGGCAACCCAATGACCATTCTTCAGTGATAACAGCAGAACATATAAAAACATTCATGGTATCCAAGTCCAGCCCAGGTATCTCCCTTCTATATCAAGCATGCCTCCCAAAATTGGCCACTCGACCAACCATCCAAAACAAGCCTTAAGGTATCCAAAACGCCCTCGAAATGCCCGCCATGCAATGTTAGCACCAAAAAAAACATGCTCCGTTCTTCCGGCCGTGCCAGCCTCAAGCCATCTCCTCCAGCTCATCCTTCTCCAGCGTGCAGACAAACGCATGCCGCAGGAAATGCAGCCACGTCTTGTTCTGTTTCCTCTTCTTTCCCTTCTTCCCTTTCCCACCCTTATGCTTCTTCTTCTTCTTCTTTTCTGTTTCCACCTCCTCCTCCTCCTCGTCGTCTTCAGTCTCATCGTCACCATCATCACTGACCTGTTCCTCTTCTTCCCCCTCGTCCTCTTTTCCATCCACATCATCAACATCGTCGTCGTCATCATCCCACCCCTCCTTACCCACCACATCCCCAGCCCCTTCATCAAACGCACCTCCATGCCCAATCCTCACCGCCAGCCGGACCAAGCTCTTCACCGTCAAATCCTCCAGCCGATAAATCCTATCCTCAAACGTCGAGTACTCCACCTCAAACGCAAACTCCCTCGGCTTCGGCGGGTGAGGCGTCGCCGGTTTCTTGCCGCCGTGCTTTCCGTTGCGCCAGCGCGTCGTCGACCACCACCAACTGTCCCACCATCCTTCCTGCTGACCACCACCACCATCGATGTTAAAGTCGAGGGCGGCTGCTGTGGTTGTGTCGTCCGAGGTGAGGTTGAGATTGTTGATGTGCGTCAGGTTGGCGTAGTACTGCGTGTAGCCCGTCAGGGTGAGCGGTTGCGGGGAGTAGGCCGGCCCGGGCGGTGCGGTTTTGGACGGCGGGGCGGGGATGTGCAGGTTCGGGTCGTGGGTTGGGGGGGTCTTCTTCTTCTTCTTTTTGGAGTCTTTATCCTTCCTGTGCTTCTTTTCGGTGATGCTGGGGGCCGTGGTGTCGATGTCGTCGAGCTCGTGGCGGCGCAGTTCGAGGTGTTTCTGAGCGTGCTCCGGATCCGGGATGTCTGTTTGGAAAGTGTCGCGCCAGACCGGCGCGTTTTCGAGACCGGTGATGTTGTACTCGAGTACACGGAGGGTCGGGAAGTAATTCGGTACGACGCTGGGCGAGACTAGGGACAGGTGGTAACGCTCGCCCCACGGGTCTCTGCTCTTCTTGCCCTTCTTTCGCCTGCCCTTCTTGTCGACGTCCTTGTCGCCCGCGGGCGGCGGCGTGAGCTTGGCCCAGTTGTGGCGCAGCTCCATCAGATAGTCCGACGCGGACTGCACCGAGAGCTCCCCATCGAGCGCTTGCCGAGTCCCGATCTCGGACGACGCGGCCATGGCGGCGATGTTGATGTCGTTGCTGTCGGCGACAATGTAGTGGTCGATGTTCATGTGCCCGTACAGCCCGACCAAGACAACGTCGCGGAACTGGTGCACCCACAGCGAGTACTTGTGCCAGCACGTCTCGTCCCACAGCATCTTGCTCTCAGTGCGGGCAGGCGGCACGTGGCCAATCAGGATGGCCTTCATGCCGCGCTCGCGCAGAAACTGCAGTTGCACCGAGAGCCACTCGAGCTGCTTGTACCCCGGCTCCGAGGGGTCTGCGCACCCGTCGACGCCGGCATTGCGGTCGAAGAAGTACAGGGTGTTGAGGCTGAAGACGGCCAGCTGGTTGGGGATCACCTCGACGTCGAACCAGCCGCCAAACTCGAAGCTGTGGCGCTGCTCCTCGGGGATGAAGCGGCGCCAGATGTGGGCGTACTGCTGGAGCCACTTGTTGGGCCCCGGCAGCAGGATGTTGTGCGGGAGGATGTCGTTGTTGCCAAAGTTGGGCACGACGGGGATGGCCAGGCCCATGCCTCCTCCGTCCTGGGCAAAAAGGTCGGCGAACCTGTCGGCGAGCCAGATGTTGGTGCCCAGGACCTGGTCGGCGTTGCGGGGCAGGTCCTCGTCGCGGTCGTGGCGGGCGCTGTCGCCGGTCCAGACGACAAAATCGACTGTGTCCTTGAGATTGGCCGCGATCCAGTCGAAGGTCGCGTTCACGAGAGAGAAGGGGCTGTCGCAATCCGACGTCTCGGCACCATAGGGACCCGCGGGCCCGGTGCCTCGGTGGCACGCGTCATCTTCGTCGGTCGAGGAGTGTACTTTGTAGTATTCGTCCGGGTGGAAATCTTTTGCGCCGTCGTCAGTTTTCTGCGATAGCAGGCTGCCAAGCACCGAGATATGCCCTACCCGTGATATGCAGGAACCTGCCATGCAACTTCCGAGTCCGCGGGGCAGAGTGTGCATCTAAAGCCGGCGGCCCGGCAATGACGCCATGGCACACAAGGGCCAGCGCCAAAACGCGTCCGAGAGCCATCGACACAGACTGCCGGAGCGAGACGAAAGGAAAAGAAAAGAGAAAAATTAGATGGGAATGGGTGCACTGTCCGCGGCTTTACATAGTCGAACGCGTTCCAAACGTGAGAAAGAGGAAGAAACCCAGTGTGCGCTGGCTGGCCGGGGGGGTGAACCAGGATCTTGGCTTTTTTGGTTGCGGCTTGTTTGAGGCTTTGAGCGGTGGCCAACGGGTGGTCAGATCTGCCACTGCAGCATTGCGTTGTGGCTGGCGGAAACTGCCCTTTTGTTGGTGATGAGCGCCGATCGGATGAACCAAGGACGGGGAGCAAGCCAGTTCTTTGAGGCGGCAGATTGTGTGGTTATTATCCATGCAAGAGTGGAAGTTGTGTCGTGTGCGCAGCCGAGAACCTTTGCGGCCGGGGACTCGGCATGACTTTGGATGGCCATTTGACGTGCTTCCCGCATCCATCCCGCTGCATCACATTACTGCGATTCACGCTGGGTTTGTTCCTATGTACGGCGGGCTGCTCAGAGCGTGCCCTCTGGCAGGCTGAAGCGCTCAGCTGAGAGAGCCAATATGCGTCGAGCACCATTCCCACGTGTTGGCCACTTCGCGGCCGCAAGGGTGCTCCGACAAACCGCAGCTGAGACATGTGGGTAGCCCGCTGGATGAGAAGATACATCACGAGCCGATCTGTGTCATTCTTTCCAGCGAATCCAGTCATCTTCCCCGTGGGGGTGAGGCATCGCCGAAAACAACCCCCTAGTTATCGGCGTCAGAGGTGCCGTCATCCGTGTTGTGGATAGGCACCTTAGGCAGATGCAAACGGCCCCAACAAACGATGGGGGCGTATTATGTATAGCCTTCAGTATCCGTGCATTGATGTCCAGCAATGTTGGCACAGCAGCTCGAGCGACTGTAGTTCGTAGCTCGCTTGTGTTCGTTCGTGATAAGGTAGGTGGTTACGGATCCGGTCGAGTTGTCGACAAACGGATCTGACAGAGAAGACGGCGACAGCGACAAAGCTGATTGGGATCTTTGGGCAGCTGTGGATTGTGGAGATCGAACCAGGATCCAACCACTCAAGGTTACACTGAGTGATATTGACAGCCCTGCAACTGTTAGGCTCTGCAGAGCAATCTATTATGAAATCTTAACAGACTGCTAACACTGTCCTGATTTCAGCGCACATTTAGTTCAACCTCAGCGACAAGAGATATCTCAACAGCGTCGACCTTGGCCTGCGTGTTCTGAGAACCTAATTCATGTGCGATGAGCAAAAGGACTTCGTCTACGCAAATGCTTCATTTTCGATTTCTTCCAGTTTGCTTCCAAAGACCTCGTCGACATTCAGGTTACACACAGTCGACCCCTCTCACGGATCCACTGCCCTCGCAACGACACCGCCATCCGCCGGTTGCCACGTCCTGAATATTGCGCGTAGCCACGCGGGACTCGAACACCTATGAGGTCCAACTTCCCGCAGATCCGCGTGTTGGTAATGGGCACGTCGAACTACACGGCCACCGCCGAGCTTGGCATCGTCCTCCTCGATATGAAGATATGGCAGCACCGCCCAGGTGGTGCGAAAGAGATAATAGGACACGCAATGCCCACGCCCACCGTCTTGGACCATGCAAGTGGTATTGAACGTCGGCGCGAGACCACGCATTGGCATCGGTACCACCTTTGACACGTATTTCTAACCGACCGACGTAGCAATGTTGACCGCCACCCTGGTACCCAGTTTCAACGTCTTGCCACCCAAGAACTGGGCCTGGTTCTTCGACCCGAAGACGGCTGTGAGCAGGAACATCAACCAGCAAGCCGAACCGGTCGACGAAACTCTCGGCGGTCCGCGAGTCAGGCCCACGACGGCCATAACTGGGAACCTTGTGCATGGCGTTCCAGGGTTGCCTATTACCAGTGCGCTGGGGATGACGAGCGCCCTGTTGCCCTCACTGGCGACGGAATGTGTGTCTGAAAGGACGTGTGTTAGCATTTGGTGAGTGTATCTCTCGCCAACTGCACCCTATAGTTACGCTCCATCGGCATCAAGTAGAGTGAGAAAGCCGGGATAACCTGCCATGCGGCGGCGGCGCGCAGGGGAGCTGGGCCTCGAGCAGGCCGTCATCGCGGCGCGAGCCGGTCGTCGGGGGACATGGCGTACCTAGTAGGGGAAGAGCATCTGCAGTCATGCATCGCTGTGCCGGAGACTCCCGTCTACGGTGATGGGGTTTGGTGCGGTCGCCTTTGGATTGGGGGGCGCCGTGGTCCAAGTCACCTTCGTACCTAGTGCTCCAATGTCAGAAAAGGGCTTGCTGCGACGACATGCTCGAGACGTGCTGGTGCTATCTGCTATGTGACTGATGTTCAACCCTAAATGCTGTCTCATTAAGATACACCGTGTGGGGGAAGGAAAAAATACAGGTCAAGCTACAATCGCCTTGCCGCTCCCTTCCAACAGCTCAGCAAGCGGGATGTACAGCCATCGGAATGGTTTTTTGGCGCTCTGTCCTTCGTGGGAATCCAGTTCCGAAGAAACCGGGAAAGGCCTCAGGCCTGATGCGTTACTATTATGGGACCTGGAAATCACAGATACCCACTGGCAACCGTGTGGCCAACCGGACCGCTGTGGGAATGACACTCGCCCAAGTTTTTGCTGACGACGGCCTACATGTTGCTTGGTTTCGATTCGTGTCTGGCTTCGCCCATCATCTTGGTGCTGTTCGGGCTGTGCCAGGTTCTCGGAAGCTCCAGTACGTACCTTGGTATTGGTGTTCATCCCGTGGCCTGAATGATAACTCGCTGTACATACAATCCAAACAATTTTTCAAGGTTCTCTGAGCCTCCATTTTTTGATGCGGGATGCCCGTCGCCAGTACCGCTCCAATCAGTCTGTCTGATAGCATGAAGTACTCTTCAGAAGCGGGACGCGGCTGCAAGCTAGAGCTTAAGATAACCTTCAAGTTGGCACTTCTTCTGATTGCTTGAGCACTCTAAGGCAAGCAAGATGAGGGAATGAGATATAGTGAGCTCTGTTGACGAGTACCAACGTCTAGGTACCAATAACCAGAATAAGATCTGCCATTCGATATCTGCCTCCTCTCGAGAAATCGAAACTACGTCAGGAGATGCGCATTGTCACATAAGAGAAAGTCAGAAAATTGCTTCAGCTGGAGTCGACGGGAAGATTTTGGTTGAAGGCCAAGACTCATGGAGAGGCCCGATTTGCAGCAGATCAAGCATGACTGCTGGGAGCGCGAGCTGTTGTTGGGGTTTGGACCTGGTTAGCCATCACGTTGAGGAAGACACTGGAGTCACGAAGTATCCGGACGAGCGAGGTCAACGACGGTGGTGAGAATGAGAACGGCCAGGATGCAAAGAATGTTTTGGTGCGCAGTTCGTACAGTGCCATCAGACACTGTGGTCCCTGCGCACTGTATGCTCTTCCTCCATCTCGGCAATTTTTTCGCGGTCTGTAACTGCTTCCCTTTTCCTCTCCATCAAAAACATTCGTCCGCAACCAGCGCCGCATCTAAGGACTTCTTCTTCTCCGTGTCCCGTGATTGCTCATAGCTCGTTGCCAGATCATCCAGCCGTACGTTTGAGGGAATTCTGAGCGCGTCGCTGTGACGCTTTCCTATGGTTTAACCGGCGACATCCCCCCAATTGCAACACACTGTGTCGAGATGCGCAGAGGGCAGAGAAGAGGGCGTCTGATCCTTTGACGACTCGAACATGGAAGTAGATGCAGCCCGGTATTGCCAGCACAGGTCTGATGAAGGGTCATTGAAGGGCAGCGAGTCTCATCGATGTCGATGACCTCGCCTACCTAGCCATCACGTATCTGCGTAAAAGAGACAACGGCATCCGGGGCGCCCACTGATTCTCTTCGTAATCCTACACAGTCCGCCCGATACCGAGCCGTCAACGACAGATCTTTCTTCGTGTACCTATCCTCTAAGAGTCTAACACATACCTCAGCCCACCACCGCCAACCACCCCTTTCACCCATCTAAAGCTTTCACCCCTAAAAGTCACATCACTCCCTCACCCCCATACTCACCACACACCACCCTTACCGCCCAAAACAACCACCACCAAACTGGCCCCCCACACCAGCCAGCATCGACATCGATTCGCCCGCGCCACCAGCATGATCACTCGTCGACCGGCCAACAGCCGACCCCGACCCCGCGCCGGAGCCGGAGCCGGAGCCGCCCCCAACGCCTTCGGAGCAGCTCCCGCCGTCCTCGGACCACCTCGCCGTGCACGCCGACCCCTTCCGCCCCAGCACCGTGTCCGACACCGACACGGCGGCCATGAGGCCCGTGCTGCTGCTGCTGACGTTGCTCGACCGCCGCCGGACGAGGTGGCTGAAGGAGGTGCGCCAGGGGAGGGCGGCGGCGGCGGCGGCCTGGTTGAGGCTCATGCTCATCAGGGGGGGTCCGCTCGATGATGGCGGGGATGGCGTCTGGTTGTTGTTGGGGAGGCGGGTGGGAATTTGGATTGCGTTGCTCGCTTTTGTTGACGTTGAGGTTGAGGTTGAGGTTGACGTTGTTGCTGCGGTCATGGGTGTCGGTGTCGGTGTCGGTGTACTGGTCATGTTCGATGGCTTGTGTGCTTCCGAGATGGGGGCAGGGGAGGACGGGTTGGCAGATTTCTCGGTCCGAACTAGTGCTGGGAAACGGTCAGGATTCTGGACGTCGTGCGTGGTGGACTCTGGTGGGTGAGCAGACCGACGAAGAGGGCGTGGAGAGAAGGAGGAATACAAAAGACTTGGTGTTGAATATGGCGACATGGCATGAGGGGGTACAAGGAGGCATGGCGAGATTGGAGCGACAAGACAGGAAAGAGAAAAGGAAGAGAGATTCGAGAAACGAAAAACGACTTGCCTGTCTGAGTGACTGAGTGTCGAAGAGCGATCAGGATAAGGCCTGTTAAGAAAGCAAGCACAACCGCGATGGCAATAATGGACAAATCGTATCCAACTGGGAAGAGGAGAGGAAGAGACATGGTTGCGTGAATCTGCTGCTGTACTAGGTTTTTGTTGATGATGATGCTACTATGGACACTGGCAACTTGACATTGCGAACCACAAGGCAACTGCCCTTTTATACACCCGGGACGCTCAGCGAGCGTCATTGTCACTGCAAGTTGACTTCGGAGGTCCCGTAGCCTAACCGCCAAATAGAAGGGTGGGTAGACTCGGGGATGCCAGAACCGATCCCCAGGAGTGCTTGGCGGACGCCTTCGCCATAGTCAACGAGGGAGCCACAAGCCCCAACGGAAAATGGGCTTCTCCAGACCATGATGGGTTGGAAGCCACACCAAGTCTAGGTCTTGATTATTGGCCCCAACTGACGTGAACCGGAACAGCATTCGGAGCCAGTGAGGCTAGTCCTCTCAGCTACTCAGCCCGCGCCTTTTGAAAGGGTGAATGGCCTGACAACCTGGGGGAGGTGAGAGGATGACGACAGGGCGAACCAGCTGAGAAAAGCTGAGGAACAAGGCGAACTGCCCCAGTCCCAAAGCGGACAGATTCTGTGGGCACCCCGGTCCGTCGAATCATGGCCTGATGAGGGCGGCCGGCTTCATTGGCTTGGACAGGACAAACCAGAAAACCAGAAGTGTGTGGCTGGGTTGACAGGGGGCCAGGATCTCGGAGTTTGCCTGACCAGTGAGCATCGAGGCGTTAAGGGCCTGCTGATAACAGATTCCAAGCTGCTCGTCATGATGGAGGGTGGCCGTTGGCTGCGATTCGATGTGTGAAGCTTTCTGTGAAAAAGGGGCCCTTTCGTGCAGCTGTGTGAGGTGACCTTCCCAAGTCGGATCATCGGAGCACATCGGCGCCCTCGCCGTTTGCGAGCCGCAAGCTTGATAGTTTGAGCTTGCGCAGCAGCACACTTGGGTATTAAGTGTGCCCTGGAGTTGATGATCACTCGCCAGCCGCTGCTTTGTAAGGACAGAGCCAGGGTTGCACCTGCTGCAGGCGTTCCCGTCACATTGATTGCCAGGCCGACAATCGCAGAAGCAGCCGTCAGATGAGGGGTAGTCAGCTTCGCCAGAGGCGTGACGGACTTGTTGTTGTTCGCCAGTCGGCAGCGCGAATGAACACACTAGGCCGCGGTCGTTGAGTTGGCTTCCGCGAAACCACGGACGGGTACTGCCGATGCCGATGACTGGGCTGATCTGGCTGGATGATAGATCGGCTTCAAATTTGGTGGAACATCGAGGCCACGTTTTCACGCAACCGCCCGTTTAGCACTGCAGTAGGGGCGCCGGGCTGCGAAAAGCGGTTGTCGAAATCGCGTGCCACTTGAGCGGGCGAGGAAACGCCAGACCGGGACGATAGTCGGAGTACAGGCGGCACCGGAGCTGGTGGGCCCACGAGGGCCGGATGTCACGCCGTTCAAAATGCGGCCATCCAAGCTCAATTCGCAGTCCCCTCGTCCGAGTCAAGAAACCATGACGAGGCGGCTGGGCTTCCAAGGAGGGTGATGACGAGAGCTCATACGAAGTAGGTATGTTTCGTCTCGCCCAGGCCCCGCAGGATCGAGCAGGCGGCGCGTCAAGGTGGGATCGCATGTCGGCAGAGGACGCGCCTGGCTCGGTGGCCGGGGACTGCAGCGCCCCCGCAGGTGGATGAGCACACCTGGTTGCGAGATGAAGGTTGCATTCTTGTTGACTTTTCCACCGCCGCCCTGCTGCCCCAACCGATGAACTGCAGCGCTTTATTAATGACAGTCAGCCAGCCTCGCTCCCTTATCCATTCCAGGGTCGGGTGTGCTGAACTCTGTAGCGATGCGTTGCAGGTGCAAGTCTTCGTCCGAGCCCAAACGTCAAGAAACAATGTGTATCTGTCTTTATCGAAGCTGAGAAACAGCCAAGGATCCGACCTGAGCGATGCAGCTGACCCACCGCTTCGCGACCCACGTTGCACCTTCCAACGGTCGTCGAGACCCTGGTTGCCCAGTGCAAGCGCTAGTCCACTCTGAGGAAAGCGCCGAGCTCTGCCATTCATCCCAGCCCCTCCTTCTGTTAAAGCTGGACTTCTCTACAGCTTTCAACTTCGTAGAGTTCTCTTTCCCTATAGATGTTTCCGTTCATAATGATTTTCAAGTCTTTTTCGTAAAAATATTCATACAGTTCTATTATTTAAAATCCTCTTTTTTTTTTTTCTCCTTCCGTATCATTTTCTTCAATTCATTGCTCTCAGCCAGGAGCCGCGCTAACAGACAAGGCAGGGCGAGATTGTCGCTCAAAATATGTGGGGCACCTGAGCGGTCCAGTCATCTCGATTTGCCCAGCCGAGCCGAGTGAGGGTCTTGTCCCCATGCGGAGACGGACTGCCGCTGCAAAACCGAATCGCGCGGTTTTTGGGGCGCCGTGGAACACACAAAGAGCAGCAGGGTGCGAGCACGAAGAGCTGCAGCTGCCACCACCACCAGGAAAACGAGGGGAAATCTCGCGATGGGGACAGCTGGAGGCCGGTTGCCCGGTGGGGTTCGGCAGGAACACAGGGCAGTACCGGGCCGTAGCATCCAGTTACTACCTTATCCAGATGTTTAAAACAATCTGCGGCCTCGCCTTCCCTTGATGGTGTCGTCGGCCGTTGCGTGCCCCACTTCTCCTCCAATTGCGACTGATCTTAATTACTTTCCCCAAAAAATCCATCTTAGCTCACTGGCACCTTATGCGAGAGACTCCCTCACCAGCGCTGCCCACACCTTCATGGACGTCCGAAAGCTGCAAAGCCAGCTCCAGCGCCGTTTGCGCTAGCTCGTCAGCACACGCGCCCCAATTTCGCCCCGCGCAGCCGCGCACGATGGCCTTGTGATGCATTTCAGCAGAAGCAGCATTGTTGACCCCAACCACTACTACCGCTACGGCTACAGCGTTCGACCTCCCGACCGCCATGGTGTGCCTGCGGGCCTGCCGGACTGCCTGCTGTTAATGCGCGACGAAGAAACCGCTCCGACTCTGGTTGGTGGGCGAGCAAGCCGCCGCCTCCGCCTCCGCGCAGGGTCTCGGACAGCTAGCACAAGCCCATCGAGCTCGAGCTCGAGCTCGCCGAGCATCAGCCCAGGGCTGCTTGTCCTCCCTCCGTTTGCCCCCCAGGGCGACGCCGGCCTCCAACCAGCCTGCTGCTGTCGCTGTCGCTGTGCCGTACCCGTATCGTGCCGCCGTGCCACGCTGCGCCGCCTTACCCGCACAGTCTGCGTCTGCGACCCGGGAAGCCCCGGCCGACCGCCGCCATGGCCGCCGAGAACTTTGCGCCGCCGGCCTTGCCGTTGCCGCTGCCGCTGCCGCCTCCCATCTCCACCTCCTCCCGGCCGGACCGCGACTCATTGACAGCGCCATCGGCCCCGGTCCTGGCTGCGCCTGTCGGTCAAGGCGCCCCTGCGGTCGCGCCCGCTCCGCACCACCAGCCCTACGACCCGTTGCTGGACCCCGCCATCAAGCAACTGCTGGACCAGCAGGCCGAGATCCAGGCAAGGCTGGCCGCTCTGCTCCCCCAGAAATATGGACCCAACATCAAGCTGGAGCTTGATATGCTACGACACAAACTCCGGGTACTGCGCGCATACGCCGAAGGGAACCGTGAGCTGCCCTTACTTTTTGCCCCATTTTATGCTTCTTTCTTTTTGCCCTGCCGCTTCATTTGGCCATCCCCTTTCAGCAGGCGGCCTGATCTGATATCCATCTGAATAGAATTATCCGGAAACGTCTTGCCCTTGTCCGAGATAGAGGAGGCAAGAGCGCTGCAGTATCAATGTGAATGCATCGAGACTGCTTGCGTCGATCAAGGTAGGTTCCTGCCGCCGTTGTTCGCCAGCCGCCGTGTTACTCATGTGTGCCTTCTAGGTATCGATCTCCAGGACCCCGGGTTTCTGGACACATTAAAGTATAACTATCACCGAGACGAGGCCCCGGAAGGGTACGCTGCATGGTTGGAGAGGAACTTTGCCCAGTACGACCCCGTTGCCCGCGCGTTGCGGTTGAGGGACAGCTTGCCCCTTGGTTTCCGCGCCCACCACTCGTTCAAGTGCTGGGATGACCGGTGCATGCACTACATCTACGGCTATCCCCATCGTGACGACCGCGATCAGCACTCCAAGGATCATGTGGTCCCCCGCAAGCGGGACTCGGGGCTATCTGTCGGAGGCACGCCGCCGTTGCAGTTTCCTGAACATGCAGCCCGAAGCTATGGTGCCGACTACAGCAAACAGACTGGTTCGCCGCTCTACCTCCCACGCCCCACCGGAAGCTTCTCGCTCGCCCCGTTAGCGACAGGCGGCCACGGAAGGGACCAGCGAGACTCGCTCCGCAACTATTCGTTTACATCTGACCAGCCAGCTGCTCCCCGTGGCTCGGTGGACTCCGAAGGTGAACCGTTGCTGCCGCCATTGAAGCGCAGTCGTGTTGGCCCGTCTCGGCTCGAATCCATCGAGGAACTCCGCCTCCTCCGAGATATCGGGCCTTGTCTTCGCTGCAGGGTGTTGCAACAACCAGTGAGTCGAGCTCCAGTTGCGACAACGTTGCTCCAAGCTGACACCGGTAGTGCGACTCCAACGATCCCTGTAGACTCTGTCCCGACCCGGCGACCTCCCCAAGCACTGACTTCTGGAAGGCTCTTGGCTGCCAGCGAGGGCCACTTACCTCTTTTGCCGATATCATGCTGCCAGGTACGCATGTCGTCCTACCGGGCAACGGACAAGTCTCGCTGACATGATGTAGCTTTCATGGCCCCCAGGCACCCCCAAACACCCATGACTTCGCCTCTTGCCGTCCGGCGCAACCTAAACGACTTCTTGGAGAGAGCTTTTGTCGTCCCTCCAGAAATCGCGAGAATGGTCAAGACCCAGATGGATTTTGACGATGGGTTTTGGTGGACTGAGGACCTTGCTCACTTGCCCCCATCCAACCCGACCCGGGCTTCCTTCCACAAGGACGCCATCGACAGACCGCCGCCGATCCTCAACGTCCTTGGAGCTAGTTGGAATATGAACAGCACCATGTACAACTTCTGGCAGCTGTTGAAGCTGAGTGGAGTATTCTCGGAGAATCGGGAAGCTGAGCTCGCCAAGTATCCCGTCCTCTTTCGCGCCAAGCTGTTGCTTCGAGAAACTCTCTTCTTTGACCTCCAGCAGCCTGATCCGGCGATCCACGGAGAGCCAAGCAGCTCAGCTTCTCACATGGCCTTCGACGATGCGGATTCATATGGGCGCTTTCACGTGCTCTACAATTGCATGGTCCAGTTCCTGCAGTCATTCGACCACCAGATCGCCCGGCCCGGCCCATTCGACCCCAAGAGCTGGCTGGCCGGCGTGTTTGCACTCTGCATCTTCAGCATGGTCAAGACTATTCTGGTTGACAGAGCAACTCATCTCCGTTTCAACCCAGCGCCACAGGCAGGGATAGCAGCGATGCATGCTGTCCATAAGGCACTGGTCAGTGTCTTTGCATGGTCTACCCCGATGCTCCTGGATGCTCAGGATATAGACATGGGCCACGATGATCGGGAACTGCTCATCTCAGCCGGAGTGTTCTTGGGTCGGAGCTCGTGGGCGGAGCGTGGCATATCAACATGCAAAGAGTTTCTCATGCTCCTGGGGAGCGGAGAGATCGAGAGGAACTATTACAACGGCTTCATTAGGCAGCGGTCGCCAACCAGGAAAAACTCTCTTGTCCTGCCTCCCATCAACAAGCCGGCGGAGGAGTCGAGGAAGCCGCTCCCTGATATGCGGCCGCTCATCACCTCGTGGACGCCTGCAGCCCACAGCCAACCAGACAGAGACGTATACGTTTTCAAAGGAGAGCCCGACCGGATGCTTACTTCGCCCCAAGCCATGGACCCCGGCAGACGGCATACAGTTGCCGAGAGCCCAACGTTTGCCAGGCAGCCTGGTCGAGTACCGACTTCTCCAGTTGCGACGCCCAGGATGCGGGCCTCGTACCAGAGACCACCGCTGAGGAGAGTCTACTGCACGAAATGTAACGAGTATCCCGAAGGGTTCCGCGGCGAACACGAGCTGAGAAGGCACAACGATGCGAAACATGCCGCCCTCGTCAAGAGATGGGTCTGCGCACAGCCGCTGGACGCCCCTGGCTCGCCACAGCCCGTGATCCCGCTCGCAAAGTGTAAGGCCTGCGTCACCCAGAAACGCTACGGAGCATACTATAACGCGGCTGCACACCTTCGGAGAGCCCACTTCAACCCTCATCGCGGAGGCAAGGCGAGCGGAGACTGGCCGCCCATGTCGATTTTGAAGGATTGGATGCGGGAGGTCCGGCAGTCCATCGATGTGCAAGACCAGGATGATGCATCGAGCGGCGACGAAGAAGCTCAGGATTACAAGGGTGTCCACGACTTCATCTCCCCTCCGCAGCATCGCTCGCCCGTCTCCGAGGCTTCCCGTCTTGCACCAGCACCTCCTGTGCCTCCACAGGCGGCACATGGCCCGCCATTGCTGGCTCCCTCGCTCGACCGCCTCAACCCGATCGGCCCTCCACCGATTATCATCCAAACGGCACACAATGCCTTTTTAGCGCCCACTCCGGCTTTCAAGGAGGACGAACCGCCGCATTCGACAGCATCGTCCTCGTCCGCTCGTAGCCGCTGTCCTCTCCCAGAATGTGGTCGCGTCTTCAAAGATCTTGCAGCCCACATGCTGACGCACATGGAGGAGAGACCGGAGAAGTGCCCCATCGAGACGTGCGAGTATCACGTCAAAGGGTTCGCACGCAAATATGACAAGAACCGGCATGCCCTGACACATTACAAGGGCACCATGGTGTGTCCGTTTTGCCCCGGCGCTGGAACTGCCTACGAAAAGGCGTTCAACCGCGCAGACGTGTTCAAGCGACATCTGACAGCGGTCCATAACGTCGAGCAGACGCCGCCGAACAGCAGGAAGCTGGTCCTGCCCACCGGGGCCAGTCGAGCCGGCGGTGTAGGAGCGAGGTGTAACATCTGCCAGAGCCAGTTTGCCACGGCGCAGGAGTTTTACGAGCATTTGGATGACTGCGTGCTTAATGTGATAGTACCGTCGACGCCCAAGACTGTTGGCAGCGGAAGTGGCAGCGCCGCGGCGAGGAAGGATTCGACGACGAGGACACCAACAACAGCGAGCACTGAGAAGGGCAAGGAACTTGACATTGAAATGGAGGCGCGCAATTCCCGCGAGGCTACACAGCCGCGGGCCGATCCGCGAGACGCCAGCATGGGATTCGCTCACACCACGGACCCCGAGCCCGGCGCTGGCGAGCGCAGGCCCAGCGATCAACACACCGCTAGCGAGGAGAAGGAATCGATGCAGATTGATGATCGACGTGAGCGATATCAAACAGAACAACATCTACAACAACAACAACAACACCGGTTCCACCCGACACTGATGTCCCAGCCTGGCCCGTCTCAGACCACCCTACCCCCTGAGCAGCGGCAGAGCCAACCCGATACCGATACCGAGGCAAAATCCGAAATCAATGTTGCCATACCATCTTTTCCTTCTGCTGCTGCCTATGCTACTGCGGCTCCTGCCGGCCAACCCCGAGACGAGGACGAGGACGAGGCAATGGACGTCGAACCGTCCAGCCACAGCACCAGTGCCAGTGCCCTTACGGCAGGAAGCCAGTTCTCCTCCAATCCGCCGCGGCCGCCGCTTAGCAGAAGCGTTAGCGGAGACGAAGCGAACCGCCAACATCATCATCATCAACACCGACATACCCATACTCAGATGATGAGGCCTGAGGTGACGCTGGGGTCGCCCGCGCCGGATATCATGGAGACTTGAAGACGAACTTGATGAGATTTTTGCAGCCGGTTGGGTGGTTGGTGGTGGTAGTGCACTCGGGCAGGGTGCGGTAGTTTGTTGGTTGGGGAGGAGCGGATAAGATTGGGGTGAAGTTTTCAAAGCGCTGTCGGGGACACTGGATGGGGTGGGAGGTGCCGGGAGGGGGCAGTGGCTGTTCAGCTGGTCAAGCCTCCCTTCCTTTTTCTTCTTATTGTGTGGATGAGAGGATGATGACTGGTGATCTGATGCAGGGGATGTATATACCTTTTTTACCATTCGTTCAGCTTTGCCGGCACACCAGCGTGTGCATGAGGCCTCAGCAGGTTTAGTTACCACTTTACTTTACCATTTCTTCTATTACCATTTTGTTCCATTCTAACACATTTCCTCATCACGGGTCTGGTTGGTCGACGCTCATGTCGGATTGAGTGTCTGAGTCAATGAATGAGCGGATGAGCAGGCAGGGCGGGCGAGTGGATGACATTGAGGTTGGTTTGGCGGAGTTCTTATGGTGAAATGAATGGAAGGCCCCGGGTTTGGCGTTATTTGCAACGCGGATTTGGAAAAGGGGCTGAGGGGGAAGGGGAGGGGTGATCTGCTTTTCGCTTCACTTTGCTACTATGGGAGGTTGTCTGTTGGCCTTGGTGATTAACTTGTCTAGACTGATAATGACGTGACGTGCGCAATCACTTGCACTGTTTCTTTCTACCTAGTGTAGCTGAAAAGCTTGGCCTGGCGGTGTTGTTGCCGGCGAGATCTGGGAACAGCAGAGGCAGCAGCAGAGGTTTGAACCCTGCTTTTCAGGCACCATCAGTCGATGCACTAAGCGGGGAGGGAAAGAGAGAGAGAGACGTGGCACAAGAACGAATAATGTTATGGTATTGATAATATCCTAAAAGTTTGCGAGGAATGATAAGGTATGATGAATGGATATTAGGGACATACAGCCCACCCAAGCAGGTCAAGCAAGGCCCGAGGCAAGCCAAGAAAAATTAGGGGTATCAGCCTTTCCATTAGACTCCAGGTTGATGCCGATGACCGTGACCGTGACCGTGACCCTGATGTATGTGATATTTGAGTAGCGACATATACAGACAGCAAGGAAAAATCACCAGCCGAAACAAGAGGCCGCAGCCGTCCAGGACGAATGAGCAGTCTACTACCTGATAACACAGGATGTTCCAAGTTCGCTTCCCACCCCCTTGCCCATTCATTGCACCCCTCTCCAACCCTTTACATGATCGACTCAGTATCCAAACAAATCCGAATGGACCCGCTCCGGTCCAGCTCCGAGCTTGTCACTTCCACGGTCGGCACCTGCTCATTGGCAGGCGCCGGCGCCGACGGCCTCGGCTTGCGGGCATACCCCTTGAGCATCCTAAAGCACGAGCCCAAGCCGCGGCCCTCGTCCATGACAGCATGGACATCGGCAATCATCTTGCCCGCCTCGCGCATGGCTTCGCCCGGGTTGACGGTATCCGCCAGCCTGAGCTCGCCCGCCGCCTTCTCCATCTCGGCGCGGAGCAGCCACCTCTCCCAGCTCCAGCCGGCGGCGACACCTGTGATGGCGGCGACATTTTCGACCGACCCCGACACGATGGCTTCGAGGTTGTGGACTTGCACCGACGCGCCCGAGGTCGAGTCTCTCGCGGAAGCCGTGGTGACAGACGCCGCCGGACGGGGAGGATGCTGGGGGCCGACGGGCAGGCACACCCACGCGCGGCGGATCTCATCGAAGCCGGCCGTGTTGAGGCGGCCGAGGAACGAGCGGGTCGGGTTGGGGTCGTAGCCGAGGGTCTGCAGGGCAAAGTGGAACTCGACGGCCTTTGCGTTGCCCAGCGGGCCGGCGTTCATGATGTCGGCGTCGAGCAAGCTGAACTCGAGATACCCACCCGGCTTGAGCACGCGCATGCACTCGGTGAGGCAGGCGTCCCACTCGTCAATGCCGTGCTCACCAAAGAGCTTCAGCACGGCGTGCATCTCGCGGGCCGAGATGAGGTCGAACTGGTCGTCTGCGAAGGGGAGTTTGGCGAGGGTGGGAACGGCGACCTGGCGGTGGTTGGGCGGGCCGCGGATGTTGCTGTTGCTGAGCTGGCGGATGGTCTTGGTGGTGGCAGTGTAGATCTTGGTGTTGGGGTACTGCAGGGCGGCGTGCCAGGCCCAGTCGCACGAACCCTGGCCGCCGAGGTCGAGGATGCGGGCGCGGTCTCGGCTGACGCCGTCGGGACCGGGAGCCATGCAGCTCAGGCGAGCCAGGCGCTTGCCCACAGGAGCGGAGATGAGGCGGCCGCCGTTGAGGAGCTTGGTGGCAGCCACTTGCCAGGTAGCCAGGCGCATCTGGGACAGGGCATCGAATTCCTTGTCAGCGCGGAGCTTCTCCGGGTCATCGACGAGAACATCGTCGCCACGAACGACATTGGCGCTCATGCGCTTCTTGGCCGACTGCGGCACCACTGACAACTGGAACTTGCCAAGCAGCTGGTTGCGGTGGGCGTCCCTGAGGCAGACCCGCTGGGCTTGGAGGGCCTCGAAGCGCGCATGGCGGTGGATGAAGACATCAGAGGCACATGCCCGCACCATGTAATCCGTGAAGGCGCGATAGTAGGACGACTCTTGACGCAAGAGCTTGGAGGGCAGGCTGCGGGGAATATCCTTCTTGAGGACAACCTCGGAGAAGCGGACCGCCTTCTTCTTTGGCTCAGTCTTCTCGGGCTCGGGGGACGCGACGACAGACGGAACGTCGGGCGTCTCTTCTGGCTCGGCCTCATCCTTGGGCTTCTCCGAAGCCTCCTTCTCGTCCGAGAAACCCACTCCCTGGAGGTAGGCGCGCTGGGCTGCCAGCCACATCTCGGTGCGGTTGACGTGCGACACCGTGTTCTCTTCCTGCTTCGCGGCGTACTCAGCATCGTACTCGGTGATGATCTCGTTGACATCGACGGGAGAGGTGGGCTCCTCGACTGCCGTCTCGGAGGCCGTAGCTTCGGACTGCTTCGGAGTAGGTGGTACCCTGTGGGCGGTGATGGGCACAGGGGTCTCCTCGCACCGGATTGCCGTCGGGAGATCTTCAGAGCTCTCGTTCAGGGGCAGCTCGATAACACGCTCGACAATGGCAGATGGCGCGTCCTCGAGGTGCAGTGGCCGCGGCGGCGGTGGCGGGATCCTGTCGGTCGAGCGGCCCCAGGGGAACTTGTAAAAGTTCTCGGCCGTGGTCGAGGTGGGTGGGTTGGCCTCCTCCGCCGGGCAGTTCCAAGTGCGCCGGCTTGCAGACGAGAGATCAGAGAAGAATCCGCCCGGGGACGGGATTTCGAGCCTGGTCAGCTCAGCGAGGGATTGTCGGTGAGAAGGGGCCCTGGCCAGGCCGGCGCCGGCGCCGGTGACGAGTCGTGGCATGCGTTGGCGGGCTTCCGTCATCTCCTGGGGCACTTCGATGACCTGAGTAGGTTCCTCGTCGAACTCCGAGTCGCTGCCAGACAGTGCCTGGAGTGTCTCGAGGGCACCCGGCTGCAAACGGACTCCGGACCACTCCTCGTCCTCGCTGTCCTGGGCTCCAATCATTGGCGTCGGGGGGGCCGACATCTGGGCCATTTCCTCCGAGTTGATGCTGCCGTCGAGGGACGGGGGTGCTGAGAGACCGGGGATCTCCTGTGCCTGGCGAAGCTCCATGAAGGTCTTGACGGCGGGGGACATGACGACGGCCGATGGTGGAGTTGGCGGGATCGGCGACATCAACTTCTTCGCAGCTGTGAGGGTTGACTCTTCCGGGATCACCAAGGGTGCCAAGGACCTCCGCAGGTCCAGGGACGCTCTTGACGACCTCCTCAAGCTCCTGGAACTTCGCTGGCGGCCGATACCATTGGCTTGGAGACGCTGTTTTCGGGTTCCTTCATCGTCGGAGACATCGTAAAGATCGTCAAACTCGGTCACGTCGGTCATTATGCTGTCTCGGTTGTGGGTTTGGTTCCACTGGAAAGACGGGTTCGACGAGGAGGCCTGTGAACTGGCGTCGTCGTTGTCCAGATCAGGCTCAACGTCGCTCGTCACGTATGACGGTGTCGTGGGGAAGATCGGGGCGGCGAGGAAGTGTTGGCCTCTCGGGGTGGGAAAATGGTCGCTCATAGGGGACAGCCACTGCTCAATCTTGTCGACGGAGCGCCTGTTCCTCCTTCGCTCGACGAACGAGTCTGTTGTGTGTTCGGGCTCCTCCATTATAGGCTTAAGAGTCCGAGCCGGCCTCCTCCGGCCCAGCGGAGAGGGCGGCCGGAATGTGGTTCTTGGTAGCAATACTTGGTCGGACATGGTGGTTTATGCTTGCAGGATCAATATAGTGAGAAATGGTGTCACACACGCATGGAAATAGACACTGCGAGATAAGTTGGGAAGACGTCCTGCGCCGGAAAATGCAACGGTAATTAGGAGAAGGGGGTGGGAACGACAGGACCGGCTTCGGTCAACGAAGCACTATTCTTGTAAGTGCGCAGAAGGCGGAAGAAGCGAAGATGAAGGGAGGCAAACGGCACCTGTGCCAGGTGACTGGATCGAAATATAATATGAAGGAATGAGAGTCAGAGTCCAGAGTCGGGAAGGCAGGTGATCTCCACCAAAGCGCCTAAGGTGCGGGCGAGTCGATGGGGACTGGGGAGACATGTGTGACTGGGCTTTCGAGAAGCGCAGAACGGCCGGACGGGGCATAGCGTCGACGGTCTGAACGGCAGCTTGCCTGATGGCGGGTGGTATGCAGCGAGGGCCGCTCAAAGAGGCAACACTAGGATGAGTTGGGCAGCATCACGACATCGACACTGCCGCCGCTGACGAATGAGCTTGGGCACAGCCTCGAGCACGGCTTGGCTCCAAGTCGATAGGCGGCATGCGGTGGTAAGGCGCGCGCCAATGGAATCCGGATGGAGGAGAGCGGTGCAGAGGGCTGTGGCCAATGAGGGCAGCCAGCGCAACGCAAGACGTCAAGCGGGCGCTTACACGGGCGGCTGGCTGCCATCGATTGGACCTGGCTCGTCGTCGGGGCAGATGAGCCAGACACCGTTTCCACCATGCCCCTCGGTTCTGTTTGAACGTCGAGCGTGGAAGGACAACTGGAGTCGCACCACAGCGACTGCACGAAATCCTTTCCTTCGCGGGCCGAGAAGCACTCTGGGGGGGCGAAAGATGCAGAGTGGCCGACTCGCTGGCTGGAGATATTTTTGGATGCTGCGAGCCGCTAGATGGTCGATCTACCGGTAACTAGCTCCGATCCGTTCATGCAGCCGCCCATCTTGCCGGCTTGGGTTTGACGAGGGTATCAAGTCCTGATTCTCGCCAACGGAGGACCGCGAGTTGCCCGCGCCGGGAGAAGGGTCGGGATTTAGGAACAGAAGATGCTCTCGTGCCACACTGGCGGCGCCGTTCAGTTGCGAGGGCCGCCCCGGTATGAAATCGGTAGCGTAATGCTGTCTTGGCTGAAGAGGCACCTGCATCAACGTGAGTTACCACTAACTACCAGTCGTCTTACTCCTCCAGCGTATTAGAGACGACACATTTCACCAGGTCACATCTCTGATTGATGTGAGATTGGGACCTGAGATGTGTGGCGCCAGGTCAGCAGCCACTCCACGGTTCAACAGCTTGGGCGTGCATCGAGCTAGCGACAACTTGCGCCTTTTCCGTGATATCGAGAGTGATGCTGGCTGCAGCCGAGGAAATGAGATGCAAGCAAGTAGACTTCGCGATGGGCATGGCAGTGGCGCATCCCGACGCGCTGAAGCTTGACACGTTACATGGTACATGGGCGCGGGCAAGATGAGAACAAGAGTCGACTCGAATGGGACGATAGTTCCAGGTTTCAATCCATGTGTGAAGCGCCCAAGATTTGGCGCCGTCACAGGCCCGCGGCCTGAAAGCCCTGACCCACTCTGTACCTCACCGGGAGTTGATTGGATGGAACGCGCCTGAAGCTTGAAGCTTCGGATCCGCTTTGTGTCGCTGCCCCACCATCAAACAACCTGAACACCCCGCAGTCAATTCCAAAGGAGGGGCACCGCAGCATCTCGGCGCGACCCAGGAGACTCGAACCCGCGACAAGGACGACTCCAGTACGCGCTCGATACTACATACCGCCTTCATCAAATCGCCCACCCAAGCACAGCAGCTCATTCCTTTACCAAGGCATGGCTGAGCCCGCACCGGTCGGACGGGAGGTTGTTTACTGCGGAGGTAAGGAGCAAGCTGCCCCGTCGCATCAGCCCGTCGGCTTCTGCTGAGGTCGTGTGACATCATCCCACGAGACTCGTCAGCAGCACTCTGCTCGACGTGCACCCATTCCATATCAAACGATCGGTTTACTGATGAACTGACACCGACCTCGATCAGTGTGCACTCTTCCACCCGAAGTACGAATTCTCAGTCAACTTCCTGCGCCCTGGAAACCGACACACTCATTCTCCCGCCTCCCCACCAACCCCCTAACAACCCCCCACCTTGAGAACTCCAGCCAGTCCCAAATGAAGCTCTGACACCCGGTAGTACTGCGAATACGGAGGGACCGTTAGAAAGTGCCAGCAATGGCTCGAAAAGAACCACCCAGACCTCTACCAAAGGATATGGTCTCCTGGTCCGTACCCTTCCTTTCACACAGCCCATCAACCTCCCAACTATCCGATCCCTTCCCCAAATCCCCCCAACCACCCGCTAACAACCCCCTCCATTTGTGCCCCTCAACAGAAGCCCTCGAAGCAGCAACGGCCTCCCTCTCGGTCGAGGCCAAGGAGCGCGCGGCCAAGGACGCAGCAAAGAAAGCCGCCAAGGCGGAGGCGGCCGAGAAGAAGCACGCCGACCAGCTGGCCAAGAGCGTCGTGACCATCAAGCGGATCGAGCGCAACAAGCGCAAGTACGTGACGGCCGTCAGCGGGCTCGAGGCGTTTGGGCTCGAGTTGAAGAAGGTGAGTTAGCTGGTCACAGCTCCATCTCGCTCACGCCGTTCTTTGATTACTTTTCCGCCGTCCACTTTGCTGTTGCCATGTATTGGATGATGCTAACAGAGGGAACCCCTTCACACCTAGGTGGCCAAGGACTTTGGCAAAAAGTTCGCGACCGGGTCGTCCGTTACCAAGACGCCGAGTGGCGGGGAGGAGATTGTCGTGCAAGGCGATGTGAGTGGGGAGATTGAGGAGTTCTTGTTGGAAAAGTATAAAGACATACCCGAGGATAATATCGAGTTGGTCGAGGACAAGAAGAAGAAGGCTGGGCCAGGCTAGCCGACTAGAACAAGGGCCGCTTGGCCGGGTAGGTTGTTGAGCATGCGAAGGGGGAAAGCACTCGGAGCTGCCCATTGGAAAAGTATATCCAATTGGAGAACAAAAAGCACATGCAATCCTCCCGGTATCTCTTTGTAGGGCAACATGCCCACCCCTAATCCCATACCAAAACCATGACACTATCCTGACGCCCAAAATCCATGTTGCTACTCTCCCGATAATGCAAAGCCATACAACACCAACAAAACACATACCTAGTCCCAACGGTCCAGGTCTAACCCAACAACCCAACGCCATGAAACACCCACCCCCACCCTTGGACCTCAATCAAGCCCTCTTCCTCAACACCCTCCCCGTGCCCGTCCCAGTCCCCGTCCCACTTGCACCCGCACCTCCCGTCGCCTTCGCCGCAGGCGCCTTTCTCGCCGTGCCCGCCGCGACCCCCTTCTTGATGGTACTCATGACGGTCCGCTTCACCCCCGCCGTACCCGGCGGAGGCTTCGGCTGCGCGCCCGGCGGCGCCGTCATGGGCCGTTTGTGGCGGATCACCGTCGAGGTGCTGCCCTCGCTGGACTCGCTGATGCCGCTAGCTCTGCGCGTCATCCGCGTGGCGGGCCTCGAGGTGGAGGATGCGGATGCGGATGCGGATGCGGGCTGGTTGGCGTGGGCCGCTGCTGTTGAGACGGTCGCGCCCCGCCGTCTCCCTGCTGCTGATGTTGCTGATGCTGTCGCCGCTGCGGCTGTGGTTTTGGTTCCGGTGGCGGCGGAGATGGCGGTGCTGCATGTTGTTGTTGCTGCTGCGGTGGCGTTCATCGTCTTGCGCGCGGTTGATGGTGCTCCGGTGGCGGTGGCGGGGCGGGTTGTTGATCGCGCCCCGTCGACCATCCTGTTGAGGATGTTGCTCGCGAGCACGGCTCTGCCTGGGGTGACGGCCGGGCGTGCTATGCCTGACCGTGCGGGGGTTCCGATGGTCCGGGGCGCGACTCGTGAGTTGGACGTTGTGGGCGACAGGACATGCGCTGGTCTGCGCGCGGTGTCTGTTACTGTGTTGGCGCGCATATTTTTCTGAGGGGTTTGCATTTCATTCTCCTTGTCTCCGCCCGAGATTTCAAAACTGCCAAGGGGTTAGTTCACCGCAGTGGCCTATTCAGGGCAGCGCGACATACCTCTGTCTCTTTATCGGGCGCGCTGAGGATGGCGCGGTAGTCGCCATCCCCCGTATCGGTGGGCGAGAGGGCACATCTTTCGCGGGCACTGGGGGCCCCCTAACGCTGCTTGTCATTGCCCTCGGATTTTGTTGCGGCTCGTTCGAGTATCTCTCCAACAGTTCTCCCATTGTGAGCTTGCGCAAAGACAGGGGAATGCGATTGACGCGGATCTCTATCCGCGTACGGAGGCTCTGCGCGTGGATGTTGTAGTTCGCCCTAAGCTTGCGCGCACGCTCGGTTACTGTAGAGACGTTAACGCTCTGCTCTGCGATCCCCTACACCCAAAACATACTCTCAAGCTGAAGGTTATCGAGAAGTGCTTGCTTCTGCGCTAGGGTGATTCCGACCCTCTGCCTCTTGGTAGGGCTCTCTTGGGGGTGTGAGCCTTCGCCCTTTGTTGGGATCTTCTGGCTCATCATGTCGACAGTGTACCGGTTGTCGCTGTGCATGTCCAGCTGGTCGGATTTGCGCTTCGTCCCGCCGATTGCTTGCATGGTGTGGAGTGGGCGAGAAACCAAATCAAATATTTGGGGCGATACGACAGTCTTCTATCACGAGAAGGCGTGTAAGCTGGCGGCATTGAGGTGCTGGGTCGGAAAGGGTTGAGCGCAAAGTTGGATGAAATGTGGGAAAGGAACTGCGCGAGTCCAAACGTGAAACTTGGAAGTAAACAAACCAGACTTGGGCGATGCTAGGGTTAGGGTCGCTTGCAGAACGTTGCTTAATTGAATGTGGGTCCTGCTCAATGAGATCAGTCGTGCCAGTGCGACACTGTGCGATTCGCGCCATCATCGAGCTCCAGGCTGAACAACTTACGCAGCTCCATCCATCGCCGCAACGACCAACTCGCAAGTGCACAATCAACAGCCAACGAGCAACCCAAAACCACCAGTCTTCTTCTCAACCGAATCAAAGTCGCCTGATACAGACAACATAATTCCCTCCGCAAACCGACTCTTACTCCTCCTGTTCGCCAGCAACAGCCTTCCAAGATGCCTCTCGAAGCGGTGATGATTGTGGTGGACAACAGCGAGAGCAGCAGAAACGGCGATTACACACCGAGCCGCTACGACGCGCAGAGCGATGCTGTCAACATCATCTTCCAGAACGTCGTGCAGGGTAACCCAGAATCGTCGGTCGGGCTGATGAGCATGGGCGGCAAGGGTCCCGAGGTGCTGGCCACCCTCACGACGGACCAGGGCAAGATCCTCGAGGGCCTGCATCAGACCAAGAAGAAGATCCGGGGCTCGGCCCATCTCTCGACGGGTATTCAAATAGCGAGCGTGAGTTGTGACGCATGATGATAGCCTTCGCAAGCTTAAACGCATTGCTGATCCCTGGTTTGCCAACAGCTCGCCCTCAAACATCGCCAGAACAAGTCGCAGCGGGCGCGCACCATCGTCTTCGTATGCTCCCCCATCGAGGAGAGCGAGCGCGAGCTCGTCGTTCTCGCCAAGAAGATGAAGAAGTTTTCCATCAGCGTTGATTTTGTGCTCTTTGGCGACATGGACGAGGAGAACCAGGCAAAGTTGGAGGCGTTCAACCGCGAGATCAAGGGCACGACCGATTCGTCGCACCTCGTCATCATCCCGCCCAGCTCCAAGCTGCTCAGCGACCAGCTCATTTCGACGCCGATCATGCTCGGCGAGGGCGCCGCCGCTGCCGCGGGGGGTGCGGGTGGCGAGGCCGGGGCTGCAAGCGAAGACTTCCCGTTCGGCGTCGACCCGTCGGCGGACCCCGAGTTGGCGCTGGCTCTGCGCATGAGTATGGAGGAGGAGAAGGCGCGGCAGGAGAAGCGGGCGCGGGATGAGGCCGAGGCGGCGCAAAAGGCCAGCCTCGAGACGGTCAAGGAGGAGGGCGAGTCTGCGCCGTTGCTGGACAAAGACGGCCAGCCAGGCGGCAGCAAGAAGGACGACGACAAGATGGATACCTCGTGATGCACATACGCAGGGTTGGGTCAGGGACAGGGAATTGCGCAATAGGGCGCTGTCTATCATGCGTTCCCGTCACCCCGAGTTTGTAGAATTAGACGGTTGCTGGCATCAACAGCGGACAGCTCGATTATCCTTCGCTGCCCGTTCCACATACAAAAACATGAGAAACACAACGCCTGATAACTCCCTTCTCTCAGCAGTTCCACGGGTAACCCCTATCCTCCTCGCCCTCCTCTCCCAGCACCCACCCCGCCCACCTCGCACCCAGGCTCTACCTGTTGTTGATTTCCCGAATGTATGAGCCCAGCTTGCGGTCAAACATGTCGCAGCGCACGGGCATCTCGAGCTGGTAGAAGGGGTTCTTCATGACGTAGTCGGTGTACATGTCGTAGACGCGGCGCATCGTCAGGTCGACGTTGGCCTGGGTCGGGTCGGTGAAGAGCAGGAACTTGACGCCCGTCAGCGTCGTGAAGCACTGCATCCGGAAGTTCTCCGACTCGAGCACCTCGAGCCCGGAGGGGGGTTCCGGCCGGATGAGGAGGCCGCCGGGGCCGGAGGAGGACGCGGTTGAGGATCGGTTCCCGGGTCGCGGCTTGAGGGGGTTGAGGCGTGCCGTGATGGCGTGGACGCTTTGAGAGAAGTCAGTGCACATGAGCAGTTGACTGGGGAGTAAGTGAGTGGGCGAGGCGAGGTGGAGTTTCATACCCGTGGAAGGTGCCCGCCAGGACTAGGTAGTCGTTGGTGTTGAGCTTGTTGAGGCCGGCCTCGTGGAAACTCCGGTTATATATGAGACCGCCGGCCTTGTTTATAATGATCAGGGCAAGAACAGTCCTATATAAGTCCACCACAATAGTAAGATGATACCGCTGGTCAAGATCAAACGGGGATATACAGACATGATGGCAACTTCATCTCATGCTGGTAGGCGGGCAAGATATTGCGATGTGATATGACCGTTGCCTTGAAGCTTTTCAGAAAGTAGAAAGTCCTTGACGGTTTTCAGGTTACCCTTAAGTTGGCGACCTCGGTTTTTTCAGTTGTTGATCACTCAGGCTGTGGGTTGGAAATGTGTATGGCCGTAAAAGTTGTTGGTGACATTCGGGAACTCATAGGGGAGGTTCCGCATGAAATATGGGGCCTCATCAGGGTTAGGGTCTATAGGCTCACAGGTTCACAGCTCGCCGGACTTCATCAGCTCCACATGCTCGGTCACACTTCGCAAACTCCCGTCGTCACTCCAAGCAATTTGGCGGTGCACACCCAGGCTGGCTTTTCACCCTACCCTCCAGGATATTACAGGCGTTGTTTTCGCCTCGCATGCGAGTCCGGTACAAGGAAGTTGCAGGTGTTTGTGGGTGTCTGCCATCGATTGTTGAAGTACTTCGTAGCAGCTCCCGACATGCCCTGCGATGGGCGGCTCATGCGAGGAGATACGATACCAAGTTCGGTACGAAGTACCGTATTCTACTTCGTACCCGACATCTGAGCTTCACCCGCCAGTGATTGTGACAGTACCATAGTCGACTGCTGATAGCCATGAGTGTCATGACTCCCAGTAAGGGAGTCGCATTTCCCCGATGGATCGATCTCAGCTGAACCGAGGCAACCAACGTCGCCAGCTCCCACCAGATCTAGCCATGCAGGTCCGATATCACACGGCAGTTGACACCCCCACCAAGAATTCATCCAGGATCGGTCGGCCAGCGCAACGCGCGATCCCGGTTCGGCAAATTTCGAGCCCGCCGAAACTGCAACCTCTCCCGCTCCATCCGCGCATTTCCGGCCATCTTAGTGGTTCGGAAGCAGCCTTGTGCGAGACTTGGCACGAATAAGCTCCTCTTATCCGTCCCTCAGGCTTCATCAGTCCTCGGGGACCTTCCCCACCGTCGCCATTCTTGTGGCCACATGGAACGCAGTCAACGCACAGCGAAGGCTCGAACAAGGTTGTAGAGGAGCCCTGCTCTCCCTGCGAGGAGTTCGCGACCCAATTCGAACAAACGAATATGACTGCCACATAAGGGAGGGATTGGCACTGCTATCTTTTCTGTCGCTCATTTATTATCGTCGTCCTGGCTTTCCTGTGCGACCGCTGCATTTTTCAACTCGGGTCTACCTCACTGTCGTTGGAGCTTCAGCTCACCGTCCTTCTCTTAAGACTCTCGCCTCGCCCAAACCCGCGAGACAGATAACTCGTATACCGGGCGATATCCATACTCGGCGCTGTTCGCTGCACGCCAGCCGTCGACCATTCTGGCTTCTCCGAGATTCGACCACTGCTTCGGCCCGCCGCATACCCTTCTTCGAACCTGGGCCACCGTTCCCTTGGCTCTGTCGCTAGCATCTCGGCCCGAACCACTTTTTATGTGCGTCTGCGCCGCAACACACCCTCGGCCATGACTTCACGTCGGCGCCCGGCGCTGCACAAACACCAGCAGACACCGCCGTACAGCAAGGACCGCGGCGACAAGGGATTTGTCATGCCGGCCCCGTCGCCCCGAGTCATCAATGCGGCGCCCTCGCTCGAAAAGGCCGAGATGTATGGCATCGACGACAACCGACCCGTCTTCAGCCGCGCCATGGCCCTTGCCGGCCGCGTCTTCATTGAGACCATCCCCCAGTGGCTGGCCATTGGGGCCATGCTCTCGCTCATCTTCGGCGGCTGCTGCTCCAACGTCTTCGCGCTCGAGTCGATCGTCAAGGTTGAGCCGGCGAGCGGTATGTCCTGCTTCGTTCTCCCCCATTGCCCCTGCTCTTGAGCTCGTGAGGCAGATGCCGGGGCCTGCGGACTCGCTCCAGAACATACTGGATACGGACAATGACGGACTGACCATGCGAATCACCGACAGGCATGCTCTTGACTTTCGTCCAGTTCCTCTTCGTCGCGGCCATCGGGCTGCCGTCCCAGTTCGATCCGAAGCGGCCGCCTTTCTTTCTCAAGCCCAACAAGGTCCCGATCCGCCGCTGGCTCGTCAACATTTTTCTGTTTTTCGCCATCAACGTGCTCAACAACCATGCCTTCAGCTATGACATTTCGGTCCCGGTCCATATCATCCTGCGCTCCGGAGGCAGCATTACGACCATGCTTGCAGGGAGCCTGTACGGCAAGAGATACTCGCGGATCCAGGTGACGGCAGTGCTGCTGCTCACGGTGGGCGTCATCACTGCGGCCTGGTCCGATGGGCAGACCAAGGTAGATTTCCGAACCTCTGCCTTCGACGCTGGATACGTGAGGCTGACATGTCAACCAGGGGTCACCGTCGCACGAGTCGGTCGGCAACGCCGGCTTTGGCACCGGTCTCGCCATTCTCTTCATTGCCCAGGTCCTGTCGGCGATCATGGGCCTCTACACGGAGGAGACGTACCGCGTCTACGGGCCGCAGTGGAAGGAGAATCTATTTTACTCGCACCTCCTCTCGGTGCCCCTGTTTCTCCCATTCCTACCTTCGCTCGCGAAACAGTTCATGAAACTCGCCAACAGCCCGCCACTCCCGCTCCCAGCGCCGCCGCTCGACGACTACCCGGCCCTGTCGACAGCCGTTCAGCAGACGCTGAGCAAGATACGGGTCCCAACACAGCTGTTCTATCTTGTTCTCAACGTGCTGACGCAGTACGCATGCATCCGGGGCGTGAATCTCCTGGCCGCGGCGTCGTCGGCTCTGACGGTGACCATTGTGCTCAACATCCGCAAGCTGGTGAGTCTGCTGTTGAGCATTTGGCTTTTCGGGAACCAGCTGGCGACGGGGACGCTCACGGGCGCCGTGATAGTCTTCTTTGCCGGGGGGCTGTATTCTCTGGACGGGAGAAGGAAGCCGGCTGTTCGAAGACCCGGCGCGGGCAAGTCCTGACAAGGACTGGGGCTCAAGTAGCTTAGGTTCTGGCTGTATTTACCTACCTATTTGGGAGGAGGCAATGCGAGGAGTCCGCCTGAGCGTTTCTGATTTTCAGTATCTGTGCATCCGTTTGGGTGTTCAATGACTTGGTCCCTCCCCTCGCTTGATATCGGGCCGGCTCAACGGCGCGGGGTCCGCTCGGTCCGGTAAGGCAGCTGGGAATTGCGGCTCGACACCAGGGGTTCCTGGACCCAGTTTCAGGGGTTGAACAGTGAGTCTTAGCGGCCTTGGCAGCATGTTTAGCGGCCGCCTCCGAACGTCAGGCCCAAGCAGGCGGCGGCGCATGGCACGGAAGCTGCCGATTGCTTTGTCCAGGTCAGCCCAACCAACAACGCCTGGAGGAAGACCTACGAGGAAGCAGTGACGAGGCTGGCTCTTGATAAGGTGCCCGAGAAAAAAAGATTTAACTGCTTTGTTTTGAGGTATATACTACCCCCAAACATCATCACAACGTCAAACTACCGTTCCTGCTAAAGCTCGTTCCTTTGCGACTCTTGTGACACAGAGCTCCACCAACACTGGACCGAAGGCGGCCTGATCCTTCTTTTCTCGGACAAACAGCCTGCCCATTCATTCCTGGTGAGTTGGTCCTCGAAAATGTGAAATTCAGCAGGGAACCTGGAATCTGGAAGCATTGATTGTCTGGCACTCCCCGCTCATCTCCATCAAGCTCGAACGAAGAATGAAACATCTCGCTGCGGCATCTCCATTGTGGAACAAGAAATTGATTGTTGTAACCAGAGCATCCGTACTTGCATGACCCGTCGGCCAACTCGATGTCGCCCAAGACCACAGCAACGCAAATGCCAGGGGTCGATTCGGACGATGAAGAGTACAGAGTGCGCGGGCGGAGTGACACGGACTCGGAAGGCGAGCAAAACGAGCATGCCTTCCACGTCGGGGCCCCGGGCAGCTCGAGTCGAGATGACCATCCCGAGACGAGCCCGCCCGAAATAGAGATGGAGGACGGCATGCTCCCGCGAGACATGCCTCACAAGACGGCCTTTTTCGACCTGGTGGCAGAGCGGCAAATGTCGCAGACGGATGCCAAGCTGTTCTACCAGCGAAGCCAGGCCGAGAGCCGCACCCAGCTGAGCCAGCTTGCCCTGATGTCACCCCAGAGCAGCCCGCTCCTCTCGGCCGGCGCCGGGCTTACCTCTTCCCATCTGGACCTGGCCTCAAGCCTGGGTCCCAGCTTCAGTAACCTGAGGCTCTCGGAGCTGGACTCGGCTGCCGTCGCTGAGCCTGCGCCCGGGCAACCGCTGAAGAGGGAGGCCAGTTTCGCGCCGGGCGACAACCTTCCAAGCCGCGATAGCTTCGCTCAGCTGAACAACGCAGGGGCCACGCCAGGAGGGCAGCTCCGTGCAGCTCTCCAGCAGCAGATGCTGCAGGACGGGGCAGTCGCCGGCATCGGCAGCAGCACGTTCATGGACGCCGATCCGCAGATCAACGACGAGCTGACGGCCATCTTCATGAACGTCAAGAAGGTCGTCGACACCCGGCACAGGTACATCCGGCTCTCTCTGCAAGAGGACAGTGAGAATCCAAAGAACGATCCGAGCTGGAACATCTATCCCGCCCCTCCCGAGCCAGCATGGACCGAGGACCGCGAGAAGGCCGCCCGGGGCGCCAACAGCGCCAACAACAGCATGCAGAACAGCCTGGTGCTCGGCGTCGACAAGCAGCGTTCTGCCGAGTCGTCCTCGGACCAGACAGCCGGAACGCCGCCGAGATCGAATGCGAAAAGGCGCAAGCCAGGGCAGGACATCGGGGAGGACTTCGACATGGAAGACCTGCTGCCCCTCCCCGGGCCGAGTGAGACTGTTTTCCAGCTGGACGACAACGGCGTGTACCAGGTGTACGAGAGTGAAGAGTCCCAAACGGCCGGCACGCCGATTGTCGAGGTGCCCACCATCAAGGAGTACTACGTCGACCTCGAGGCCATCTTGAATGTGTCGTCGGACGGCCCCAGCAAAAGCTTCGCGTTTCGCCGGCTGCAGTACCTCGAGGGCAAGTTCAATCTCTACATCCTGCTCAACGAGTACCAGGAGACGGCCGACAGCAAGAAGGTGCCGCATCGGGACTTCTACAACGTCCGAAAGGTCGACACGCACGTGCACCACTCTGCGTGCATGAACCAGAAACACCTGCTGCGCTTCATCAAGAGCAAGATGAAGAAGTTCCCCGACGAGATCGTGCTGTTCCGCGACGGCAAGCACCTGACGCTGGCCGAGGTGTTTGAGAGCATCAACCTGACGGCGTACGACCTCAGCATCGACACGCTCGACATGCACGCGCACAAGGACTCGTTCCACCGCTTCGACAAGTTCAACCTCAAGTACAACCCGATCGGTGAGTCGCGGCTGCGGACCATCTTCCTCAAGACGGACAACTTCATCCGGGGCCGGTACCTGGCCGAGATCACCAAGGAGGTGATTGCCGACCTCGAGTCGAGCAAGTACCAGATGGTCGAGTGGCGCATCTCCATCTACGGGCGGTCGCCGGACGAGTGGGACAAGCTGGCGGCGTGGGTCATCGACAACAAGCTCGTGTCGCACAACGTCCGGTGGCTGATCCAGGTGCCGCGGCTCTACGACGTGTACAAGGGCAGCGGCCTGATGACGTCGTTTGAGCAGATCATCAAGAACATCTTCCAGCCACTGTTCGAGGTGACCAAGGACCCGGGCAGCCACCCGAAGCTGCACGTGTTTCTGCAGCGCGTCATCGGCATCGACAGCGTCGACGACGAGAGCAAGGTGGAGCGGCGGCTGTTCAAGAAGTTCCCCGTGCCGCGGGTGTGGGACTCGAAGCAGAACCCGCCGTACACGTACTGGATCTACTACCTGTACGCCAACCTGGCGTCGCTGAACCACTTCCGGCAACGGCGGGGCCTCAACACGTTTGTGCTGCGGCCGCACTGCGGCGAGGCCGGCGACAGCGAGCACCTGGCGGTGGCGGCGCTCTGCTGCCACAGCATCAGCCACGGGCTGCTGCTCCGCAAGGTGCCGCTGCTGCAGTACGTTTTCTACCTGGAGCAGATCGGCATCGCCATGTCGCCGCTCAGCAACAACGCGCTGTTCCTGGCGTACGAGCGCAACCCGTTCCACCAGTACTTCAAGCGCGGGCTCAACGTGTCGCTGTCGACCGACGACCCGCTGCAGTTCGCCTTCACCAAGGAGCCGCTGATCGAGGAGTACGCGGTGGCGGCGCAGATCTACAAGCTCAGCTCGGTCGACATGTGCGAGCTGGCCAAGAACTCGGTCAAGCAGAGCGGCTACGAGTTCTCGGTCAAGCAGCAGTGGCTCGGGCCCAGCTTCCACCTGCCCGGCCGCCGCGGCAACACCATGGTCAAGACCAACGTGCCGGACCGGCGGGAGGAGTTTCGCTACCACACGCTGGTGGAGGAGCGCATGATGTGAGTCTATTTCTTTGCTTGGTTGTATTGAGTGGTAGCTGTCGCATTGCAGTTCATATTTTGCTAATGGTGTGTTTTTTTGCCTACAGGGTCGAGCGATACACGGCCCTCCCCGCCGAGGCGGCGCCCTCATCGGCAACGACGACGGAGCCCGTCATTCCGGCCGCGGCGACCCCTCGCTCGCCGGCGCTCTCGGTTCACACAGCGGCAACCCCGAGCGCGGCGGCGGCGGCAGCCATGTCGGAGCCGAGGTACTTCCCTGGCATGCTGGCGCGCAGCCAGACGCAGCGGAAGGACAGCGTGAGGCGGGAGTCGGGGCATGAGAGCGATCCGAGGTGAGCTCGTGGGGGCGTATGAGGGGAGAGAAGGGATTTGGGGCGGCTGTGGTGTCGTGATGGTACTAGTATATAAGTTGAGATTGCGAGTCAAACAGATGGATTGCTGGGGAGAGAGGAGGGTAGAATCAAGTGTATAGGCATTGAACACCATCATCATCATCATCAAAGCCGGGTTGAGACGGGATGAATTAGCTTAAAGGTTGAGGCACAGTATCGACATTAGGTGCTTCAATACGATACTCATCGGTCAGAAAGCGCTGAGATGGAAGTGTCGGAACACAGTCGACCATGCTTGGTTTTAAGGGATTCCTGGAACTCGGCCTGATGGTCAACAAGTACATCAAATACAGTAACTGCCTCGCCAAAAAGGAGAGCAAAGGATACCTTCGCCATGTGCATGGGGCAACTCACCTGAAAGGCCCGAGGCAGGAGGTTCTCACTTCTCAGTAATTGAGAACAAACCGTCGGCCCACACTGCCGGGTAACGTAATCGCTGATCAGGACGTCACCGTGCAGCAGCCGACCCCCCAGTTTCTGTATTACCGCTGTTTATTGATCTGTACAAAAAGAAAAAATTACTGTGACACTTCCAAGCCACGTAGTTGCTGTGGTTCATTTTGGAAGTTCGCTCTGGAAGGAAAACAGGCTGGCCCGAACTGGTCACTTGTCGAGTCCCGTCCCTGTAGGCCGATACCTCGCCATTCTGGACGGATTGTTGGATACGCTGTATTTTACCTCAGGCCAACGTCACTGGAATACCAAAGTTACGACGATGTAAGCAGGCTGCTCGAGACCCACCGCTAAGCGATGTGATCTCCACGACCCGACCCAACCTGCCCGCCGACCTCCTTTAGCCAGATCAACTCGCGCGACCCGGACGACAGTCTGGTTGAAAGTCGCTCAGTTGTGGCGCCCCGACAGGAAGACAGGAAAAGTGCACCTTTTTGTCGTCTCATACGGACCCAGCAATCATCCTTCGACGACTGCGCCTTCCCCAGACACGGGTTGCCTTAGTTACCTTACCAGAGGCGAACTCGGGCCGTTGCAAGGCTGTCGAGTGCACAGCTGAGGTGACAGCGCTGTCCCGCCTGCTCGGCTGCACCGACACCGACCACCTCCCCGCGATAACATCCATTGGACGCCGTATCGCACACCTCGTCTCGCGCCCGTCTTTCTCACCCGGCCCGTATCGCCGAAACCCCGATGCCATCTGGGGCTCTCACCACACAATAGCCCCCGAACCCCTCAGACCTTTGACGACGACCCCGGCCACCGGCTTACCCCGGTGACATACCCGCCGCCGCCATGGGCTTCGTCGGCATATACAAAGCCGTCTACGACTACGCGCCCCAGGCCGAGGGCGAGCTGCAGATCACCGAAGGCGACTTGCTGTATGTGCTCGAGAAGAGCACCGACGATGACTGGTGGAAGGCCAAGAAGAAGGCCACCGGCGAGGAGGAGGACGAGCCCGTCGGCTTGATCCCGAGCAATTACGTCCAGGAGGTACGTGCAGTTGAAGCCTTGGATAACGTGATGCGGTACTGACATGCTTTGTCTGCCACCGATGTAGGCCCAGCCCCAGGCAAAGGCCCGCGCGCTCTACGAGTATACTAGGCAGACCGACGAGGAGTTGTCGTTCCCTGAGGACGCGCAGCTCGATGTCTTTGATACGTCAGATCCGGACTGGATCCTCGTAGGGCAGGATGGAGACTACGGCTTCGTTCCCGCCAACTACATCGAGCTGGGAGACGGAGGGGACAAGGCCGACGACGACCAGCCGTCCATTCCCGCCCCGCCGCCGCTCCCGGCACGGACCCCCAGCAGCGATATGCAGACCCCACCCCTTCCTGCGAGGAACGCCGTCCCTTCGGAGCCCAGCAGCCCCGTCAGCCCCGCCGCGCCCAACCCGGCCACCATGATTGCCGGCATGATGGCTGCCCGCGCAGGCTCGTCTCAGCCTCCGCCTGCGCCCCTCGACCTGCCGCCCCGAAATCAGGCCGCCTCCGACGAGTCCGACAGCGAGGTCAAGTCTCCACCGCTCCCCGCTCGCCCGCGCGGCGACTCCAACCTCTCGTCCGACTCGACGCGCGTGTCGCCGCCAGCCGAACAGCGCAGTCGCAGTCACTACAACAACCGCCACGACTACAACAACCCGCCGACCCCCAAAACGGCGCCCCTCACCCCCGGCGATTTCCACATGTACAACATCAACGAGATGGTGTCTGTCATGGGCAAGAAGAAGAAAATGCCCACCACGCTCGGCATCAACCTGCGCACCGGCATGATCCTGATCGCCCCCGAGCACGCCCAGGACGGGCCCTCGCTGGAGTGGACCGCCGACCGCATGACGCACTACTCGCGCGAGGGGAAGCACGTCTTCATGGAGCTGGTCAAGCCGAGCAAGAGCGTCGACTTCCACGCCGGCGCTAAGGATACCGCCGAAGAGATCGTCGCCATGCTCGGCGAGATGGCCGGCGCCGTGCGCGCCGAGGGCCTGCGGGAGGTCATCATGGCCGGCACGGGAGGACAAAAGGGCATACAGCAGAAGAAGGGCGTGGTGCTGTACGACTTCATGGCCCAGGGCGAGGACGAGGTCACGGTCGGCATTGGGGATGAGGTCATCATCCTGGACGACACCAAGAGCGACGAGTGGTGGATGGTGCGCCGCGTCAAGAACCAAAAGGAGGGCGTCGTCCCGAGCAGCTACGTCGAGGTCATCGGCATCCTCGACACCCCCGCGCCGTCGTCGGCCGCCGGGGTCAACGCGGGCCTGTCCACGGTCGAGCAGAACCGGCTGGAGGAGGCGCGGCTGGCCAAGGAGGCCATCAAGCTCGGCCAGAGGGAGGACCAGAGGGAGAGGGAGAGGGAAAAGGTAGGCCCTGGATTGCTTTTGCCCGACCGGAGTAGTAGTCTGTCGGCCAGAAAGGGTAACACCGAGGGGCAACAGCGCAGCAGACGCGAAAACGGCCGGGCCGAAGCCCCGGGCTCGTCAAAGTCCAACGGCAAGTCGAGTGAGTGCTCATCTGAACGCTAAATCTTGATGAAGCTGTACTGACCGTGCCCAGAACCCGACCCGTCCAAGGTCCGCACATGGACAGACCGCTCCAAATCCTTCACGGTGGATGCCCACTTTCTCGGCATGAAGGACGGCAAGCTCAACCTCCACAAACTCAACGGCGTCCGGATTGCCGTGCCCATCGCCAAGATGTCGCTCGAGGACTTGGAGTATGTCGAGCGCGTCACCGGCATCTCGCTCGACGAGGACAAGCCGTTGTCCGATTTGAAGCGGAGGGCCACCACGGCGGGCGAGAGCTCGCGCAAGGCCCCGGCTGCCAAGGTCGGCGCTTCCGTTGAACCCAAGAAGCCCGACCATGACTGGTTCCAGTTCTTCTTGTCTTGTGACGTCCAGCCGGGGCTGTGTGAGCGCTATGCCCAGGCATTTGCGAGGGAGTCGATGGATGAGAGTATCCTGCCGGACGTTGACGCTTCGGTGCTGCGCAACCTCGGTTTCCGCGAGGGCGACATCCTCAAGGTGATGCGCTTTTTGGACACCAAGTATTGCCGCGGGAAGAAGGCCAGCGCCGATGACGAGGCGGGCGGCGGGCTGTTCTCCGGACCTGGGGGTACCCTGCGGAACAACACGAGGAAAGGACGGCCGGCCCCCCCAATCGAGACCAATAATACTGTTGATGCGAAGGCGTTTTCTCAGCAGCAGGATTCGGCGCCGGCTGAGGCTAAGTCGCCGTCTCCTACAAGGTCGCCGCCCCCGGCCCAAGCGCCTGCGAAGCCTGCCGGCGGATTCGATGACGATGCTTGGGATGTGAAGCCCTCCAAGACCCCGGAGCCAGCCCCTCAACAAGCCCCGGCCGCCCCGGTTCCGGCACTGGCGGCCACGCCTGCAGCTGCTCCAGCGCCGAGCACCGCCAAGCTCACAGGGTCCATGCAGGAGCTGTCCCTACTGTCCCAACCACTAGCGCCGGAAAAGGTCCAGCCTCCCGTTCCGCCGCCGGCTTTGAACCTATCGCCCGCGCCTGCCCCGGCTCCAGCCCCGGCCCCAGCGCAGCTCCCCCAACCCACCGGCGCTACCCCAGCTTTCTTCACCGGCATGCAAAACCCAGCAGTCAACGGGCAACCGCAGTCCCAATTCGCCCAGCAGCTCCCGCAAAACATCGCTCGCCAACGACCCATGGCGCCGCAATACACCCAAGGCCAGGGCGGCCTGATGCCTCCGCCGCCGCCCTCCCGCCCGCTCTCGGCGCCCCAGTCCGCCCAGCCGAGCGCATTTGCCCCGCCACCGCTCCAGCCGCAAATGACGGGCTACCCGAATCAGCCGACCACACAGGTCGCGCCGCCGGGGCAGAGCATGAACGATATTGCCCAGGCGAGGCTGCAGCAGCAGTTCACCCAGGCCATGCAAGCTCAACGACAACAGCAACAGCAACAGCAGATGATGCCCATGATGACGGGAATGCAGCCCCAGCCCCAGCCGCCGCAGCAGCAGATGATGATGCCCATGATGACGGGCATGCAGCCCCAGCCCACGGGGATGGGCATGGGAAGCATGGGCATGGGCATGGGCATGCAGCAGCCTATGCAGGTCCAGCCGACTGGGTTTGGCCAGCCGCTGCAGCCGCAGCAGACGGGTCTGCCGGGGATGAATACGGGCATGATGGGGGGTCAGGGGATGGGGAATATGGGCATGGGTATGGGAATGCAGCAGCAGCCGATGCAGCCGCAGCCTACTGGGTTTGGGAACGCCACCACGGCTATGCAGCCGCTCGTGCCGCAGAAGACGGGCCCACCGCCGCCCGTTAGGTTTGGTGTCTCGGAGGGGGCCAAGAAACTTGCACCGCAGCCGACGGGGAGGAGGGCGAACTTGGCCGCTGCTAGTAAGTCTTTTTCTTCTTTTCTGGGGTTTTTATCCTGTCTTTGTGGATTATGTTTATGCTGGAGGGGGTTTGTTGTTGTGGGGTGGGGTTGTTTGTGACCGTGGATATGGTTCTTGTGTGTTCTGGTGCTTTGTGTTGCCACTGAGTTGGAGTTTGGATTCTGAATGGTTGGTGACTGGATGGGCTAACCGTGATGATTCAGCACCGGATAATCCGTTTGGATTCTGATCGACTACCGAAGCAGTTGCACGGTTTGAAGTCTCGTCACCCTTCCTGAGATGGACGCACCCGCACTCTGCCCTTTCAATTCACCGGAAGTGGCGGGACTCGGAAGGGGAAGGGTCCAGCCTGTTTGCCGCAACTCCAGCCAAGTGACATGACCCTCTGGGTGATGAAGGGGACAAGACATGGTGCCCTCGCCAGACTGGACGGGGCTCACAGAACCGGCTGGTGGACATGGGTGATAGGTCTGCTCAAACGATGGCGTGAAGGTCCCTTCGTGTCTGAGCCGCAAGCGGAGTTCAAAGATGTTGTTTCAGAGGAGGATACAAGTGCGAGAGGGGGAGCCGTGGAGAGCATAGAGGGACGACAAGGGCAACACGGTGTGGGATGTCGTCGTTGAGATATGGGTGTGGGTGTGTGGCAGGAGAGGCGCGAAAGAGCATGTCAGGAGCGCTGCGTCCCCTTGTTTTTCTGGTCTCTTCCCTCTTCTGTTTTGCTGTTCAGTATTCACGGGTTAGCCCTTTTTTTTTGTCTACCTGCGTACTCTACCTACCTAAACACCTAAAGTTCCCAAGCACCTAAGTTCCGATTCCGATACTGTATCTATCCTCCACATCGTATTCAAATCATTGGATGGTGCCTTCACCAATTCAGAGTAGGGGTTATCCTACGCTAGGCCTCATTTCAAGTTCTGCCTACAAGGGTATAGCAGGACTGATAGGGTAGAGGGCCAGGTTGTTTTCTGTGTTTTTTCGTGCGATATCTGAGTATGGTGGTTGTTCCAGGACCCATTCCACGAGCCAGAGGCTCCGACAGGACGGCTCTGTCCGCATGTTCCTTGATGGCTTGACCAAACTTTTTTACTTGCATCTTTGAATCTCCAACAACAGCTCTGCTGACCTAGAATATCCGTTTCGTTGGCTCCAGCCCCAAGCACAGGCACTGGGGAGTGTACCAAAGGGCAAATGTGCACTGATAGCGCCATCCTAACCAGCCTCCTTGGGACGAAGGATCATCCGTCTACGATTTCCAGGTACCTATGTAAGCCGCGGATGCAATCTCTGTCGCCATCAAGACGGGTTCCATAACACGCTCGTTCACAAACGCCGTGACAGACTGTTGCAAAAAGCCATGCAACATGATGTTGGATTGTAGCGCTATACCTAGATCCAGCCCCAACCTCCTTGCTGGAGCTCCGTCTGGACACACACAAAGTATGTCGAAAGCCACGCGCTGTCTGTCCCTGACAGAGAGGAAGAAAGGAAATGACGCCGGCTAAGCCCCGTCCTCCGTATCCCGATCGATCCAATATCGCGGTCCAAATACTTCAGCTGGTCCAAACATTACACCACCATTTGCCTTCCCCTCCCAGTCGTCGCCCCGGTATAGTTCGAATCTCACACCAACGCCACAGCAACAGCGAATTTACCCCAGCCCCAGCCCTGCAACTGCGGTCGCTCACTGGATCGTCCCCTCCCTGAGCTCGTCACTATCCGGCACGACATCCTCAATGGAAGGCGCCCTGCGGCGGCGCACCGCCATGCCGTCCTTGTCCCCGACCGCCGCCGGCGCCTTGGCGACGGGCACGGCGTTCGCGGGCAGCGGCTGCTCCCTCTTGCCCGGCGCGGGCGGCTCGAAGCGCTTGCGCACGGCGGCCACCATCTTGACGAACCAGAACCAGTTGAGGGCGTTGAGCACGATGTTACTAGCGATGTAGACGGCCGTCAGCCAGAGGGGCACGGTGGCGGCTTCGCGGGCGAAAAACATGGGGTTCGTGTCCGGGCTGGAGGCGGCTTTCTCGGAGGAGAAGAAGGCGGCCAGGTAGCCCGCGGACGGGGCGTGGTGGAGGGAGCGCCACATGTCGGTGTAGACGACGACGGACTGCCAGGTGCCCCAGACCAGGCGGCAGAGGAAGAAGGTGACGAGGAGGGCGATGCCGTTGTAGAGTTGGGGCTTGGTGCCCGTCATGTTGAGCTTGTCGAAGAACCAGTGGATGTTGAGGAAGGGGGTCGAGAGCTCGTAGAGGATGAAGGTCGGGGAGTAGAAGTTGAGGAAGGGGCGCTGGGAGCATGGCATGTTAGCTTCGTCGGAGGGGGGAGGAAGGTTCGAAAGGGACATACGAAACCCAGCGTGTACACGGCGAGAGCGCTGACGGCGTGGGCGAGCAGACCCAGGCCGAAGATGTCCAGATTCAGCAGGGTGATGCCCAGATCCCAGACAAAGTAGCCCGCCGCGAGGCCCTGGATCAAGCCGCAACCTCCCGTGTACCCCCAGATGCGCTGCTCAAAGTCCATGGCGCTGCGCTCCTTGTCGGTAAACATGACCCAGAGGGCCAGGGTGTTGATGAGCAGGCTCTGGACGAGCGAGACGACGTGGGTGTCCCAGTTGACCTTCTTAGCGCGGTTGTGAATCGGGTAGTGCTTCGGGAAGAACCTGGTCGAGAGCACGGGAGAGACGACGGTGTGGATGAAGGTGTAGAGTAGGGCGGCGCCAACAACCTCGTGGATGTGGAGGGGTAGGGTCGGCATGTTGAGCCGTTCGGCGAGGGGCTCGACGGCCCTGCTCAACGCCGGGATCGGCGGGATCGGGAAGGGATCGCGCATGCTGGCGACAGATGGGTGTCGAAGATTCTGTCGTTGCTGGATACTCAGGTTGGGAGAATCGTCGCCAGCGGATGGTATGGCAGATCGGCCGTCAGATAAGAGATATACACGGCCGACGCCAAGCGAGGCGGCCTGCAGAGGGCGGCGTCACAAGGTCCAGCCAGGCACAAGCACCCAGGCAGCGGCAGGTGAGACGCTAACACTGAGACGGGTGCTCGTCCAGACAGCTGACGCTGTTGGAGATAATTTCCTAGAAGGTTACTCTGGACAGTGCACTTTTTGTGTGCGGTACCAAGCCACTTCGATCGAAGCTCCAAGCCGAGAGGGGCCCACGTCATGCAACTTCCAGGTTGGAAGCTGGACGGAGCTTGCGCTTTGGCTGTCCGGCGTTTTTGTTGGGAAGAATGAGGTCTTGGCGCCTTCCGCGTCCTGGCTCCTGCGGCGGTGCGGCCCAGCCCCGGCTGAGGCCGCCCGCTATCGGCTATATCTTCCTCCAGCTTATCAACAGGAACCTGGGAGCCTGGGCTGGAACAAGAGTAGGGTCCGTCGGCGCTGCCGGCCGCCATCCAAGCCCACAACGCCAGCCATTCCAGCTGTCTGTCACATGCAATTCTTCTATCGATATAGGTACGAATACCTACCTTACCTTACCTGAGGTAAACACAGCCTCAGAGAAAGAAAGTGCCCGAGTCTTCGAAGCTACAGTAACCGGCGGTACCTAGTCTTCCTTCTCCGTGGTCCCCGGTTCCCGCTCATTTTCCCCTTCAGTCTCTGTGTTCCCCTCTCTCTATCCTCCTTCTTATCCTCATCCATCGACTGGGACGTCAGCTCGAGGTCTTCATATCAGCGTTGCAGTCAACCGCTATGCATCTTTCGGTCGAGGTACGGCAGCCATGGGCTGTCTGCAACTATTTGCCGCCTTGAAGGTGAGGGAGGTCGTCATTGGACAGCGGAAGGGGACAGTTCGGGAGAGAAGGCTACGACGCCGGCGGCAAAGACAGCGAACCAAAAACGCCCCGGCGCCTGCTGAGCTTGCAGCATGCTGTGTTTGGTGCCCGCAGCCCTGGGGGAGTTCAGCTCATTACCCCAGCAAACATATATCCAGCCTTGCACCACGAGACAGCGCATCGGGCTCAGCGTCTTCCCTCCCGCCGTTTCCTCTGAAACCGAAGCTCATCCTGGGATGCAGTCGCCCTGGTGATTCTTGCGCCCGAATCGGAACCAAGACAACGATGAGCATCCCGGACTTGATCGTCGACTCAAAACTCGAGGCCGTGGTACATCCTGATTGGGTGCGACACACATATGCCCGTCGCGGCCAGTCCGGCAAGGACTGGAAAATCGATGTCTCGGAAACATGGGTGCGGAAGAGTCGCCTCGGAAGCGGGGGTTTCGGGACCGTCTGGCTCGAGGAATGTCAGCAGCCGGCCTTGGAGAGCAGTCCGCATGTCCGCGCCGTCAAAGAGATCCGCAAAGACCCGAGGCAAAAGGTCGACTACAGCCGGGAACTGTTGGTAATTGCCAAATTTTCCCTACCGATGGTAAGGTACCTCGCTCGCCTCGTCAGGCTCACCCGTATCTAACGTACATGCGATAACAGTATGTTCCCTGCTTCGTGCAGTCGTACGGCTGGTTTGAGACGACCGAGTCAATCTACATTGCCATGGAGTACATGCCGCACGGCGACCTGAAGAAGCACCTTGCCCGACCGCTACCGGAAGACGAGGCTCGGACGATTGGCATGCAGGTGCTGGAGGGCCTCAGGTACATGCACGAGAACGGCTTCGTGCACAGGGACCTGAAGCCGCAGAACATCCTCGTCGTCTCTCCCGGGCCCGACTGGCTCGTGCAGATCTCCGACTTTGGCATCAGCCAAAGGCTGGCCGAAGAAGCAACCGTGACCATGGGGCAAGGGACGATGGGCTTCATGGCACCCGAAGTGCTGGGCTTTGTCAAGAGAGGATCCTCGCCGTTTGCCGCCGACATATGGTCGCTGGGCGCTCTCCTGTTCTTCGTCTTGACCAACACGATTTTCTTGAAGGACCCGCATCGAGTTGGGGAATTCGCCCAAGGCATCGAGGCGGCTGCCGATCTCGACAATGAGAAGCTGGGTTCGATTGGAGTATCCAGGGAGGCTCTGAATGCCTACGCCGCTTTCTCAGGCCTACCCCCGACGATAGGCCGTCCTCGCACTATGCCGCAGGGTATAGCTGGTTTGCGGTATCTCGTGCGGTTGAGGACCAAGTCCCCCCCGTTGTCGGAGAAAGGGGGAAAAGTGCCACAGTCGAAAACTCGACCATGGCGTCCGCAGCGGCGTTTTCGTTGGACGCATCAGCGACATGGAGTTCGACAGTGCCAGTGAAGAGGCCGCCGCCGCGCCCGGCTTCTTCCCCAGCGTCAGACCCAAAACCCGCTACTGACGCGGTTGACTCCATGAAGCCCGAGCCAGCAAGAGAGCACAGCATCTCGGGTTTGTTGGGGTCTATCTCTGAGGATGGAACGGTCATGCTCTGGGAATTGACGACAGGTCGGTGCCAAAAGACAACCTGCTGCCTCAAACCAGCTTGGACGGTCTCTGCAGCCGCCATCTCGCCCGACTTGCAGACGGTGGCTATTTCACCCCGAAACCAAGTTTCTGTTCTATGAACCGGCTCCTTCAAGGTGTTATCCTCTCCAGTCCATGGGATCGTGTCGAGATATGCCACATGGCCACGGGCCAGTGTCTGCAGTCTCTCAACCACCTGGACGAGGTTGGATGGGTAGCTTATTCGGCTGACTCTCGCCAGCTCGTGTCCCGTTCAGTCAAAGGGATTTCGCACCGTTGTCACCTAGAAACTGGGCAGTGTCTGAAGACATCCTATAGCCACATCGAGCACCCGGTATCACTTGACTTCTCAGCTGACCTGCTCCAGATGGCGGCGGGCACCGTTTCTGCGATACTAGTAGCACACGAGGGAGAACGCCCCTCGTTTTCTCTGAGGTGTCAACTGCTTACAGATTCGAGAGGGGATCAGGCGCCGGTCGGGCAGATCGCGCTATCTCCGAACTCGGAAATTGTTGCGGCAGCACACGGGGATGGCACCATCGGTATCTATGACTCGAGGCTGGTGCGGATGAACAGTTGGTGCCTGCGAACACGAAACAGCCATACCGGGGCTAATTTGGTCGCCTTCTCGCCTGGCTCGGATTTGCTGGCATCAGCTTCAGACGATGGTAGTATCAAGACATGGGAGGTGGCGACGGGCAAATTCAAGCAGAAGCTCAAAGGCCATAGCAGACGGGTCAACTCGATTGCCTTCTCGCCCGACTCGAACCTCATGGCATCGGCGTCTGATGATCCGACCATCCGAGTCTGGGATCTGCAGACGAGCGAGTGTCTATACAGGCTCACCGACCACTTCGGCCCGATGCTCTCGGTTGTTTTCTCTGCGCAGTTTAGCTATACCTGTACTCTAGTAGTGTAAACAACGTGTATCTCGTTCGTCCCCATTTCTTTCTACTTACAATACCCAGTCTTCTAGCCCCGTCATGAGCTTGATTATACACGTTCCTAGGTCAGGTGCAGAGAAGAGTTGCAAACATATAGCCACAGCGAGGGAGTGTGAGACGGGGATCAAACGAAAGGCAGATGATGGCAGGATACAACGTGGTAAAGTGTTGGTTGAATTGAAAACCTGAACAAACACTGCTCGACGCCCCAAAGCTTGTATGGTAATTTACCACCTCAGGAACAGTGAAGACCAACGTTGTATCGGGGTAGCCATGCAATAAACCAGTACCCTGTTGTGCCATCGCCGAAACGGATATCTCGACATCCAAGTTCAGGAACAATACAATACATGCACCTCGCGAGACACAGCTTCACCATAGCACCCGACACCTTGGATAACTTGCGTGGTACCTGAACGACAAGGGGGAGCGATAGCAGGATCACGCACACGAAGAGAGGGAATATTACGTCTGCATACTGCTCCCAACATCCTGAGAGGCGAATTGCTCGAGTTCCGAGTTTGGCCGTTCTCGGATCGTGTTCATCTCAACTTCACAACTCGCATGCACCATGGCCGATCTCCTCTATGAGCTGCTCTCACCCCCAGGACCATCGTCAGGCCGATCCACAGCAGACCAAAACACACTCGATTACCTCAAAACGCTAGCCTCACAGCCTCTCTCATCGCTCGCATCGTCTGAACCACAAGCACTGGCCCAGTCGTCGCATGGGCTGCTCCTCTCGCTGCAAGCACTGTCCAAGAAGTCACACAAGCAGATCATCGAGTCTGCATCTCACCATGCAACCCTACGCACCACACTACCAGCCCTCGCAGCAAGCACTGCCGAGCTGCGCAACTCGATCCCCAAGCTGGACAGCGAGGCAGTGCGCTTCTCAACAACCTACAACAAGAGCAGCGACAGCGACGTGCTGGCACGACGCAAACATGCACTGCTACTCTCGCGAAATGTCGAGCGCTTAGTCGACGTGCTTGAGCTGCCTACATTGCTCTCCTCGGCCATATCCGCCGCGCCCGTCAACTACTCGTCGGCCCTGGACCTGAACGGGCACATCCGACGTCTTCACTCCATCTACCCCAACTCGCCCCTCGTCGAATCAATATCCGCCCAAGCCGACGAGGCCATGCGGACCATGGCGGCCAACCTCATCCTCTCTCTCAAAGCACCAGGCCTCAAGCTCGCCGCCTCTCTGCGAACCATCGGCTGGCTACGGCGAGTCTTACCCGACCTCGAAGCAGCCACCTCACCCCCAACCACCACCACCACCAACCCGCACCCCACTGTAACCAACACGAGCACGAGCACCAGTACACCGACAAAAGGACACGACCACGACTCCCAAGAGCGCGTCCTCGGCGCTCTCTTCCTCGTCTGCCGCCTGGCGACGCTCCTGAACATGCTCGAAGCCCTGGAGCCGCTGCGCGAGCTCGCCGACCAGGAAAGGGCGCGCCAAAGGGCCCTCGGCAGCAGCAGCACGGCCTGGTCGGGCGGGCAGCAGACGGAGCGCTACCTCAAGCGCTACCTCGAGATTTTCCGCGAGCAGAGCTTCGCCATCGTATCCATGTTCCGCAGCATTTTCCCCGCTGCTGCTGCAGTGGCAGTGACTAGCGATGGGCCTGTTGTTACTGCTGGTGGGGTGGGAGGGGTGGGCGAAGGGGACCCGCTGGAGCCGATGCCCTCTGCCCTGGCTACGTTTCCGCTGTATCTGGTCGACATGCTACTCGAGACGCTACGGGTGTATCTGCCTACCGTGAGGGACCAGGCGGCGAGGGATAGTCTGCTTACGCAGGTGCTGTACTGCGCGGGGAGTCTGGGGCGGCTGGGAGGGGATTTCGGGCTGTTTTTGGCTACGCTGGATGTTGGGCCCGAGGCGGAGGAGGAGTGGGTTGAGGTTGTCAAGCGGCATCGGGCCCTGGCCGGACGGCTGGAGTCGATTGTGGGTGAGCAGAGGAAGGGGGGTCACTGACGAGGATCGGAGACTAAAGTGCGGTGGGTTTATGCCGAATAGAGACATTTACCTTGAGGGTTAGTCGAGAAGGTCACCAGACTGCTGTGACTCAGGTCCCTGGGATAGCGTCGAGTAAGCCCGGGAGCGTTCGTCCGTAGTGTTGCTTTGTTGTTTGTTCCTGGTTGGTGGAGTGGGAAACCTGGGCGCCGTCAGTTCGGGTCAAGCCGGCACCGCCCGGATTCGGCGGGGCGCAAAAGTGAAGAATTGGGATGCCGTCATAGGCCGCCGCAGTCCATGCCGTTGCAGTTCTTTTCCACTCAACACGCCCCGACAGGAAGAACAACCCCGACGCCCGACTCGGTCACCATGCGCCCATCCATATAGATCTGTGACGAAAATGGCTGGGCCGGATCTCAGACGTCAAAAACTCTACGGATAGGCTGACTTCTTCTGCGGGTCCGCCTTCAATACCACCCGACCACAGTCACCACACAAAGTCAACCCCACCCCCCCCGGAAGTGGCATGCCCAACGCCGCAATGTCCGATGGCTCCCGCACGGCGCTTTCGAAGTCGAGTATGGATACGGCCGACAAACCCTTTTCAGAACTCAGGCGACGCAGCTAACATGTCCGGCTTCCAGCCTTCCACTTCGCCGCCGGTCTCGGCTCCGGCGTGCTGTCCGCCGTGCTACTCCAGCCCATCGACCTCCTCAAGACGCGCGTCCAACAATCCGGCGCCCACTCGCTCCGCGCCGCCATAGCCGAGATCCGCTCCGCCCCGCGCCTCCTCCCGGCTCTGTGGCGCGGGGCCGTCCCCTCGGCCCTGCGCACCGGCTTCGGCTCGGCAATCTACTTCACCTCGCTCAACGCCATCCGCCAGTCGGCCGCCCGCCTCGCCCCGTCCGCCGCGATCCACAATGCCGGAGGAGGAGCCACCACCACCACCACGACGTCGAGCTCGCTGCCCAAGCTCTCCAACACGACCAACCTCGTCTCGGGCGCCCTCGCCCGCTCGCTGGCAGGGTTTATCCTGATGCCGCTGACGGTGCTCAAGGTTCGGTACGAGAGCACCTTCTACAACTACACCTCGCTCGCCAGCGCGGCGCGCGACATCGCCGCCAAGGAAGGGCTGCGCGGCTTCTTCGCCGGGTACGGCGCCACGGCGATACGCGATGCCCCCTACGCGGGGCTCTACGTCTTGTTCTACGAGCAGAGCAAGAAGCGGCTGAGCGCGCTCTTCCCCGCCGCTACCGACGACGACAACCTCCCATCCACATCCGCAACAAAAACAAAAACAAACCCAGACGGGAGACGAAGAGGAGAAGGAAGCCGAGAACGAGGCATGGCCCTCTCGCACGCGGCCTCGATCAACTTCACGTCGGGCATGCTGTCGGGCGTCATCTGCAGCGTCGTCTCCAACCCCTTCGACGCGGTCAAGACGCGCATCCAGCTGCACCCGGCCGCCTACCGCAACATGGCGCAGGCGGCCACCCGCATGGTGCACGAGGAGGGCGCGCGCGCCCTGTGGGACGGCCTCGCCCTGCGCATGAGCCGCAAGGCCGTGAGCTCGGCGCTGGCCTGGACGGTGTACGAGGAGCTGGTCCGCCGCCTCGAGAGGGGGTGGGACGGCGGGCGGGCTAGGGAAGGGATCTAGAATTTTTTTTTTGAAACATGTACATTGCATTGATGAGATAGAAGACGGGTGAGGCTTTGCATAGACGGAGTTTGTGACGGTGCCGGTCTGTTTTTGATCTCACAAAAGGGCGCATTTCATGGGAGATTCCTGTCAAGACTGTACTATAAGTACTGTACGATACCTGTTGCACTACCCTACCCCGGTCCTGACCTTAGCCTACTCTAGAGAATTGCGCCATCCGCGGTGCGGATGTCACTGATGTAAGATGAAGAAGAAGAGAATTAAGCAAACATGTCACAACCAGGCGACGGGAACACAGGGCTTAAAAAGTCGTCTGGCTGGGAAAAACAAAAGTCGGGGAAAGGATCAAAAATGACTGATAGATACGGAGAAATCCCGACTCGCGCAAACGTAGACAAATCATAAATCATACCCCATCGTTCTTCCAACCCACCAGTCCCCCCACCGTACATGTCCACCCAATCCGTCCTCGAGGTTCCGTGCTGGGCCTGTTCCCCGCCTTGAAGTAGTGAAAAGGGAACAAGGGTGAAGCCCGCCTCAAAGAAACCGCCAACAACTGCCAGTATAGAAAGGGGTATCCATCCATAGCGACAGAGCTGAACCGACCGCAAACCGCCATTCACATTCCCAGACTACCGTGGCCGACCACCGGCCAGGTACATTAGCAGGCCCGGCGACTTGCTGCGGTTGCGCTTGGAGGGTTTCGGGCGAACCCACTCATACTCGCCCGAGTGGCGGTGGTGGTGATGGGGACGGCGGCCGCCGACCTCGAGCATGATTGTCTCTCCGCCGGGGCGCGGGGCGCGGGTCAACTCCAGCCGAAGCTTGCGTGTGTGGTCCCACAGCATCTCCTGCTCCCACTCCGGAACCCAGCGCTTGATGATGATATAGTCCGGGTCCTGCCGACATGTCAGTATCCGCTTGTCAAGCTCCGCAAGAGAGACGGAATGTGATTGGACATACCGAGTCTAGCTCAAAATCGATCTTGAAGAATCGCAGCGTCTCAAAATCGAGGTGGCGGCGGGGCATGCGGGTGTACGTGGGCCGGCTGAGCTGCATATCCTCCTCCCTCTTCTTCTCCTCCTCCTTCTTGATCTTCTCCTTCTTCATGATGGCCTCGATGGCCTTCTCGTCGAGGCCCGAGCTGATCAGCCGCTCCTGCATGAGACGCTGGAACTCCTTCTCTCGGTCCTCCTGCTCCTTCTTCTCCTTTTCGATCCGCTCCGCCTCCTTGGCCTTCCACTGAGCGATGACTTCCTCGGCCTCCTTCTTCTTGCGGTCCTCCTCTTCCCGGGCCTTCTTCTCCTCCTCGAGCCTCTTGTACTCCATCTCGCGCCTGATCCGCTCCTCCTCCTCCTTTTGCTTCTTCTCCAGCTGGATGCGCTCCAGCTCGGCGAGGGCGGCCCTGGCCTTGCTCTCCGTGTCCTGAGCCTTTCTGCGGTCTTCCTCTTCCTCTTCCTTTATCCGGCGTTCGAGCTCGGCCTTGCTCTTCTTGTACTCGGCCTCCTCCTGGGCCGCCTGTTCGCGCTTCTTCTCCTCGTTGGCGGCCTTCATCCGGGCCAGCTCGTCGCTGTCCTTGGCCAGCTTGGCCTTCTCCTCTTGCGCCCGCTGGCGCCTCAGCTCCTCCTCCTGCCGCGTGATGCGCGCAATCTCGCGCTGCAGGTGGATCAGCTCGTACTCGTCCCGGTGGCGGTCGCGGCGCAGCTCCTCTTCCTCGCGCTCCCGCTGATGCTCCAGCCGCATCCGCATGGCCGCAAGCTCCGCCTGGTCCTTGTTGTACTTCTCCATCTGGCGCTGGGCGTCCTTCTTCTCGTTCTCGAGCCTCAGGGCATTGAGCGTCTCGCGCGCGCGCTCCAGCTCCCACTGGCTCTTGACGTCTGAGACGTTGCTGTGTGCACTCGAGGACCGAGAACGAGGTCTACGGGACCCGCGTCGGTGGTGGCGCCGATGGCGGCGAGAAGACGCGTACGACGAGTCGTCAGATGAGGAGTCCGAGTCGCGCTCTATGCGGCGCCGGTCAATGACCGGCTGGTTGATGACCACATGGGGCGCACCGGGAGCGGGGGGACCTGCACGGGCCGGCGGAGAGCGGCGCTCCCTGGATCGGGACCGGGTGTGGACCATGGTCATGCGCTCATCCGAACGCCCGGGGTTGTGATAGTAGCCCGTCGGCCGGTGGTCCCGCACATCTCTGGTGACTGTCTGGATGAAATGCGGGCCAGGACCGTGGTGAGGCCCCGGCGGCGGCCGGCGGAAGGGGGAAGGCGAGCGTCTGTTCTCACGAAATGTCGTCCGATGTACAATCTCGGACGATTCGTCGCTCGAATAGTACGACATGGTGAAAACTCAAAAGGCCCGGGTTCAGGTGACGTTCGATATGAGCGGCGGAAATGAGTTACACAACACTCTGCTGAGCGTTGGCGGAAGTTAGATTCGGGCCCTCCAACAAGACTGAGACTCTTCCTTGATGCCTTTTCCTTCCAGGAGCTGAGTATTCAAGGAGAACAGCTGAGAGAAGAAGGGAGGAGTGGCAGTGCCGCACAGGAGGGGGTCAGGAGGGATGGTAAGCAGCCAACAGAGCGGGGTCGTGACCCACCATTTATTCGGCGCGGCGGGCGGTCAGGACGGACTGAAGACGAGGGAACCCCCCTCCGGCAGGTGAGGATGAAGGCTGCATTAGCTGCGAGCACACGGGACAAATCAGGAGGGACAAGAGAGAGCGACCTGATGTCCGTACAGTGTGGGATCTGTGAGGAAAGCCAAGTCCTTGCTGGGCTGACAGGTATCCGGAACCGAGTTATGATGGCAGCCGGGCAGTGTTGTACCACGGGGAGCATGAGACATGTTGGTACTTGTACATGTATGCTGCAGCCTTGGAGAAGGTACAGGAGAAATTTTCTCCCACTGTGGCCGCTGTCGGTTGGACCTGATCCTGGCGGGTGAACCCATGAAGCCAGGGTGAGCAGCGCATGTCAGCGGCGTAGCAGGTCGGCGGCTGGTAGCTTTGGATGTGCATCGGCGGCGGCTGGCAAGGTTACACCAACAGGAACTCCAAGCCCAAATGGTCAGGGCGGCTTATCGAAACCGGGAGAGCTCAGCCTTGTCGGGTGGCACGCCAGTGGTGTCGCAGAGGACGACGACACGGAGTAAGGGGCGAAAACTGGGATATAATCCCAATCCCATGTCCATCAGTCCAGACAAGACGGCGAGGGCAAAGGGGTGCGGCATCCCGTCTGTTCTGCGAGCGCCTGTTCGCGAGCGAGCCGCCGTCATCCGCCATTATCGGGACCATGCGTAGGGCTGGGTGAGGGGCTGGGTCGGCTGTCTTGGCGTGCAATCAGCAGAGAGGGACGTCTCGGCGTTCTGCAGTGGTTGGCCTCGGCTTATCAGCCTGGATTGGGCAGTAAGCTCGCAAGGCTGCCGTAGTGGTGTCCTCTGGTGTCTTCCAATGCCCTCTTTGCGGGAGGACACAGTACGATGTTGCGCATGTGCTCAGCTAGCTTGTCTCAAGTTATCTTGAAAGTGACCCATCGTGGCCGGCGAAGTATCAACAAGCGCGCTGTCTAAATCCACTGGCCGAGGCTCGCTGATGATTGAAATGGGTGCAGGAAACTGGAGCGCTGTTTGTCTGATGAATGGAACCTTGCTTGGCGAGCGAAACGCCAGCGACAGGAAAGTGAGGAAAGCCAAGGAACTGCCCGCGAGCCCCGCCGAACGGGAGCTCCAGGCATCAGGAACTCATGCCCCAGCAATGACCAATCTGGATGAAAGTGGAGATTCTTGTGGGTGACCAAAATCTCACGACACAGTATTCTTACAGTGCGACTCGAACGGCTGACAGATCGGAGAGCACAACAGGCGGTTTCTGTCAGCAAGCAGGGACATACTCCGTACAATACCCATCTTCAAGACCGGGTCTTATGGTAGCTTGCATGCTCGAACTGTATACTAACCTTGAGATTCCTGCTGCTCTATTCAACAGACAGCTACTTTGTCTTGACAGCAGGCGAAGAACTTCCGAGTCATCCCCGGCACCGGGCCAGTGTACGCCATGCCACGTACAGCGCTGTGCCTTCTGCGCCGTACACATGCTTCTTGTATGTTGTCATGGATGTACATGCTGGTGGAACCCCATTGCGCCCAATCTCGTGATCTACTAACGTTGAACCTGCTTCGCCCTGAGCTATGACGATTGCCCGCCGCCCTTGAGCATCCTCTCGATGTGCTCTTGGCTGTTCTTTGCCGTCGTCTCCAAGTAGTGTAGCCTCTTCCCCATCGAGTCTACCTCCGTCTCGATGTCCTTGATCTGCGAGCCCAGCTTGTCTTGGAGGGCTGCAATGGGCAACGAAACAAACCTGTCAACGAGTCAGCCGTCTTGTTCATCCCACGCAAAGGACCATGGGGTAAAATGATCGAAACAAAGAGGCAGAAACGTACATCTTCCCAACCCCCTCGTACACCGCTGTGTCAGATGGCAGCGACGCCATCTCGCTGCGAGTCAACTGGGCCAGCCGCATCTCGCGCTGTTTGCTGGCGACCTGGGTGCGGACCAGGCTGATCTGTTGCTGGGCAGCAACGGACTGCGCCTCGATCTCTCTCACCAGCTGTTGAAACTGTGTCAGCACCGAAATCTATTAACCAGAAAACACGGGGAGACATTGACGAGGGATGATGCCCGGCTTTATCTCTGCGTACCTTTTGAAGCGCCTCATTGGATATGGACATTGTGAAGCAGTCCAGGTGGTCTCGAATGACTCAACTCACTACCTGCGTCGCTAAATCGATGGGCGGAGAGATAGAGGTGAGGCGGAACGTGATTGCCACTTGTGAGACGGTGACTGAGATGCAAGTGTTCTTTACGATGATGTTGTGTTCATCTCATCCATCCGTTGTGGTCTCCCGGAAAATTAGGCTTGGGCACCAACAGTGCGAAGTGAAGCAATTCGCACATGGCTAAGCAATAGGAGGTCCGATAATAGAGGTAGGAGAAATGCACATTCTTAGAGTATCATTTTAAAGAAGCAGGGCAAGCTGGTTCAGCAATGTTGGAGAACATCAGTCCATTGTCTGTCAAAATCACCAGTCCCTCTCCCTTTGATCTCACCCTCACACATGGTTTTGGACGGCAGGGAGCTGTAGACAGCCCCCATCCTCTCTCGTTATTCCTATAATATTCTATATTGATACTCTATACACTTGTTAGTCAGGATGCAGCTTATCACAGCTCAGGATGTCGCCGTCCTGGGTGTCCGACCGTACCCGGCCCATACCCTGACGTTTTGATTACGGTGCGAGGCGACCGGGCTCCCGGGTTACTGGGTCTTTTTCTCCCTCGAACCGTCCACCGAGGGGCCAGGCCTAGGCACAACCCGAGGAACGGACCACAAAGGCACCCAGTCCAACATGAACTCCTTCTCACTGCCCTCCAAACAACGGGTCGACCACACCCTCCATATGATCATGTGGTACGCTACGTCAAACAGTCAGCAACCAGAATCACACCAAGACTCCAAACGCTTTACATACTGCCTAGATCCTCGTCAGTATCGTCGGTCATGCAACGGAAGAAGAAGGCGACTTACCTAACCCAGTCAGAATATGCCACCAACCGTGGCCTTCCAATACCACAGCCCACGGAAGCAGCATTTGCTTCTTGGTGGTGGTCAGATGATGGCAAAAGATGTTGTCCATGTTCCAGAGGAAGAAACCGGCCAAGAACATGAAGATGCCTTGCCGTGGAATCGGGCGTGTCAGTGGCACTTGTACCCTCGCACAACACCAGAGCCGGCGAAGGAAGGGTGAGACAAACCAGTCAGGGCGAGTTTGTACATCTCACGCATGTACCGAGAACACTCGGCGGGGACTCGCTGGCTCAGCTGCGGTCTCAGTTCCCGCTCCATGACGTAAAAGCCGCGGGCAACGGTGCTAGCCGTCAGGAGGCCGTAGGCGACCTGATGAAACACGGGATCCATTGCAAAGAGGTAGTAGACCTGGACATCCATGACCCCCTCCCGTCAGCCACCCCCTCGATCAAAACACACATCATGGTAGGGCACGAACCGTGATGAAAACCGCCAGCCCAACCATCGCCGCGGCAATCAGGGCCTGCACTCTCGCCGGCCGTCTGTACGAAAAGGTGACATATGCCATGATGCATACCGTGTAAATCATGGGCAGCTCGTCGGCCAGCTGCATTTCATCTGCGATAAGGTGTGAGACAAGAAAAGGGTTCAAGCCGGCAAAACACAAGCACAATGTGACATTGTAGGCAGACGAGCAAACAGCCCACCCACCACGCAAGCAAAAAGGCACGGGAGAGCGGAGACTAACACTTGAGCGTGGTGTGGAAGGCCATGGACCCCATGCCGACGACCATGTACCCGATGTAGATGAGGATGAAGATCCTCGCGTGTGAGTAGGCGAGCACATCGCGCAGGCCCGTATACCCGAGCCAGAGGAAGACCACGTTGGTCAGCGTGTTGACGGCCTCGGCGACATAGAATGTGATGTTGTAGTCCTGTGAGTCTCATGAGCAATGCATAAATGAGCAGTCCACGCAGGATGAGGTCGTTTTTTCCCCTACCTCCTCGCACCAGTTCAGAGTGGACGTCTGTTCCCCCCAAAACCCATCCCGGGCTTCCCTGTAGGGAATCTGGAGCGCCGAAACCAAACTCATGGCTCCCGCAGTTCCGGACCCCGGTACCTCTGTGAGATCCCGTGCCGTGGTGTGGCCAAGCCCCGATGAAGCGCGGTTAACCGGAACTTGCTTCCCCGGCCCGGTCCCACTTCGACGGCGGTCGTGTTTCAAGTGATCGGTTTGAAGCCCGAAAAGGGATTTGGCGTACGTCAGGGTGTGTGGCAGTGCTATGTGGCCGGAGAATATTCAAGAAGAGGAAAAAGCCCAATAGCTGGACTATAGTAGAGAGCTCAGAAGTGAAGGAATAGGGTGTCGGAGTAGAAATGGGGAGGTTTTTGTAGAGCGATCCGAGGCTGCAGCGAGCGAGGTTGGGTGCCGGGACACCGCCGGAAATGCCGGAAGCAACTGGACCGCTGTTCCGCAGACGCTGAATGTTGTTCACGCATCGCAAGGGATGACGATGGAAATTTCCTCGAGGGTAGAATAGACGACCGGTCGAGAACCCCGAATGCGGCAATCCCGGCGACAGACGCGGTGGATGCGTCAGTCGCTCAGTCAGTGCATTCCAAGGCGGCTCTATTGGGCAAATGTGTTAACATGTCGACGGTAACTAAAAGGTGTTCAGCATGCCACTATTTGAATTATGAAGAGAACCCCGGAGAGAGGCGCCGTCAAAACACAACATTTGGCATCTCGATTATTACATGGCGCCGGAAAGTCAGGACGAGATGTGCCGTCAACTGCCGTGTTGGTCCTGCTGTGTATAAAAAGGTCGGCATTGGCGTCCGAAGCCCGGGCCTCAGCCGAACATGGTCTGTGCTCAACCGCTCAAATTGTATCATACGACATTTTTTCGATACCAATACCGATAAGTCGGGCTCTGCCCCGGTGCCTATCGGTACGGTAACTTAACGAATCGAACGGGTAACACTGACGACGCAGCTTCGATGCCAAGAGCGCCATGTTGGAAGACAGTTCACGAAATTCCATCACGTAAATGACCACGACTCGGGCTCGTCCGACATCGACGACATGCGTTCTAGAGAAACAATCCTACGCCAGTTCTGTTTGCCATAGTTAAGCCGCTGCCATATGGACTGCAAACAGCAACGAAAGGAACCACGCTGAGCTTCCGACCCCTGTCCGCCGCGGGAGGGGGCCACGCACTCTCGCGGGTCGCTCATCTCGCACAGATCAGATGTGACCATCGACGCCGCCGCCGAGATTCGCTTTTACCTTTCATGGCCAGATAAAATAGGCAACCCGTCCAACATTTCGACCCTCGTCACCGAGCAATGGCGGCCCCGAGTCGATGGGGCTCGTTTCTCTCCCAGGCCGTGGCCGGAGTAGAGGCCCGCCTGGACAACATCCTCGCCGACGGTGAGGAAGGCGCAGCGCAACAAAAGGAGCCCAAGCCAACGACTCCCACGCCGTCAGCTAAGCAGAGTCCTGGTATGCCCTGCACAAGACCATGCAGAGAAGGACGTGCGGTTCCTGATAGCTTGTGTTGCTTGCAGGTCCCTCTCGAACTGCCTCGACCGCCCGCACCAATGATCGTCTTCAAGAAAGGCTCGCAAGGGCTTTGGCTGCCAAAGCAGCCGCTCGTAATTCAATATCCACCCAAGGGAGCCCACGCCAGAGCCTAGATACGCCCACCCGCAACTCTACCGACAGTGTAGACCATCCGAGCCCCGCAGTGAAGGCCTCTGCCGGGGGAACCCCTTCCCCACGTGGATCGCAAGATGATGCAAGGAATCATGAAGAAGATACAAGTTCAGCACAGGCGGCGGGGAATGAAGACTTCGACAAGGCTGAAGAAGAGGCGCAAGGGCAGGCGAAGGACGGTTCTGGCGCAAGAAGTTCGGCAGACCTACCGCCACCAGTGGCATCGCCGCCAGCAAGCGGTCCGGCCATGGTAACCTCGAGATCTGAGGCAGAGACGGACACGAAGACGGCATCTGATGGCACCGGGGACGAGGGACAGGCGAAGGATGGCGACCAGGCTCTCGAGGCCGCCCAACTGCAACACCAGGAGGAGATACACGGTTATGTTGAGCGCATTGACGCCCTGGAGGCCAAATTACAGTTTCTTGCGCGCGAAGCCACAGAGGCGGCAAGAAACGCCGCCTTGGCCGCGCCGGCAGGGAGTCTCGAAAAGAAGCTGGCCGAAAAAGACCAGCAGATTGCCCAGCTGATGGAGGAGGGTAAGAACCTGGCGAGCTCAGACCACAAACAACGTGCCCTTGTGAAGAAACTGCGCGCAACTGTCGCCGAGAACGTGAAGGAGCTGGGCGCCCTCAGTGCAGCCAAGGACAAGTCCGACAGGGAGATTGAACACCTGCGCAGCCGTGCCCGCCGAGCTGACGAGCTTGAAAAGACACACGGTGACCTCCAGAAGCGCCTTGACCAAACGCAAAAGGAGCTCAGCAATCTGCGGCCAGAGGTACGCTCCAAGGACAACGCCATTGCAGAACTCCGAGCACAGCTCCAGAAAGCCATCGAGCAAGCAGATGCCATGACGACCAAGGTGAACAGCCAACCGCGGGAGCAGGACAAGCGGCGTATTGCAGACCTGGAAGAGGAAGTGGCCGCGCTGAAAGTCGAAAAGAACCTCGTTGCGGACCGCGGCAAGGCGCAAGCCGCCGAACTGCGCGAAAAGGCGGAGCGGGCCAGCGAGCGGGCGCGGGCGCTGGAGCTTGAGCTCAAGGCCGAGGTGCAGGTGATGGAGGGCAAGCTCGAGGCGATGCAGATGCGAGCCGAGGAGGCCTCGTCGGGTGCCGCTGGCGATTCGCAGGCCAAGCTGCTGCGCCAGGTCGAGACGCTGCAGACACAGTACTCGATCGCGAGCGAAAATTGGCAGGGAATCGAGACCACGCTCCTGGCGCGGATCACCAGCCTCGAGAAGGAGCGGGATGAGGCATTGCAGAGGGAGTCTGACATGCGAAGAAAGGCGAGGGAGGCTGTGAGTTATGGTATGCTCTGCTGGCTTGAATGTCGTACTGACTCTTGTAGGCCGTCCGTGCAAAACGCCAGGAGGAGGAGTTAGAAGAGGCCCAGACTAAAATTCCTACCATCCAAGAGGACGTCAGGACGTACCAGGCCCAGCTCGATTCCCTCAAGAAGCGGGCCGAGGAAGCCGAATCGGAACTCGCCAAAACCAGGGCTGATTTGGAGAAACAGAAACAGTCCTGGGAAGCCGAAAGAGAAGACCGCCAGGTCCGCGAGCAGCCAGAACGCCCCCGGTCCTGGTTGGAGGGTCTACCGGGCGGCTCGTTCCTCAAACCCGACAGCCGTCCCGCCTCACCACAACTAACCAACCCACAACGAACCTTCAGCACCGACTACCTCGGCATCACGACCCTCACCAGCAAAGCCCGCAAAGTCTCGGGCCCCTCCAGCAACAGCGAAGCCGGCGCCAGCGCCTTCTCCCGCCGCCCGCCGGCGCAGCCGGCCCCGCAGAGCAGACCAACCCTCTCCTCCAACCCAGGCGGGAGCGCCGGCGGCGTCTTCAGCCCGCTCTCCCTCTTCAGCCCCGCCCTCCCGGAGTCTCCCCACAACAACGGCGTGGCGGGCCTCAGCATAACGGGCAGCCCGCTCGACAGGGAGGTGCAGCGCGGCGAGGACGCCTTTGAAGGCTCCGTGCTACCCGAGCGGTCGGCGTCGCCGCAGCAGGTGCTGCAGGACATGGTGTCGGTGTCGACGGTGGCGGCGGGCCCGTCGGTGCAGCTGGTCGAGCGCATGAGCGCGGCAATACGCAGGCTCGAGAGCGAGAAGGTGGCGGCCAAGGAGGAGCTGGTGAGGATATCGCGGCAGAGGGACGACGCCCGGGGCGAGATTGTGGCGCTCATGAGGGAGGTGGAGGCGGGCAAGGCGGCGGGGAAGAGGGTCGGGGCGTTGGAGGCCGAGGTGGCCGAGATGAAGGAGCGGTATGAGACTACGCTGGAGCTGCTGGGGGAGAAGAGTGAGTTGGTGGACGAGCTGAGGGCGGACGTCGAGGACGTCAAGGCTATGTATAGGGATCTGGTGGAGAGGACTATCAAGTAAGGGATCGCAGAGATGAGATGCGATCAGTGGGAGCGGGAGTTGGTTTGCACCACTCTTAAGGCCATCTAGAGGAGAGATCGTGCTACGGCTGTGCAACCACAAGCTGGCGGGCAGAGATACCATCAGTGAAGGAGCCAGGTCTGCTATGCCTCCTTTATCCTTGGCCAGCCAACTCGCATCCATGAGCCGGGTGTTTCGGCCTCAACCAGCCGTCTTCACAACTCGATCCCCTCCTCCTCAGCTTTCCGCTCGATGTATGCTCGGACCTATTTCCAGTGTCAATATCCATGGCTAGGACAGAGCGATTGATGTAGTGGGGAAGCAACATACGTCTTTCCCAGGCGCCAAATCCAACGCCAGCAACCCATCCACATCCTTCTTGTCCGTCGCAGCACCAGCCTTCAACAAAGCGACCGCCGCATTCCCTTTATCAACTTCTCATTAGCGACAACCTTGATTTTTGAAAGAGACTAACCTGTCGAAAAACGGTTTGCTGATAGCTTGAGAGAAAGAAGAAGAGGGAGGCAAACGTACCGTGCCCCTCGGCAACAGCGTGATGCAGTGGCGTGTGCCCGGCGCTGTCGGCCGCATTGATCGGGCTGCGGTGCTTGATGAGCAGGTTGATCATGGGCACCGAGCCGACCGCCGCCGCCCGGTGCAGCGGATATTGCAGGCGCTTGTCGCGGACACGGGTCGAGGCTGCGGGCGTGTGGTTCTCGAGGAGCTTGCGGGCTAGGTCCAGGTTGGATTTGGAGGCGAGGAAGTGGAGAGCTGTCTGTGGGCCTGGGGGTTAGAGATTGAGGAACAAGAGGAGAGGGGAGAGGTGGTGATGGGATTGTAGGGATTGTTGTGTTACCTGGCCGTTGTTATCTGCATGGTGGATGGGTTAGTGAAATGTATGGAGGAGTTGGTTTGTTTTGGTTGAGCTCACTTGTTTGGTTGACGTCTGCGCCACGAGCCAGGAGAATGTCGGCCACCTTGTCGGCGTCTTTGACGCTGGCGGCGATCATGAATAACGTCCAGCCGCTGTCATCCTGGCAGTTCGTCAGATGAATTCGTGGTCAGGATGAGGATGCATGTAGGATACACACCTCGGCGTCCGGGTCAAACCTCTTTTGGCTGATCAACAAGCTGACAATCTCGGGGTGATTGTAGGAGACGGCCCAGTGACAAGGCAGTCGGCCATCTTCATCTTTGAGTAGGGCGAGCTTCGGGTTGGCCTGAGACAATGCAGTCAACATCTACGGACAAGCTACCATACTTGACACATAGGTGAGACGAACATGTAGAAGAGACTCCACAACGGCGACTAGACAGAATTCATCTCGTTAGTTTCCGATCTTCCTTTCACAGACTGCCACGCGACTCACGTTTCCCCTCCCGGGCTGCCTCGTGTATGGCATATTTGGATTCAGTCTTGTCGGCCATGGTTGCTGTGCCGATGGTTGTTTTGGTAGGAGATGAATGCTCTAGGGCTGAAGAGATGTTGGTATTACAATAGAAATCGAAAATTGTAACCTCGAAAAGTGTCTTCACTGGGCGGTAATGGATTGGGCTCTAGCTGAACGTCATGTAAGTGATGCCTTCCGGAATCAATTGAAGGTGCAAGGATCAGCGCGCCCAATGCAGGTCCAGCAGACACTGTGCGGGTCCCGTATCGAGCACTGTTCGGGGTGTGGCTCAGGCCCAGCTCCAGCCACCTTCTTGCCCAAGAACGCAATGGAGATGATTTCGATTCCTCGAAGTGGAGCCATCGCCATCATCCGCCATCGACGTGACGAGCTGCACGACCAGGCCGGTAACGTTGACAACCGACAACAGCACGATAACACAGCATTCGAAGTACAAGACAGCCACCCCCGACGTCATGGCTGAAGTAGCCGCCAATGGCGCCAACGTCTCGCGGCTCGAGGCGCTGATCCGCGACAACGCGCGCAAGACCAAGACCATCTACGCCAGCACCACATCGGACCCATCCGCCCGCAAGCGCATAAAGCTCGATCCCGGCCTGGCGTCTGAGGACCCCGACATCACCAAACCAGCCCTCTCCCTCCGCCTCCACGCCGAATACAGCGATGTCCAGACCCTCCCCGAAGTCATCGCCAAGAAACTCTCCGCCGCCGGTCCGCGCAAGAAGAAGCCCAAGGCGGGAGGAGAGGAGCCCCCATCACAGTCTGAGGAGCACGCGCGCAAGTTGCTAGAGGGCATACCCGCGGCCAAGGCGGCGGGCGGTGCGAACTCTACTGCGCTCGTCCTCTCTCGGAACCGGCCCGCTGCCAGCGGCGGCACGACCCAGCAGCGCAGCGAACCCCAGAACTTGAGCCTCACCCGGCGACCTGACAGCGTGCTTGCGCAGCCGCGGCCGGACTGGCACCCGCCGTGGAAGCTGCAGCGCGTCATCAGCGGGCACTTGGGCTGGGTGCGGGCCCTGGCCGTGGAGCCGAACAACAAGTGGTTCGCGTCGGGTGCTGGGGACCGGACCATCAAGATCTGGGATTTGGCGTCGGGGCATTTGAAGCTGACGCTGACGGGGCATATCTCGACGGTCCGCGGGCTGGCAGTGTCGCCGAGGCATCCCTACATGTTCTCATGCGGCGAGGATAAGATGGTGAAGTGCTGGGATTTGGAGACAAACAAGGTGGTAAGTAGCCCAATGACCGGAACCCCCTCAGCAAGTGTCGGCACGACAAATGCTGACGAAGTTGATGCAGATCCGGCACTACCACGGCCACCTCTCGGGCGTGTACACGCTCAAGCTGCACCCGACGCTCGACGTGCTCGTCACGGGCGGCCGCGATGGCGTCGCCCGCGTGTGGGACATGCGCACGCGGAGTAACGTGCACGTGCTGTCCGGGCACACGGGCACCGTGTCGGACCTCGTCTGCCAGGAGGCCGACCCGCAGGTCATCACGGGCAGCCTGGACTCGACGGTGCGCATGTGGGACCTGGCGGCCGGCAAGACGATGGGCGTGCTCACCCACCACAAGAAGGGCGTGCGCGCGCTGGCGACGCACCCGACCGAGTTCACCTTTGCCACGGGCAGCACGGGCAGCATCAAGCAGTGGAAGTGCCCCGAGGGCGCCTTCATGCAGAACTTTGAGGGCCACAACGCCATCATCAACACGCTGGCGGCCAACGAGAAGAACGTCTTCTTTTCGGGCGGGGACAACGGGTCGATGAGCTTCTGGGACTGGAAGTCGGGGCATCGGTTCCAGGCTCTGGACACGACGGCGCAGCCTGGCTCGCTGGATGCTGAGTCGGGCATCATGAGCTCTACCTTTGATTTGTCGGGCTCGAGGTTGATATGCGGCGAAGCTGACAAGACAAGTGAGTTCCGCTCGTGGTGTTGGTTATTTGGGCGATATGCTGACCATCATCACCAGTCAAAATCTGGAGAGAGGACCCGAGTGCCACGCCGGAAAGTCATCCCCTCGAATGGAAGCCGAAACTGTCAAAGAGGAAGTTCTAAGCGAGAAAGAGGAGTGCGAGGGTGGTTCATGTTGATTAGCATTATACAGGCATGGCATAGACGAGACAGGTTGAGACCTCTCCGTCATCGTCTCTAATGGTATATGGGGATCCCTACAACAACACGCCGAGTGCCTTGATCTCCGGGTCATCCCGGAAGGCCAACCTGACCTCCTCGTCTCCGACGGCTAACCGCAGCTTACTCGGCCGCTCGGCTTTGTGTGCCTCCAAGTTGATAATGCCAGCTCCTGTGAGGTCCACCGCGGCGGCGCTCAGCCCAGCTGGCCGAACGAGCTGCGAAGTATTCTTTGCTCGCATCGACCCCATCAGTCCCGCGTCTGTCCCGGCCCCATCCGTGACCCCGGCCGCTTTTCGCTCAAGGAGCGTCAGCGGCCGGCTCTCGCCCGCCAGCTTTAGCGTCCGCTGCATCTCCTCGAGCACGTCCCCAAACGTGCTCTCGACCAGCCCGGTCCGCTGCGTGCGCATCAAGAGTGCCGTGAGCAGTAGTCGTGACGCAAAGGGGAGCGAGCGGAGATACTGCTGCAGCGGGTTGCTCGTCGCCTCGCTGATGGCGCGACGGACCGTCTCAATCGTCACCCTCCCCGTCGGACCTTTCTTCTTCTTCGGTGTTGCTGGCTTTTCTTGTGCTCCCTGGCCCTTGCGCCCCCTTTTCTTGCTCGGCGTCTGCGGAACCCCTTCTGCCTCCTCCTCCTCTTCCTCCTCCTCTTTGTTTTTCGCATCCGCCTCGGCCAACTCGACCGCCCGCCGACAAATATCCAGCGCCCGCCTCGCGTCCCCGCTCACGGCGGCCACCTTCCTCGCGGCAAACTGCACCGCATCGGCATCCACAATATCCCCGGGCACACCCTCCAACCGGCTCTGCACGATGCGCATGAGCTGCTCGTGGTTGTACCCGGGAAAAGTGATGCGGGTCAGCCCCAGGCGCGAGCTGATCTTGTTGCTGAGGGTGCGCTCGGGCAGGTCCATGGTGTTGGCGACGGCCAGCACGATCAGGCGGCTGTGGCGCAGGCCGGGCCAGTTGAAGAAGTTGTACATGACGCCCTGGTTCTTGGTCACGAGCTGGTCCAGCTCGTCCATCAGCACCACGCACGGCACCCGGCGCGGGCTGGGGCGGCTAAAGTCGCGCTCGAGAAGGTCCAGCGCCTGCGCGGGGGACACGCGCTGGCCCTTGAGCGCCTCCCAGAGCAGCGAGTACGACTGGTGCGGGTCCGTGATCTTCATGCCGTTGATCTCGACAAAGATGAAGTCGTCCAGCTCGTCGGCGCGGACGGCCGCGTCCAGGTGCGAGACCACCTCGCGGACCGTGGCGGTTTTGCCGGTGCCCGGCGTGCCCGAGATGTAGATGCAGGTGCCGGAGCCGTCGGTGATGGCGGCTTCGAGATGCGAGTAGACGAGGCTGAACTCGGCTTCGCGGCAGGGGAGACTGGTCGGGACCGAGGCGACGTGCAGCTGCGTGCGCGCGAGCTGGTACGGGGAGGAGAGAACGTGCTGGGGGGAGAGGACGCGGGTGGCGAGCGGGGTGAACTCGAGGTGCTTCTTGACGAGGAGGCGGCGGTGGGAGGATGGGGTTGCGGGTTTGCTGGTGCTGGGCTTGCGTCGGCTGCTTGGGGTGACGGCGTCTTTGGTGCGCGCCCTCTTTGGTGTGCGAGGTGTCCCGGGGCCGTAGTCACCCTCGCCGTCGTCGTCGGCTGCTTCGAGTTTGTAAGCTTGGTCGGTGAGTTCATCCTTGGCGGCCCTGCGTCTCCGGGTTGCCTTGGTGCCTTGGCGGATCCGGTCATGCAGCGTCTCGATGTCGCCTCTCCCGCGGTAGACGTCCTCCCAATTGAACTCTTCGGTGTATGTGCAGGTCCGCGTATTACAACCTCTCCTGCAGATGAACACTTTGCCATCCTCCTTTGACTTTCGTGGGACTTTGCCCGTTGGGTATCGCGCCAGGAATGAAGCTTGAGACATGATGCACGCTTTGCCGTTGATGGTGGTCAGAGGGTTGACATCGAACGCAGGGGTAATGTACAGCTCGTTCTGGATCCAAAACGGTCAGCAAAGCATGTGTTGAGACGTCGCAAGAGAGCAACCACGCACCTCGAGAAAGTCGGTCCGTTTCTTGTGGTTGCGAATTTCGTGCGGAGAGGAGAACCACATGAAATCAGCAGTCTTTTCGCCGTCCTGTTCAACCTGGAAGTCGCGTATTATGCCGACCCAGGCTTCACTGTTCCCTTCGGCTTTGAGGAGCACGGTGTCGCCCAGGTAGCACTCGAAGCTGCCCATGCGGGCGCCAATGATATGGGGTTCGTGTGCCGTCGCCCGTTTGCGCTTCCTCCCATTTTCGGTGGTGAGCTCTTCATCGACCGCATCCTTCTCGTATATCCATTCCCAGGGATAGTCGTCGGTCCCCAGCTCGTCGTCCGAGTCTTCCCGGGCTACTCCGGGGAGGTGGCCTGCGGCTCGATTCGCGCGCCTGACGAGGCCGGGCATCTTCAACACCGGAGGTAATGTCGCGAGTTTTCTTCTGCGATTGTGCCGTCCGAAATTCGGTAGAAAGGTAGTCTTCCAAAGGGTGGTCCGTACATATAGGTACTAAACCTGTGTTGCAGATGCCAGGGCCAAGCCAACAAGGGTATTTTGAGAGTTGACAGGCATCAAGCGTGTCGCGTGTCTTGGACGCGATCTTAGCGCGTCGAATCAATTAAGACCCCTGCCCCCACCCCCCACTCAGCAACCGGCAACCGGCAGAGCCAAGACCCTGCCGAGTCAACAATCTCATCCCGTTTATCAACGTCAACCGTTTGCTCCTTGCATCTGCTCAAGGTCTTCTAATTTCACTCTTCAGTGCTCCAATATGTCAGTCTTCTTTGTATCGGCCCTTGAAGCGAAAACTCATTGCGTGTCTAAGGAAGCAAGACGTGCTTCTCGATCAGAAATGAACGTAAACATTGAAAAAGGGGCAATGACACAGTCAATCGCATTTCCTCAACTACGAACTGAAAGCTGTCTGCTGAGACTGCTTGTATTCTTCTTTTCAACACTGGCAGCGGTGACTTACTGAGCTCACATTTCAAGATAACATACCAGGAGATGGAAGTGACCATCTCCACTGCCACTGGTCCCTGGATATCCAGGTCCACGGTAACCGAAGTAAGATAATCAACGCAGCCCAAAATGGACCAAGCTAGGTCTTCAAGATGAGCTGGGTAGGCGTTTGCTGATGCTTAACCAGACTCAGCTAGTGGTAAGATACCAAATATCTTTGTGTAGTATACACACTGCGGCTGGCTTGTTCCAGTAATAATCTTTCACAGTAACCGAAGGTATTTGAGATCTCTTCAAGAGACTTTTCGCTCACAGTAGACTTCAGGAACCTAGAGACAAACAGTACAAGAGCCACAAACAGTAAATTGTTGAACATCTTACCTGAACGCAACGCGATGCTGCCCTCTGAGCAAGGTGTACCCAGCCCATCCGTCATGTGGTCTCTTCATTGGAGTGTGACAACTTGCTCCCTATGACTTGTCCTGTTTCCAAAGGGCTGATCTACTGCTTACTGACCTTACCCCGTCTATTTTCTGCTTGCTATTAATGGACCAGTTCTCATATCCCAGTAGGTACCTGTCATGCTTGGAAGCCTGACCATTGACTCTCGCCTCCTCAGGGCAGTGATGCTCAGTGATGACCATCAATAGCAATAAATTAGTACATCCTCGCCTGCTTTACTCAAGGAATCTTTTACAACAGCTGCGCTGCTCTTGCCATCATCAATCATCGCTGTGATAGCCGAGTCGGATATCTGAAAAACGCACACCAACCCAGCCCCTATCTTGAGCAACCTCCGTGCTGTCACACATACACAGGTCCATTTCCGTCCGAACCATCATCGGAACTTTGGCTTGATAGATAATCCATCCCGGAGTCCACGCTTCTGTTGTTCTACTTTATCTCTCCTTGAATCGACTTTGAACTTCCAAAAACTCCAGCAACCCGACCAGCAGCAGCCGACCAACCGGCCGCCCAACCAAGAAGACTCTGTGAGTACCACCCGCCCGTTGTTCTCGCGGCTGCACTGTGGGAATGCCCTCATGACTAACATGGCCGTAGCAGCTTAAGAAAAAATAGCCAAGATGCCCCGGAAAGGCCGGGGAAGCAAATTCAACCGCGGAGGGCCCAAGGCCAAGCGAGGAGGTGCTGCCGCGGGGCCCTCCTCGCTCCATATTCCCACTGCGTCTGGGTATGCTTCTACCAATGTCGCGTTTATTTATCAGTTGCTTCCTTTTGACCGATTTCCCACGCTCTTCGCTTTCCATATCCTGTGGTTTACGATTCTGGCGCATCTCAGTCAGCAATTCTGGCTGTGTGGGTTTGCTGGGGCTAAAACAAACAGGCTTGACTTTGTTCAGCTTGGCCATGGTTTTTTGACTTCTTTCAGTTTGTTTTCTGATAGTCTATGGGTCATGTGTTTACAGCAATCGTCTCAGTCTTTCTTATGCACAAGCCCTTCGGAATGGTGGCTTGAGAAAATCTGCCACACAAGGAGTTTTTTTGCTACCGGCCTTTCTCTCTTTCATCCAGAGGACTCATGCAACTCCCTTCCCCTCCTGTACCAAAACACTTTGGCTAACACGAAAGGACATGACAGCACCAGCCGCACCGTCGCCACCCAGGCCGCCACCACCACCACCAGGAAAGACAACAGCAGCAACAACAACAACAGTAACACCGCCACGGCCATGGGCACCTCCCTCCCAACTCTGTACGTGTCAAGTTACACTTGCTCATTGCACCCCCGTCACTTGAGTCAGAAGCAGCCATTCACCCCTGTGACTCCAGTCACGCATCATGTTTGCTTTTGGGTCTGTCCCGTTTTCAGGGGCTTGCGGGTCCGTGAGGAAGCAGTCGCCGGGTCGATGGCTCAGCAGGCTGCTTCTTCCCATCTCGGCATTGCGGAGCTCTCGATTGCCAGAAAGGTGCAATCACGGCGACGGTTGCCCTAGCGAGGACCCGCGCTCTTGCTCGTTTCTGCCCTTCCTGTCGATATTTTGGGCGGGTCTGCCCACAAAGTTCTCTGCCTATTTTAACCTCACGTTCTTCCCTGTCTTCCTCTTCCTCTTCCTCTTCCACACCTTCTGCAATGTCAATCATTCTCTGGCTTTCTCAATTTGAGAAAGTTCTGGTTTGATAGACTTGTCGGATAGGATTGTCTGACATTGTCCCTACTTCAGGAATCGGTTGCGCATGAGTTCTCCCTCATCTGGGGCTGGGAGGTAGAATCACTCTTTCCTGCTTTTATTGGTCGTTCTTACTGACACCGACTCCCAACAGCGACCTCCGTGGCAGTTCGAGGACGCAGAGCTCGGTTCCTCCGACTCCCGCGTTCCTCGCACCGCCGCGGCGAGTTCATCCAAACGCCCACCTCCACAGAGCGGTTGATCCGCGACAGGAAGCCGAGATGAGAAGGATTTACAACTCTGGGGCCGACCAGGTCCTGGCTAAGCCGCCGCCGAAGCTGAATGTCACGGTAAGTCCTCTTCCACAGACCTCAATCGGTCAATTCTGACACCTGCAGCTTCATCTTTCCTGGCCCGCGCCGATGCGCGGCTTCAAGGATATTGACCCCGCCGACGACGACGTCGAGACTCTGCTCGCTCGCATCGCGAGTGAGCACGATGCCAAGGTTGAGGCAGAGGAGCAAGACGCCGCTGTCAGTGTCACTATCATGGCGATGAACCGGGCGAAAGCCCAAGAGGTCATTGCTGCCGTCCGTAAACAGTTCCTGTAAGTCCCACCTCGTCGGAAACGCAAAGGCGAAGGATGTGCATTTTCAAGTCGAAACGCCCACTGACGCTCCTCAGGTACCGGCCGGGCGAAGAGAGTGTGTGGCGGGTCCAGCTTGTGGTCAACCCTCCCAAGGACGGAAGCAACTGCCTCACCGCAGTGCTCAAGTCTAGGAAGGACGCTACCGGTCGCCGCATCACCGCTGTGACAAACAAGAACCGCATGCCCGCCGACGGGGTGAGTCTCACCGAGACGAAGACCGGGTACAAAAAGGCTCTGATCAAGATGCTCGACGAGGTCGCCAGCCACTTGCGTCACAATCCCAACGGCATGCAAATGAGGGTGCACTTTGGTATGCTCGTCCTCAACGAGTGGAAGAAGGACAAAAACGAGTACAGCCTGCCAGAGCTGGATAGTATGGTGTCCCGTGCTGGAACGAGAGGCACTACGTATTTCTCGAACAAGTAAGTTTACCTTTTTATCAAATTTGGTCACCGGAAGCAGCCGCTGATTGTGTGTCAGACTCTCCGAGGTTGCTGCAAAGGCTCTCGCGGCCCGGCTCACTCGCTCCAACACGGAGCTGCCGGAGAAGCTGCGATCCTTTCTCAAGAGAGACGACACCGACGAGGACGGTGACCCGAAGGTCATCTACTCGATGGCTCTGACTACCAAGAACCTCATTGTCGAGTCCAAATTCGAAAAGGTCGACACGCAGAGACTGAGGAACGGCCAGGGAGTCCAGTACAGTCTTGGACCGTTGGAGGTGGAGCTAGGGGAGAAGCAAGACCCAGCTGCCGAGTTCATCACTGTGTGCCCGGAGTCTGATTACGACTGGGCTCTGATGATCCGCAAGATTGCGGGCAATAAAGCGACCAAGGCTTCGCCTCCCTTCGATGTTCCCATGTTGCAGAAGAATTTCTCCTTCACCGGGCAACGGATCGGGGAGGAGGGTTTTCCCTACTTCAAAATCCCCGACAGTTTCCTGCGCCTCTACGATATCGGAAACGTCCACGGGAAGGTGATGCTGCAGTATTCTCTGGGCCTGAAGTACACGCTGGAGATAGCCCTCGTCTACGACTTGGGCAACCAGAAGAAAGTGCCAGAGCATGCCACGACTGCGACTGTGGTGTTGCACAGCCCCGACTGGGACTACGAGATGTTCTCTGACGCGTCGGTTCCTCGGCCGTGGAACGACAGCTTCGATGAGCACTTCTTCAAGCCGTTTGACCATGACAGAGGTCCTGGCGGCCAGGCGGCGGATCCCTTGGACCACTTCCTTTTATGGATCGACTGGATCCAGAAGGGGCTCGACAGTGCCTCCCAGGAGAGCGACGAGACGGCGGGCCAAGCTGCCTGACGAGACTTGCTGGGGGATGGAGGTGTGTTGGTTTGTTGGTTTGTTGGGGGGGGGGGGGGGGGGGGGGGGGGGGGCAGTGTACGATTGTGTCTGTTTCTGTCTTTTCTCTATATTCACCACGACGGTTTCTTTGTCTTTGCTGGACCGGGGAGGTTTTACTTTTGTCGTCTCCATGACGTCCTGCATCGGGGTTTGGGGTGTGAAAGGGACGACTAGGAATGATGAACGGAGTTGGAGGGTTATGTAAATCAAGTTTTATTAGCGATGGGTTGCCGTGCTGCAGATAACAAGAAACACATAAAACTGATTCCCTGCTGGTGACGCCTGTGACTCAAGCACTGCGGATCAACGATGGGCATCTCAATGGTATCTACTGTTGCTGTCTTGGGTCTTTTCAGGCCTCATCCAGTTCTCCTCCGCTGAGCCCATGTCATGATGCCTGTCCTGCTGCGCCATCTGCAGACCCTTGTGCCACCACCTTTTGACGTAGGACTGTTTTGATGTTAGAATCGTTTGCACACGCAAAAGATGTTATGGGAACGGGGGCGAGAGAGGAATTGATGGAGGAAAAAGGAAAAAAGGAAAAAGACACTGACCTTCTTCGACCACGCGCAGGTTGTTGGTCTTGGCCTGCACGATACCCTCCAGCCCTTGGATGTTGCCTGCTAGCTCCTTGATCTTGGCTTCGTAGAACTCTGAGGCTGATCTGGTGTCCTGTTGTTCTGTTAGGTTCTTTCCTCGTTCGTTCATTCTTCTCTGGGTGTGGCTGTTGGGGCGCTGGTTTGTAGGGGTGAGGGCGAGAGGGGAGGGACAGAGAAGGAGTCCAGGATAGAATGATGAGAGTAGGAGTAAAGTCAAAAGACGGCAGGCGAATGAAAGAGCGTCGCTGAGTACCTTTTCCACGTAGAAGCCTGTCCCGACATCGACGAGCACCCGGTCGGGGTCGGCGAGTTGGCCCTTGACGTAGAGCGAGTTTGTGAGCGGGACGAGGATGGATTTGTCTTCTGAATTTGGCGTTTCAGCATTTCCTCCCATCGTGAATGGGGGGCAATGGATTGGATTTATGAGAGACAACACACTGTCAAAGGTTGATGACCCCGACTTGACTACCCGCAGGCACTCCTTGAACTTTGCCTGGGCGGCGGCGAGCTGGGCATAGGAGCTCGAGAGATGCTCTACTTCGCCATCGAGCTGCTTCTTGACGGCGCTTAGCTGTTGGGCCGTGAGGGTGGTGAGGTCGACTGCACCTGGTGTCAGTCGTCTGTAAATTCAACTATCAGGGGCATTTTGAGAAAGGGTTGTCGCAAAGCCAGCTTGTGAACACGGGAATCGCAGTGAGACTGACCTGCCTCCCCTTGTTGTTGTTGGCTGCCACGGCTGGCCATTTTCGAACAGTTCTTATCCGGTGAGCAGTCCGAAGATTTGGAAAGGTGGCAGCGAGGATAATGTAAGGTGGGATTCCTACAAACCTGCTGTGACCAAGGCCCTTTGGGAATATAAACAAGGTGTTGCTACCCCGCGACAGGCCAGCCGGTGGGGTGATGTGCCTGAAGCTAATGTGGGGACCTTGCACTGGAGGTTCTGCTCAACAAGACGACACATTTGGTGAGGATGTGCAGGAATCGGGTCGCGGATGAGAAAGATGTAGATAACCGAGGACGTCTTGGCACGATTGGGGTTTTCGTTTGGCCTTTAGAAGACTCGTCTAAAACAGCTCGGTGATGAAAAGAGAGAAAAAAACATTTGCAAGATTTAAGCTGATAAAAAAGATCATCGACTCTTGTTGGTTTTTCTTGATAAGGAGCTTGGAAAAACACAGATACATTGTGCTTGTGTTTGCAGCTAGTATTTCTGCTTATAGGGATACCCCGTTTGGACGCTAGATGCTGCTTCTCACGGAGTGCCGCTATCTCACCCGCTAATTAACCTGAAAGCTTCACAAACCGGCACTAAGCGACTTACATTTAGGTTGTCGCTCGTTGTTCAAGTTGCTTGTCCGATTTCCCAGTCCTCACTATAGGACAACGAGTCCTAAAGGCTCAAGTTCTACAGAGGCTTAGGACAAAGTTAGCGTTCAATTCTCACCCATTTCGAACCAACCACAAACTAGCCCTTCTTGGTCAACAACCCTCAACAACTCAGTCCACGGTACAAAGTTCAAACCGCACACTCAGCCTGAACCGCCACCATGCCGCCTCATCTGCCCCCAGGAATCCGCATCCACCACGACCCCTCCAACCCAAACCCAGGCAAACGCCGCTCCCTAACCGCAACCCGCCCCTTCTCCCCAGGCGATGAAATAGCCACCTTCTCCAACCCGCTCCTTGTCCTCCCAGACAACGCAACCATGCGCACGACCTGCAACTACTGCCTCCGCCGACCCAGCCCCACCACCACCACCACCACCACCATGGCTACCACCACCTCAGGAGGACAGCACCAGCTCAAGGCATGCACGGGCTGCAAAGCCGCCGTCTACTGCGGCGCCGCGTGCCAGCGCGCCCACTGGCGCGCCGTGCACAGGGCCGAGTGCAAGATGTTTTTGCGGGTGCGGGAGCAGGCGGGACGGGACTGGCTGCCGACTCCCGTGCGGGCTGTGGCGCAGGTGCTGCTGATGTTGCGGGCTGGGGGGGATGCGGCCGTCAGGGAGGCATTTGAGGGCGGCAGCGACGATGGCAATGACCGGGGCGGGGGCGGGGGGTGGTGGTGGTCTGGGCTGGAAGGGAACGTGGAGGGGTTCGAGAGCGCGGATGGCGGGGTGGTGTGGAAGGACTTTGAGCTGCAGGCTGCGGCGGCGGTGGTGTATGCTGGGGTGCTGGGCGGGGACGAGGTGCTTGCTAAGGCGAGGGAGATTCTGTGTAAGGTGAGTACCTTTTTGCGAAATCGTCTCTTCTTTTATATTGGATGGTGAAAAGGTTGCTGACGGAGCAGATACAAACAAACGCCTTCAATCGGCTGGACGCCGACACGGGGATGGCGGGAATCTTCCTGGATGCTGGGCTGGCCATGGTCAATCACTCGTGCGTGCCCAACGCATTCATTGGCTTTGACAAGCGGACGGCTGTGTTGAGGGCGGAGAGACCGATTCAGGAGGGAGGGGAGATTACCATCTCGTACATTGGTAGGTCTGATGGTTGCTTGATATTGGGTCAGCTGCTGACTTCCTGGAGACAACACCCTCCCCAAGGCCGTCCGGTACGAGGCGCTCAAGTTGTATCATTTCCGGTGCAATTGCCCCCGCTGCGATGATGACCTCGACGTATACGACGTTTGCGAGACCTCACCCAACATACCCCTGAACTCGTTCAGTCTCCAGCCCGACCTGGAAAAGCTGCGGAACCCCCCGATAGACAGGTCGAAGGTGACCAAGGCAGAGATTGAGGCCATCTACAAGAAATGGCAGGCCCTGGCCAAACCGGAAGGGGGTAATGAGGGAGAACACTTGAAGCTCGCCAAGGCCCGGTGGGAACTGTGCAGGCCGCTCGTCGAGGCCAGGATGTGGGCGGCAGAGCCATTGCCAACAACCGTCCTCGAGCTGGCGACGCGCTGGCAGACCAACTACAAGATGGTGGTGTACGCACTCCCGCTGCTCTGTTTCCTCGCCACCGAGTGCGACCCCTTCAAGCTTGTGGCACCATTTATGCCGTGGCGGATCAAGGGCATCGTGGCCATCGTCAAGCTGCTGGCCGTGACCGGAGAGCTCACCGCAAGTGGCGCGCTTGTTGCCACCGGGTGCACGCATGAGGGTCTCTTGGGCACACTGGTAACTGCCGATCAGGTCAGCATGTGCGAGGCGCTGTTGCGTCTGGCTGTTCGACACGGCTCTGTCGGAGCGGCAGAGGACTGGGACGTGCTACAGCAGGCCAAGTCGATTCTAGAAGATGTCGAGAGCCTGCCAGGACGCGAGCAAGAGTCTAACATGCTTCGAGCATGGGCAAAGGATCCCGAGGACCCCGAATGTGCTGCGTTCTTCGAGACCCAGGTCCTCAAGCCCATCAAGACGCTCTCCTCCTTTGCTGTTGAGATATTGGAGGTGATGCTGGCCGGGAAGAGCGTGGTCAGGAGATGAGCACGGATGCTCGAGGAATCATCGTTTTCTCAGACGGGTGGAAATACCGTTCCATGTGCCGGTCGTACGGCTGCGCGACGACTTTGCTCCTCCTCTCGCAGAGTTTGGCGTATGGGTTGTCCCATGATTTGCCGGGACATCGTCAAAGCCAGTCGTCGGCTGTATGGCAGGCCATGTATTGGGAGTGGCATATCGTCGATCTGTGGAATCCGAGTAGCCAAGGGAGGAAGCAGGCCTCTTGAGGGAAGGCGCAAGCCCTGGCGATGCCGCTCGTTTGCGCGTGACTGGGAAGATATCAGAGTATACCGTGAGGTCCCCCGGTGCGATAGGGCGGCTTGTTCGACGCTCGTCAACTTGGCTGCCTGCTTCTGCCCTCTCGACCCTGCCCTTTAATATCTCGACCTCCATCTGTAAGGTCTCGACCTGGCTGGCCCGGTTGCCAATTTTGGCGATATTGCTCGTGAGCACATCAAGCTCCCGAGAAGGGAATACTGTTCCGGCTCGCCCGACACCTTGTGAGCGAGTCTCGTCCAGCTGTCGTCGCAGCTGCGCCATTTCGGTGCGAAGAGCAGCAACATCCTGAGTATGATCATCAACAGCCACACTGCCCCTGGTTTGCAACCTCAAGTCCTCCATATGTTGTCGCTGTCGGTTGAGCTCGGACTTGAGCTCGCTTACAGCTTTCTGGAGCTGCGCGTCCAACGTGGCCACTTGGTGTCCCACATCGACAAGATTGCTGGTTACCGAGGTGAGCCGGTCCTCGAGTCCTGAAATGACAGCGTTGTCTCCCGTAGATTCTCTCAGCTGTCCAATCTCGGCTGTTATCGCCCCCAGCTGCTGCTGGAGGCCCCCAATATCACGCTGAATGCCGGGAACTGTTACTTTCAGCTCTTTGACTTGGCCCTCTACACGGGCTGCCCGCTTGTCTAATGCCGAGACGATTCTGAAGCCGTTGCTGTCGATGCGTTTGATGTCTTCTCTTTGGATGTGTAGATCAGCTTGCAGTTGCTGCAGTTCTGCTGAAGAAGCGGCTGAAGAAAAACTGGCTCTCTGAGTTGGATCCGGCTTTCCATTGTCCATCTTCGAGGGCGCGTTAACACTCAGAACTCGTTTGATGGCGAACTCAATCTCCTGGCCGTCGGCGTCGAGCAGATCTACGGAGGCAAGCCTCAGAAGAAGCTGGTTTCTGGAAAGATTGTCAGCGGTCGTACCCATAGGCGACAGAGAGTCTGGCAACGTACTCTTCCAACACATGGTTCACTGGAATCTGGATGCACCGGAGACCCAGGAGAGCGGCGCAACTGCGGCAGATGATGTCTTGTAATTGGCTATGATCTGGTATGAGAGTCTGGAGAAGCTTGACCAGGAGAACACGAAACAAAGCAGGAGGACTGACCATCCTTCCACCAACGTGCCATGCTCGCCAATTCTGAATGCACCATGAAATTGGATGGCCAAGTCATCTTCTGGCTCTACCACCGGGCTGAAGTAACTTTTTCCGATCTGAGTCCAGAGATTAAAGAATCGCCCGATCGGCGCATCGCACTTTTTGCATTCGCAAAATACCGTCTCCATGGCGATAGAAGAGTACTACGTCGTCGAGGCAGGGCGGCCGGACTGTGAAGTCTCATCCCGGATTGTTGACGAACAGAGTTAAGGAAATGACAATCTCGGTGCGCGTCGGGTGTTGCATGCTTGCACAAACTGAATACCGATGGCCTGAGTGACAGGATGGAACTTGAACCTGGAATCATTCAGTCGGGTTGCTCAGGCTGAACTTTGATGTCGAGGCAGGAGCTGTTGAATTCGAGCAAGCACATGGCCATCAAGGTCCTTATTACCCCAAGTGGCTTAGCTTTTTGAGGTCCCTCCGTTTGCCCCACTGCCCCACCAGCAGTCTTGGCAACTGCAGTTTCATCGCATTAAACTTTGGTTTAACATTTCCCTACTTCCATCCACCACTCAACCTTGCATCCATTGATCGGGCCGAGATACACCGAACTGAATTGTGCACACCGTACCACGGCTCTCATGGGAAAGAACAGAAAGAACAAGGCAGCCCGCGGCGTCGCTGCCGCCATGGCGACAATTGCGAAGACACAAGGCACCGAAGAGAAGGCTGTCGACATCGCCGTCGACGCCGTCGAGGCCACACCGGCTATTGCTGCGAATGCGCCTGCAGACTCGGCTGCCTCCCCCCAGACACATGCCTCGTCCGAGTCGTCAGGTAGCCTCAAACGGCCCAGTCCCCATAACGCCGACGATGACGACGACGGATGGCAGACTATCGAGCGCGGACGGCCGGTGAAGAAACACAAGAAAATCCCCGGCGCCGCCTCGAGTCGGTACCCGGGCATCAGTTTCTCGGAGCAAGCAAGGCTGCAGGCCAAGATCAATGTCTCATCTCTTCGCGACCTGATCCTGTACATCTTCGCCGACGGGCCAGCCCCTCAGTGGGTTTCCGTCAAGCACCGTCCAGAGTTCAGAAAGATCGTCACCATCATGGTTCCCGGCCTCGAGGAGGCCATGTTCAAGAAGGGCGTAGACTTCTCCAAGTACAGCAATCTCACACCAGATCAAGCGATCGACAGGATTTCCACTTCTCCAGATGACTACTATCCCCGCGATCTCCAGAAAGACGCCTTGCCCGACCCACTGCAGCCATTCGCGGACATGTTCCAGCATCTCTGGCCAGTGAGGGCACCCGGCGACGAGAAGTATGCCAAGCTACACTCTCCAATGCAGGCAATACTCACCGCTCCTGTCAAGGAGAAAAAGAGCGGCCTTAAGCCAGTCACCGACCCCCACGGCTGGAAAGACGAGAGGACAAGGATCACCGAGTTCTTAGCCACGCCAGAAGAACTGATGGAAAACCGTTTCCCTAAACACCCAGCCATGCTCAAGGAGGGAGCGCCAAGGGACGCCTTCAAAGACCCAGATGGTTGGGTTCACACCCGAGTTAGCAGCCTCGAGGACGGCGCCGTTCCCGAGGCCGAGATTGAGCAGGGTAGCATCACAGCAGGCCGTCCGGTGTTGGCACTCGACTGCGAGATGTGCATGACAGGAGAGGCCGAGTACTCACTGACAAGAATAAGCCTGGTATCCTGGGACGGCGAGGTTGTCCTCGACGAGCTCGTCAAACCAGACAAGCCCATCATCGACTACGTGACTCGCTTCTCAGGGATCACCAAGGAGATGATTGACCCCATCACAACCACCCTGAGCGACATTCAGACCCGGCTGCTCGATATCCTGACCCCGCGCACAATTCTGGTAGGCCACTCGCTCGAGTCGGACCTCAAGGCAATGCGGCTTGCCCACCCCTTCATCGTCGACACCTCCATCCTCTTTCCTCACCCGCGCGGGCCGCCACTCAAGTCCTCTTTGAAGTACTTAGCCCTCCGATACCTCAACCGCGAGGTTCAAAAAGGCGACGGCACTCTTAACGGGCACGACAGCGTCGAGGATGCCAAGACATGCCTCGACCTCGTTAAGAAAAAGTGCGAAAAGGGCAAGGCCTGGGCAGCAGGCGACGTGCAAGGCGAGAACCTCTTTAAGCGCCTGGCTCGCGCCGGAACCGCCTACCGCGCCACCGCCGGGCCGGACGCAACGGGCGGTCTGCCGGTGGGTAAGACCAGCGCCGCCGTGGACTGGGGCGACATCACCCGCAGCGCGGGCAACGCCGCCACCGTGGCCATCCCCTGCCAGTCCGACGCCGACGTTGAAGCCGGCATCATCCGCGTCGTCAAGGGCGACCCAGACGGTCTCGAAGTCCCCGGCGGCGGCGTCGACTTCGTCTGGGCCCGCATGCGCGAGCTGGAGGCCCTGCAGGGCTGGTGGAACCGCAACAAGCTCGCCGCGGAAGACGGCCCCGGCGGCCCTCCTGCAGCACCCACCACCACCATTCCGTCCACGGACGACGACCACAACAACGCCGACAACACTACCGCCTCCTCGCCCCTCGAAACCTGCCTGACGACCCTCGCTCACCGCCTCAAGCGCATCCACGACGCCCTCCCGCCCTGCACGGCCCTCATCGTCTTCAGCGGCACCGGCGACCCGCGCGAGATGAGCCGGCTGCAGGCGGTGCAGGCCCAGTTCCGCCGCGAGTACAACACGCCCGGCTCCAAGTGGGATCAGCTGACCGTGCGGTGGACCGACAAGGAAGACCAGGCGCTGCGCAGGGCCGTCCGCGCGGCCCGCTGCGGGATCGGGTTCATTGGCGTCAAATAGGGGTCCGTGGAAATGGTGGTGGCGGCGGCCGCTTGGGTGGGTCCAGGACGAGCGGTGGAGGGCTGCGGTGTGGTATCGGTGGTGTAGGATTGCGTTGTGGCGTGGATGGCCCAGGAGGTTGACCCGTTGCCGATAGACTGACTACCTTCGGTAGTAGAATCTGTCTTGCTTTGAAGGGGGGGAGGGGTGGTTGATATGGTCAGGGTACGGTAGCCGTGATGGATGCGACGCGATGTTACGCTGCCTGAGTTCCGATTTAAGTCGTTGACAGTCGGAGGAATATCGTAGCGTCTTGGGGGATTGAGGAGTATCCCAGATGCCCAATATGCTTGATACCCTTCGGAGGTTACTGGCACGATATTTCCAGAACTCTATACGATGAGCAATATCTCTACTCCGTACCCTGAGTCTCGAGATCCCTGTGCATGCTCTGCCATCCAGCTTCAGCATGGTCATCGACCATGCCTCACCATGACCGCTCCATTCAAGCTCAATTATGCCAATCCAACAATCTCGTTGCCCTGGAAGCACCGCATGAGAGAATTGTAGTACCCATAACGCCCGCCGATGGAAATTTTTCGACAATTGTAGCCTACCCCTTCAAGCTGCTTATTTTGAACGCAGTGTGCCCCACAAAAGGCCCCAACAAAGAGAGCCCTCCCCTCTCTATGCAGAAGTACGCTCTGTATGTTGCTTCCCAACTCGGCAGGTAAAAGAGATAATCAAATAGCCACCAGCCAAAAAAAAGGGAACTCAGTTTGCTTTATCACCACACCACCCTCCTCTCCCACACCCTCCCACCACCATTCAGATACCAAACAGGCTCCTGCATCTTAACCCGCCTCTCCGCCCCTCCCCATATTCCGCTCGAAGCAGGATCACGACCGAGACCCGGGGCGAGGGCGCCGACAAGAGGAGGCGGACAGCCAGCCCGAGTCTCACCGCCCGCGTCAAAAATCGAACTCGCCCCTGAAGACATCCGGATCGACGCCGACAACCACCTTCTCGGCCAGGTCCCGCCTACCCATCTGGGTGAAGACGCGCCGGAGCGTGTCGTAGAGCGTGGTGCTCCGGTTTTGCGTCGTCATGGCCTCGATGCGCGAGTCGGGCGCGTCGCCGCCGAGGAGCTCCCTAGCCTTCTCGCGGCCGCTATTCTCGACGCTCTTGTGCATGTCGAGCGACGCCAGCAGGTGGCCGGCGGCCTCGGCGTGGCAGCCAATGTTGATGCACGACACGCCCAGGTTGTAGCGGGCGCGCACAAAGTTGGGGTGCAGGGCGAGGGCCTTCTCGTAGGCGGCGATGGCCTCCTCGGAGCGGCCCGAGTTGGCGAGCGTGGCGCCGAGCCGGTTCCAGAGCAGGTGGATCTGCTCGCGCTGGTTGGACGTGCCGAGCTCGGAGCTGTGCAGGGCCGCCTGGAAGCAGTCGACCGCCTTGTCGTACTCTTCGCCGCCGTAGAAGAGCACGCCCAGGCCGACCTGCACGTCCGGGTCCATGTGGTCGCCGTCCGGCGCGAGGCGGGCGGCCGACAGGAAGAGGTTGGTGATCCGCTCGTGGAGCTGGGCGCGGTCGGTGAAACCCATCTCGGCGACCGACGAGAGCTCGGTCGGGGCGATGATTTGCGGGTACTTGACCGAGAGCCAGCGCTCGAGGGTGCGGTAGGCGGTGCTGTCGTAGCCTTCGTTGGTGTATGATACCGCGAGGGCCATGAGGGCGGCGAGGTTGTTGGGGTCGAGCTTGAGGGCATGCTCGAGCGCGCGGATGGCGGCTTCTTCTTTTTCGTTTTGGGCCTGGGCGCTGCCGAGGTAGACCCAAGCGTCGACGTGGTCGGGTTGCTTCTGGACTGCAGCCTCAAACGCCAGGGCGGCCAGTGACAGGTTACCCCCCTCGTTCATGATCCGAACGCCCTCCTCGAAGGGGTTGCGCTGATCTTGAAAGAGGTTTTCCTCCTCGAAGAGATATTCCTGGATGACGGGGTCGGCGCCGAGGCGATTGCTCAGCCCCCAGTCGTTGAGGTTGTCGGTGTTGAAGTTGGAACTATCAAATTTGGCAAAGCTCTCCTCCATGTCATCCAAGTCCTTCATGGCCTCCTGCTCAGCCTGGATGCCGCGCCATATCGATTCCAGGTCGCCGTAGCCCGTCTCGGAGTGCAGCAGCTGCTCGTCCATCTTGTCGAGTTCGGGCTCCATGGCCAAGGATTCGTCCTTATCCTCGCGTAGGTTCTGGTCGTGTAACTCCATCTGCTGGAACTGCTCCTCCCACTTGTTGTCATCCAGCTCGACCACCTTCTCCTTCCCCTTTCCCTGGACCTCTTGTTGCGGCTGCTGGTGGGCCATCTGCATCTGGGGACCGTACATGGGCTGAAACATGGGGCGCGACATCATGCTGTAGCCCATGCCGCCGCCCATCATCATGGGCCTTTGAGAATGTGCCATCATGCTGCCGCTGGCTCCCGGCATGGCGGCGGACGACGCGGAGCCGTTCATCTGCTGGAATTTGGCGAACTCTTCCGGGCTGAAGTCGGTCCCTGGCGGCACGTTGAAGACGGCTTCCATGGCGGCTTGGGTATCGGGAGGGGCCCATGTGGGGGACAGGGGCGAGCCGGTCCGGGCGCGGAGGTGGACGCCGTGGTTCTGGTCGAGGTGGATGTGGCCCATGGGGCCTTTTTGCTCGAGCGGTATCTCGGGAAGCCCGGGCGTCTGGTGGAGGAAGCCGTTCATCATCTAGGTTGAAGCAGGCGTCAGCGGTCTCATCTGGTTTGGCGCTGCCTTCTCCCAAACACTGGACGTACCTCATCCTGAGGAGCATTGTGGGTCGCACTCCTGAAGCCACCGACGGCATTTGGCCCTCGGCCGACAAGGCGGTCATGCTGCAAGCTCTTGTCGTCCTGGACGTGTTTTGTGAACTGGCTGAGCGGATTGCCCGCCGTTGAGCACTCTGCGCCTCCAAGGAAAGACATGGCTGCCGTGGCGAGGAGAGGAGCGGAGCGGAGGAGAGGATCGAGAGAACGGAGAGGGAGGAAGCCGAGCAACTGAGGGCGGGGCTGACAAAAGGCGAGGGGTGATAGCTGTCGAGGTCAGTAATAGCCCCGAAATGACGAGTGTCGGCGAATGTAGAAGAGGTCGGGTCGAAATAGAGCACCAGCTCTGGCTCTGTGTCCTTCGTCAAAGAGACGAGATGCTGCGGATGGGGACTGGAATACCGTCGGGCCGGTCAGGGTGTTTGGGCCGCTGTTGCGAGGCCCCGCCACCTGGTTGATAATGGAACTTAAGCCGAGGCAGCTGATAATCTTCTCTAATTCGCCGTTGCCGTTCGACAGCCCCACTCTGAACGCCCAAGGGTCTCTAACTGCCGTGGTCGGCCCGACGCCAGGGGTCGGCTTGCGCACCATTTACACAGCGTCGGCGTGGCCCCGAACAAAGCGAGTCTCGGTCTGGCTGGGAGAAGTTGAACTAATATACATCTATGCTACCAGGAAAGAACACCTTGGCCATGATTTTACAGATTACAATTTTCATGTACGTCGGCCATCCATACCTCTGGCGCCTCGGTCACGAGAGACCGCCCACCATCACCATCCCCGCGAAAAACAAAGCCCTGCACTAACCCTTCACTCCAGGGGGGCATCGTCGCGCGGCTCGCGCGGCTCGCGCCGCGGACGAGAGTCCGCATTCCTTTTCTGATAGCCGGCGGCAAAGTCGATCCGCAATCGCCTGTCGCCCAGCATAGCGCCCTCCAGCTTGTTCTTCGCCATGGTAGCCGCCTCGACCGAGGCGAAATCGGCGTGCGCGAAGCCACGCGGCCACCCCGTAGTGCGGTCGACGGCGACCCGCACATCGTTGAGGTTGTCCATGCCCTTGAAGAGCCGGTTGAGCTCCGCGTCGGTCGTCTCGTAGGGGATGTTGCCGACAAAGAGCTGGCTGGTCGGCTCGTTGGGAACACTCCTGGTCCGCTGCGGTCTCGGCCCGCTCGACTCTCGGTCGGTGGCCCGCGGAATGCACGTGACGCGCCGCCCGTGCCAGAAGGACCCGTTTACGCTGGCACACGCCTCTTTGAGCTCCTCGGCTGAGGCGAACGATACGAAGCCGTACCTGCAAGAGGGACCCAGAGTTAGTCGTCGAACAAGCCGCCGATGTCAGGACAACTCACCCCTTGCTCAGACCGCGGGGGTCGCGCGCAATGTGGGCGTTCTGGACGGTGCCGTATTTCGAGAAGGCCTTCACCAGATGGTCCTCGGTAAGCTCAAACACAATGTTGCGGATGAAGGCCGAATGAGCATCTGCTTCGGAGGTATTATCAGCTCAGGCCATGCGAGGAAGACAGCACAGCAAGTTGTCTTACCGGCCGAGCGGGGACCCTGTCTTGTGGGCTGCACCTCCTGCATCGCCTCTTGAATGTCCTCCTCGGTCTGGCGGACAGATTCCTTACACCACGTCAGCTGACCAGTCTCCGAGTTGTATTAATATTGTGAGGGTAACGGTACCTCAACATCCTGGGAAGCATCGGCGGCGGCCTGGCGGTCAAGTTCTTCCTCGGCCCGGCGCTGCGCTTCCTCCAAATCCTTGTCGTCGGATCGCTGGCGCGTTGTCTGCGAGAAGAAGCGGCCCGATTGGGGTAGCGCAAGTCTCGCAATGTTGCAGTCTGCAGCAGTCCGGGCGGCCAAAGGAGTGATGCGCGTGGTGGTCGAGATGGTCCTCGAAGCCGCCAGAGCGGACCTCAGAGCGGCGCGGCGGAGAGAATGCCTAAGCCATGGTCAGCTGCATGTTGCGATGTGAGCTGACGATTGCACGCACATTTTGTGTTATGGGAGTGGTGAAGAAATGGGTGGGGGGTGGGTAGGCGGAAGGCTGATTGTTGTCTTGTTGCGGAGGACAGAAGGGCTGGTGCGAGTAGTTTTTTTTCCGAGCGTGTCCGCGATTCAATCCAGGACCCGCTATCACCGGACTGCTATCTAATCATACCCTAACCCTGACTATCATCACCCGAGAACGCTGAGAAGTGAGAGCGCTAACGATCTACTAGCTAGCAATGTCCTTCTTCTCCGGCCGTTCGTTACCTTGCCGTGTTATGACTCTACAAAAACCTGTTACAAAGAAAGGGAAATTGGCTCAGTTTGGCTCAATTTGGCTGCGTTCTAGCAGTATGTGTTAAATAGTTCTTGAAATTGAACATATTGTGTACTTGGCGCCAATGGTCTAGTGGTTAGGATTCAACCCTTCCAAGGTTGAGGGGGGGGTTCGATTCCCTCTTGGCGCATAGTTTTTGCATTTTCATCTTTCTTACGTTGACTCTTTGCTTGTACCTGCAGCAACTCTATCTATTCTGTCAGAGAATCAGAAGTGATTTTATAGAGTTCAACCTTCATACGAGTATTGAACCCATGGGGCACGAGCACCAACAGTCCGATTACACCCTGAGCCACAATATGGACTGGCGTCCTTGAGCTGATTTGGACGAGGTTAGGACAATCAGAAGTCGGCGACGTTTCGGGGCTCTTTTTGAGCGCAGGCGAAGCTCCCTCTTCAATCAAAGCCAGCGGTACGGCCCGTCGACGGGATCTCGTTGAAACCGGTTCAGAGCTTGACTGGTCCGCGTGGACACCACCCCTATCAATAACTCGCCCATCCGGATCCCTTCCGCTGGAGACGATTTACGAACAAATGAAGAAGACCACCCTGAACGGTGTAGACACGACCTAACAATCTGTCTCTCTCACGGTTTTCAGTCACCCCTGAGTACCTAGTATTCAGATCTCTCTCGGTTACTTACACACAAACTCACTGAGCACACTGTCAAACAGCCCATATCACACAGGGAGTGATGGATGGATGCTTACCGAAGGTATCTTGCCTTGGTCTGATACCCAATATTGCCAGTACTCGACATTGTCACAACTTGAAGTCAAAACTGTTGCTGCCAGGGTCATAACACGCCCCCTGCCCCTGTGCGCCATGATCCGCCATCGCCATGAAGGGCATTGTCTCGGCTTTGTTACGCCAGCAACCGCCGGTTAGGTAGGGCAACGAGGCAGTTTGAACCACGTCGTTTGCCGCCGCTGTGCGTGTGCCAGCGGGAATTCGAAGCGAGTACTGAGAATCTCGCTCCGTGTTTCACTCTCCGATATCCTTTCTATATATACTATGTGCTTGTGCTTGTGTTTCTGTTGACCCTGTGAGGGGAGTCAACGAGGAAAGTGAGATATCGAGAAGAAGCCAGAGAATGGGAATCGAGGTTGACAGGATCGCGTCCGTATCACTGATGTACAGACCTGGTAGTCATTTTCATGGCCTCGAGGTCCGCCCCTCCCCCGCCCTCCCCCCCTGGTGTGACTTTGGACAGGAATTGGAACCTGGCCACGGGTTTGTGTTGCATGACTTGGGACAGAACAAAAAGGCAAGGCAACGGCAGGGACACGTTTGAAGCCAAGCACAAAGCCGCTTCTCATGGCTCGTTTCACCACTATGCCAGCCATGGCGACGGTGGTATGGTGTGCGGTGGTGGCAGACCCTCTGTATCCCCAGCTCGACAAACATTGGCCACGTTCACGGTGTTTCTCCCACTGTGACCAACGCCACTGACCCGGTACGTCGGGACATGGACAGTCGGTGTGCCCGGGATATGCGGGGGGGGGAAGGGGGCAGCGAAACAGTCTCATGGTGGAGGACACGCCGTCTTCAAAGTGACTTGAGTGCATGACACTGCGTTGCAGTGTGCTCTGATGAGCAAATCTCTGCCAACGAAAGGTCTGGGGGAGAAGAAAGCAAACATGGCAAGGGTGACCTGCATTGATCGCCCAAGACAGCCCAGGCGCTGCGGCAGTGGTACGCCTTGGGGAGCGCCGGCTCCGAGGCCGCGGACACGGGTCATGCTTCTTCAAATCTACCACAGTACCGTACTGCCGGCGCTGCTTGGTATCCCGATTTTGCCAACGCCAAATAGACAAGAAAGGGTGTGAGAGGGTTTGGGAGACCCGAGCGCGCATCTACTGTGTATATGTACGGACCGGTATGCAAGCCCTACCCCGGCTGCCCGAGACAAATCGGCATATCTTTCTTGGGACGACGAGCGATCATACGCGTGGCTGGTCCCAATCCGGCGTTCCCAGGTGCATGTAATGTGGCACTGCGTCCCCTTTCCTGCAGGCTGCAGCGGAAAGATTATATGATGAGGCATGTGGTACAAGCTGAAGCGAACTCTACCCCGAGATCGATCCGGGAGACGGGTGGTAGGAGGCGATCAGCAGGGGGATGGCCGACCAGGACCGTGAACTACGGCGCACCGGCGCAAGGACCGACGTTGTGCCGGGGTTGCTGCAGAAGCCGCAACAGACGCACCAGTACGACCGAGAAGTGTTGCACGTCGGCCCTGGTAAGTTGATGATGGCGAGCGCTTTGGACGTCAAATTGAAGAGAGGCCTGTCGAGAACCTTAGGGCATCGTCCAGAGATGGAGGTCCACATCAAGCTCCGATGCAGCATATCTCATTCCCACATGGGCTTGGCCATCTCGGCCGGTTGAGAAGACAAGCTGGCTTCCAGGGCCTGCAGGTGAAACCGCAAGGGACGATCAACGCGGCCGATCATGGCGGGGAGCCTGAAGGTTGCGGGAATGCTGCCCCGGACACTGCCACGGACTTCCGGCAGCCTGTCCGCTAGTTCAAAACTAAGCCAACTACCGACATGGCCATCATTCTCAACTGACCACGGGCAAGAGGTTGTTGTGAGGCCAAGCCTGCGACAAAAGAAGCCCCTTTCGTGTAGTTACCGTTACACGGCGCGGCACGGAGGGACGGCGGGCTGCTCAGCCGCGCGGCTCTCTGTACCGCAATGTCTGCGACGGGCATGCGAGTCCGTATGTGACGACATCATCTCGCCTTTTCGAGGCCGCCTCGAAACCGCTTGGGGATCGAGCGCCGCATCTGGTTCTCAGGACAGGAAAGTGCATGTTGCTTCCGGATAGTGCGTGGGGGCGGGGAGTACTCCGTACCTTTGCAGCTTCTTTGCGATTGAGAGCAGTTAACCTTATCGGAGCCTCTGCAGCAAACTTGCTTTAGCGTCGCCGACTCGGGGACCATCTGTTGGCGAGTAAGAATGCTTTTTGTTTGGCTATTCGCGGGCCCTGACATGGAGAGGAGGCCCTGGGACGCCACCAGAAAGTTGGGTGCATTTTTTGCGCGCAAATTGTGACAACTGGACCCTTTGGAGGGTAATAAAGCGGCCGCGGCTACTGCGAACCGAAGCCATTGAGGTCGACTTCGAGGAGACTTTGACAGGCTTCTGGCATGCATCCTTTTCAGGTTCCTGATGAACCAAGACTACCTCATTCTTTAGTTGAAACCGTGCAGCGTTCTACCGATGGGCTTCAGTGTAGGCATGCTCGTCGTGACTGTTCGTTCGGTAGCCTTTCCGTACCGAGTGCGGAGACCTCATGTAACCTTGTCAAAAAACGTGCAACAGCGATCGGAAGGGAGTGGGGCGATCTGCCACGACACTTCTCTGCTGGAATGGCTGCGAGCAGGGGTCCGTGATATTTGGCCGAGATTTGGGCATTTATCGCGCCTTGTCGACACGTGCCGAGCCCCATTTGCCGCTGGCAGAAAAAAATGTGGGAATGCGAGCGTGCTGGGTGGGGCTCGACGACCTGAGACTCGGCGCTAGCGCGGGACTGCGTCCCCGGATCGCCAGCTACCACAACAGAGCCATGCTCGCCATGCTCCGTGCCTGCCTGTGTACGGTAGCACTCCGTACCTTGCATCGGTTGCCATTCAGTTCAACAAGATCAAGGGCAGCCCAAAAAACATCTTCTCCTGGTTGCATTCTCTGAGCGTCGCATTCCGTGCTTCTGTGCCGCTGCGGTGCTGGTCTGATGTTGGCTCTGCACCGCGGGAGGACCCCTTGATGGTAGCAATTGTACCATGATGAGCCAGAAATAGCGAAATAGTTGCGCAGTTGAAACTGCTTTGCTGCGGCGAGAGGTCAACTTCGAGCCGACCCGTCTTTTGACCGGTACAGCCGCTTGGAACAGTGCCGGAGGGGGTATCGGGTCAACCTCACACAGGTACCTCGGTAGGTACAGGAAGGTAGGTACCTTCATAATAAATCATTCCAATCGCCGCTGAAGGTTGAGGACCCTGGATTTCGACCTGCCGGGGACGGGAGTCTTAAGTACGGGATACGGAGGGGTAATCCACTCCGTTGCGGCGGGACTCGACAATACTCGTCCAGCACCTCAAGGGAAGTTGTGTGATAATGGCAATTTTTGCGATCGTCTGAATTCTGACTTGATATCGCCGACATTCCGGTTTCCTACCCCGCACCTCACCCATGGGATCGAGTGATGGTTGTGCTTCTCCGGGGACACTACCGCAGCACGGATAACGCCACGCTCTGCGGACCAGTGCTCGCGGATCCGATAGGCCGCAGGTAGCGGAAACACAAGGGTCGCCGTTGCGAAGGCACAGGCCGCTGACCTGAGAGGGTGTGCCCATATGCCGGCCGATTCCAGCGTTTTGCAATTCGGTTTGCACGTGTGCGATAGCACAAGCGCATGCGGACGTCCTGCGGGCCTTGGCTTGCTGACATCTTACAAGTTACCACAGTAGTCAGTACAGGATCGGTGTCGCCTTCAGATTGTCGTCTTGGACACTCCGTGCAGATTCAACTAGCCTGTACTGTCGAACGACATCTCTTTCAACTTGAAGGCTTCAAGAAGTAACAAAAAGTGCGACATCTTTCCGCGTGTCAAGCCTGGGCTGGCTGTGCCGTGTAATAAACGCTACGGGACGGCCGCCGAGCAGTGTTACCCCGAGAGTCGGAATCGAATATGTCTAATTATCATCTCGTCCCAAATGTGTACGAGCCGACAGTCCCGAGTCCGTGCCAAAGCAATTTGCATTCTGTCTCTGCCCGACAAAGGGGAATACAAACCCCCCAATGCTGTTCCCCAGATCACGGTTTGGACCTGGTGCATTCTGTCCCACTGTCTGATCCCGCTGGCTGAAGACCGGTTTCCCGCTTCCATGTCTCCTGAACGATGCGCGTCTTAAATCTTTCTTTGTCGTCGAGAGCCCCACAGAGACGGCTGGAAGCCCCTATGCTGTAGTACTGAGTACCATGCCGCCGCGAAATGCGCCTTCACTACACGCTGCGATCGGTAGCTGGGCAGACACCTCAGACCGAGACAGGAATGTTAAGGATGTCGGAGACTCGGAGAAAGTCGATTGCCATGTCGCAATCGGCGGATGGCATGTCAAATCATGAACCACGGGTGGACGGTGCAACGAGAGAATGGCAGGTTCATCCTGGATCGTCGATGACGGTCAGTGCACACGTTGCCTCAACCACAAGAGGCTGACGCAGTGATGAGCGAGGGTCGGGAGTTCACCTGGGGATTTAAGCTCCTGCCGCTTTCGGCCCGCGGCTACCGCCAAATGCGGTTATTGTGGGAGGGGAGTGGCCGAGAAAATGTACCTCAGTGCACAGTGCGGGCTCTGATTAATTACCGTCCTCTTTTCGACTGGGGCTGGCTGGCTGGCACCCTGGATCGCCTGGATCGCGCCGTGCTAAACATGTGCGACCTGACGCACCGGGATCCCAGACCATGCGGAAAACACCATGTGGCTGCAAAGGAACGGGTCCATTCTGGGGTGGATGCAATGGCCATCAATTCCAGCCCTGCTAGCCAATCCTAGCTCTCCTTGACCCCCTCGCTCCCCACCCGCAAGCGACCCGCCCCAGCTTTCCACTTTGTGCCAGATGCTGGCTGGCTCTGAAAAACGTGCTGGCCCGTCCTTCATGCTTCGAGGTCTTCCCCCCCCAGTCCCTTGGAGTGCCGCCCTTGATATTGCAGCTGCCCGCAACCACCACGCACCACCACGCTGCCCAACCCGGTTGAGGCGCACCCGGGCAGTTGTATCTACTATCTACCGCACATCGCCCGCCGACCCGCCGTTCGACAGTTTACTTTTCTCCAATGCCTGTTTAACACTCGCAGCGATCCGCTTCATTTCGCGACTCAAAGCACCCATTGGCCTTCCGCGGAGCTTCAGCGAAGCAAACTCACATTTCGTTGCATTCGCTCTCGACGCCTGCTTTCGTCCTGGACCGCGCGGGTCGAGGCTTGCCCGAACTTGCTGGTATCTTCAACCGTTAGCTACTCGAGTCGAGAGGCGGGGATTGGGCAGCTTCCGCCACATACTCGCTCGCTGAATGCCACCATGGAGCAACAAAGGCCGGCATCTCAAAAATTCCCAGCCGGACTGGCTGGTGTTCTGAACTCGCCGGACGAGAACCGTGACTCGGCCTACTTCTCTAGTACCGACGCATCGAGCAAGCGTACAGTCTCCCGCAGACCCTGAACGGCGTCTTCTGACCAATTGACTTACTCTATTGCCGCAGACACCTCGGCTGCCTCCGGGATGGGCGTGCTGAGCCCTCCCCATTCGGGCTTCCAGCCTTCGCCCGTCGACAAAACCCCGTCTCCCACCACAACATCCCATCTCCTACCGCAGCCCCTTGTCTCTCCCACCAGCAACGGGAACATGAGCGTTGCCTCGATGGTTTCTCCCACGACGCCCGGAAGCACCGATCACCGACGCTTTGACCGACCACAATCACTTGACTCGGCGCCGAGCAGCGCCGGCTTTGTGAATAGGGATGGGGCGCTATCGAGAAGGGAGAGCGTGGACAGCAGGATCAACCAGGGCTTCCACGACATGCGGTTAGGCAATTCGCCCTATGCCAGCCACAACCAGTCGACGGTGTCGATTCACACAACACTCCAGCAGCACCGAAACCCGCGACCAGGCCTTGATAACCTTGCGGTTCACCGTATCTCGAATGGGTATCAACCGAATGCCGAGCGCAACCCCGACGGTCACCCGAAAACGATGAGGATCGCACCGGCTATTACCGGCCCCGCCACAAGCCAGATCGCCCGGGCAGCGGAGCCAACCAAGGGCCAGGCATGGGCTTTCCCAGAAGAGGAGATACAGAGGATGCCTTCTGGCGCGGCTTCTTCATTGATCGACTCGAGAAGGAGCAGCATCGCTGAATCCTTTGCGAGCAGTCAGTACACGAGCGAGTCCCGGCTTCCGCCAGGACAAAGGCGGTTGGAGGAGTCTCTCGGGCCAAGCCCCTACCACAGGCTGTCAAACGCGTCCGGGGAATACTCCACAGTCCACCACCACACACTGCAGCATAAGCAGCTGGGGGATTTGCGGATTGAAGAGGCTGGCGCTCACTCTGGCGCCCAGCCGTACAGCCGGACGCCCGAGCTCCGCGTGAGCCACAAGCTGGCCGAGCGGAAGCGGCGCACGGAGATGAAGGAGCTCTTTGACCAGCTGCGGGATCTGATGCCCCAAGAGCGAGGCTCCAAGGCATCTAAATGGGAAATTTTGACCAAAGGTTAGCCAGCTCCACCCCCTACCTGTTCAGTCTTGGCCTGCGAACTGACGACTCCCCAAGCCATTTCGGAGCATCAACGCCAGAACGACCTTATCAGGCAGCTCCAAAGCATCAACGCGACGCAGCAAACCGAGATTGAGCTGCTGCGACGAGAGCTGGATCGGATGCATGGAGCAGCGCATGCCCGGCCAGCAGCGGACCAGTACGCTCAGGAGCAGTATGGCCGGCCACGGCCGCCAGAGTTGCCGCCTCTCCGGTCGCTGCAGCCGCCCACGGGACCAGCGGGCCCCGAGTCGATGACGGGCGTGCAATATGAGCCGCCCAGGGTGAACGGCTACCGGCCTGCCGAGTCCACCAGATTTTAGGAAACCTGGGGTGAGCCAGCTACAGTGCCGTTTCATAGTGGCCAGACTCGGATTGAGAAATGGGCTCGCTGGTATCCAGCATCCTTGGACAACACAGGGACGATGTGTGGCGATGCTACCCGGCGCAAGCCTTCGCCTGAAACGACGATAAAGGTCGAATTGTCGCCCTGACGCCCTCACATACGGAGTATATCGGAATAATCCAACCATTCGATGCTCGCAAAACCCGCCCTAGGCTCTGGAGATAGCCCAGACGATCCCGCTGTTCCATGATCCCCGGTCGATATCAGGGACATAGCAAGACATACTATATCCCAACGTCATCGTGGACCTCACGCTTGTGGTCATCACATTCAGCGAATTTGGGGTTGGGCCAACCCAGCTGGAGACGCAGTCATCAAGACAAGCCGTACCAATTTTACGTTTCGACTAGGGCCAGCGTTTGTTTGACCTGCCAGCGCTGAATTTGACCTCCGCGGGCTTTCTTTTGTCTCCCTTTTCACCCACAAGTGTTCTTCTCTGTCAAATCATATGTGTGAGTGACAGAGTGTCCTTCTCTCAAACTTTCCTTTACTTTATACTTTTGTCACAATTGGGGTATGCCTCTTAACAGAGATAGCTCAAAAGTGATCTTTCTTCACTTCTCTTGGGATTATTTTTTGGTGCTTCTCCCCTCCGCTCCCGGCCCCTGAATGGTGTGGGTTTCGGGGTATGGTTTGTGTTAACGGGGTTGCTTCGATGTGCGGCTGGAAGGGATTGCATGAAAGCAGGGCAGAGGGAGGGTGGTTCATTTCTTAATAGTTGGGCTGGGCGGCCCGGGTCACAGTTGGATGGATGGACGGGACTGTATCATAGAAACCGGCTGAGCCGCGGACTGGATGGCTACACTCGCTTGTGCCTTCCTACTCCCTTGCTGGGACACGCAAGGACGGCGGCAAACCTGGCTATGGGCGTAGGGAGTTGAGTGACGGATGGGCTGCTTGGGATCGAAAATGGCTGGGGATACCTGTGCTGGGTGGCTTGGTGGGAATACCATAATCTCTACTTTTTTGTTTCCCTCCGTTATATTCATCCCCCACTTGCTTGACCTGTTGACCTCGACTACTTCTTCTTTCTGGTTTTGCTTTTCTCCAACCTTGACTGGCTGGCTCCGTTTATATCTGTTTGTGATTCTTTCAAGGATGATATATCCAAATCTTGGCTAAGTTTAGATGGAGGGTTATATAGGCTGAGGGATGGGATGGGCATTGGGATCGGGACTGGACTGGGTATACCCAAGGAATAAGGCTGGGGGGAGAATTTGACTACCTCAAGCTGGTATGGTCCGGGGCCTGGGCCGAGGTTGGGTGCCCTGGTTGTCAGCGTTGGGCGTTTGTAGAGATGTAATATCCCGCTTGTCTTGCCGCTGGGCTAGGCATGACGCATGGCGTCTGGGGTGGTGTTCGAGCAAGAGACTGGTTTGACTTTGGGTCAGTTGTTTTCCCTCACGATTCTCGTGATGTTTGGCGTGCTGGATGTTTGAGGGCCCGCTTGCTCATCAGTCACGCTTGTTTCTGAATGCTTGAAATGTGCCCCTGAACTGGTCATCTTGGGGAGTTCTCATCAGATGTCATTACCTTAATTAAGGTAGCTCCGGTTACATAGGTAAGGTAGGTGGTACCTTCGCAGTTGGAAACAAGTACGGGATTCAAACTTCCAACCAGAGCCCGCCAGCGTCGGGCAAGAAATGATGGCCAAGCAGGACAAAGCATAAAGTATAATTAATAGCCAATGACATAGTTAGTTATCCCGCTGTATAAAATGCTCTCATAATCATGACCTTCTTTAGCCACGTCCACATCTGTGGTATACCATACAGCGATGCCAGAGTCTGAGAACTGCGAGCCTCTCGAGATCGACAAGAGAGGTGTTCCACGACACGCTTGAGGTCGTAGTGTCCCGTTCAATTCCGTTCAATACTGTCACCGGCGCCAGGATATAGGTTTGGTTCTTGACTTTCTCTTCATCTCATGCGTAAACCGCCCGGGATGGTCAACCGTACTTCAATACAGACGAGCCAACTTATCGCATAAAAGCCAATAAACAATGGTACCGTAGATACCGATTTTTCTGCAACGAGTCAAATTGGCTACTCAGTTCTCCTACGGTCACCTGGTCCTTTTACTTCTTCATCTTCCTCAACAACCAACCTTATCCGTTGAAAGCCATCTTGTCTGCGCCGACCACGTGGAGAATGAACACATCAGTTCCACGTTTTGTCCAGAAGTTGATTTAGACAGCATATCCTTCCTGATTCTCCCCTCCATTTCATTATTCTGTCATACTCGTCTTCGTCGCCAGCGATTTCATTCCCACGTAAATCTCGTCACTTTTCGGGAGCAGCAAGCTTCACCTTCGCTCGCTACAGGCAACATCAGTTTCATTCTCCTTCATGATTACGATCGGGAACGCGCTTGGGCAACGGGGTACTCTTCAGAAACCGATATCACATACGTGATGGTGGGAGAAAACGCCATGGACAAAAGGTCCGACGACGAATCCAGCCAGGACACCCCGGGTACTTCGCCCACTTCTCAGCCGACCGACTTCGTCACTTACCACAATGCGCCCTCCGCCCAGACTCTTGCGCCTGCCGTCCAGTCCCCCGCCATCGACCAACTCTGCGACCCGCCGCCGCCCATTTGTCTCTCTTCGGACCCAGAGACTCCCCCCAGCGAGGTTCACACCCTCCGCCGCTCCTCCACCCCCGGCCAAGTGAACCCGTCGCGCACCGTCGCCGGCGACCAAGTCCAAGCGCACATGCCACCCCAAGGCGATGACAGCGTGCAGATGTCCCCGCTCCCCCACGCCCTCCGAAAGCCACAGAGTAGTGCCCCCCCCTCTCGAGAACCTCCTCGAGAGCATCGAGAGCCCTCCGTGGGCCCCGAAGAGAAAGCAGTCGGACCGTTCCAGAGCCGGCAAGACACGCCGGCATCGCCGCCGCCAGCAGCGTGGCTGGGAAAGAGAATACCACATCGACTCGACCGGCCACCTCGGCGTGGGGCGCGACGAGAGAGAGAACAGGAAGAGGATCGCGCTGAGGACGGACGCGGGGGGGCAATGGCGGCCTCAGGCTTGTTCGTGGGTCAGGACCAAGACGGAGCCGGTGGAGGCTGGCCCGCTGGTCAAGGTTACGGATTCCGAAGGGGAAGAGTGGTTTCTGGAGGACCCGACTGTTTATGTGGCTCTTCCTTGTATTGATGTTGATGACGACGTATGGACGGAAGAAAAGGAGGCGGGCTCTGTGGATGATGTCGGTGGCATGATGCCTATTGAGCTGGACGAGGAGAGTGAGAAGCTGAGGATGTTTTGGGGGGTTTAGATCTCCTTGTTTTGCGTTGTCCACTTCTTAGAGAACTCGCGCCAGGGGCTGCGTGTGCACAGGGCAATGGGATGGGGAAATAGACGGTCGAACCTGCCGTAGACGGGAGTTCTGGTTTGCGCTTGTGGCTTTCTATCTTTCATGGAGTCCTCATCCGCTTTCTTCGCTTTCTTCACGCTTAATCGTAACACGTGTGTGGAGACTGAAGCCAAGTGTGCCTTGCTGGTGTGGATGAGCAATGGGATAGTTAAGATGTGGTCTGTTGCTGGAGTCGGATCTGTAGGCCTCGAGACGTAATCACTTATTCGGTATAATTTTGTGGTAACACAGATGAGACGCGACTTTATTAGCAGTATCAAGACTGATGACAAAGGACAGATGAGAGGTCTATCCAACAGCTCCAAGGGGTATCAAGTAGTATCAACGCTCCATGACAAAGGAAAAGAGCCCTAGTGCTTGGGATTGATCCAAACCATGATCTCATGGTATCCCTTGGCGATCGAAGTCCACATCCCCGCCAGTATCTCGCACAGCTGCCGCGGAACGTACTGGACCACGTACCACAGTGCCTGAACCAGCAAAATCAGCAGCTTCCCCGCCAACCCAAAGAGGCCGATGATGATTCCAGCCACGACAAGCCCGGAAGACGAGAGGATCTTCAACATCACACGCGGGAGACCGCGAAAGATGGCATCGAAGACGTCGCACACCCCGTTCCACACGTCCTTGAGCTTGATGTTCCTGAAGAAGTCGAGCACGGCGGCCACAGCCGTGTGCAGGACCGACACGATCCGCAGGAACACGTGTCCCACCGCCTTCCCCAGCCTCTTCAAGCTGTCCCAGATCCACACACAAATCTTCTTCATGGCCTCGGGGATGCGGGTGATGACCTTCCACAACCACTTGACCAGCCTCTTGATCGCCCCCGGAACCTCTTTCACCAAGCTCCACACCCCCCTAGGAACCTTCTTCATCCCCTTCCACACCGCGTTGCCGGCCCTCTTGACCCTCCCCGGCATCTCCACCGCCTGCCTCTTACACCACCCCCCAAACCGATGCTTGTTCTTCCAGCAGTACTTGCACCCCGCGAACACGGGCTTGACCAGCACATGCTTCGGGACATCCCACACAAAGAACTTGGGCACAGTCCAAAGCAGCACCTTGAAGAACCACCAGATCCTCACCCCAGCCTTCTTGATCCTCCGCACCGCCACGGCGTGGTGCGTCTTCCACCTCCGCCACGCGCCCCCCCTCCGCAGCGGCAAGAACTCCACCACCTCCCTGTGGCCCGCATCCGCAGCCAGCCGCAGCGCGAGCTGGCCGTCGGGCGCGATGATGGCGTCGTCGGCGCCCAGGTCCTGCACCAACAGCTTGACGAGCGCGAGGTTCCCCGTCGCGGCCGCGAGCATCAGCGCGTTGCGCTCGGGGCGGTCGACGTCGGCGCGCGTGCTTGGGACGGAGCCGTAGCCGTTGACCTTGGCGCCGAGGCCGACCAGGGTGCAGACCATGGCGCCGTCGCCGTGCTGGACGGCGGCGAGGAGCGGCGTCATGGCGATGGAGGAGGGCACGTCCGGGGAGACGAGGCCGTGCTGGATGAAAAGGCTCGCGAGCGCGGTGTCGCGGGCGGCGAGGGCGTCGTAGAAGGTGGTGATGATTTGGCGCTGGGTGGTGTGGAGGGTTTGTTTTTCGGTGTCGGTCAGGTCTGGGTTGTATGCCAGCGGGTTGGGGGCCGTGCTGTCCCAAGTTGGGGACAGTGGTAGGGGGTAGATTGTTAGTGGGAGAGAGAGAAGGGTGGTGAGAGAAGGGTGGTCTGCGAGGATGATGGTGAGGAGAGTTTCGGGCGAGGTTGATGTGAAGATTTGGGAGGGCGAGGTTTCCGTATAGAGCGGGAGAGGCGTGATTTCGTCTTCGAGGTTGGTGGTGTCATCGTTGGTGGTGTTGGGTACCTTGGGTTTGAGGGTCTGGCTGAGGGTGAGAAGGGCGTTGAGTAGGATAGCAGCTCCCATGATGTGTTGTGGGCAGTCTGGCGTGTCGTCCATGGTTGAATCCTTGGAAATCAAGTTCGAGGTTTCCTCGTTGCTTGAGAGGGTTGGTTGTGTTGGCTCAGCCGATGGTGATGAATCTTGTGACGAATCCATGTTTGTGGATTGTGAAAATGTGATTTGTGAGTCGAACGAAGTGTGAAAGATGGTGCGATTTTGGGTAGAGCGTAGTCGATTCTGGTTTCTGTTCTCATGAGAGGAGATGATTGTGCTTGAATCGCATCTCTCTCTGGAAGGAGGAATCGGGCGGCTTTATTGCTGGAACGAGATGTTGAATGTATTCAGCCGCCATTCCCAAACTGGGCGGTTCTGGAGGCCGCAGCTCGCGCTAGCGCTGGCGATGCTGCAAGATTAAGGGTTCTTGGCGAGTAATTAAACTCCCTGTGAGCCTCGTGGTATGCCGCTGGCGCGCGGCTCAGCCCCGGTCAGGTCCAGCTCTGCCACCACAATTCTTTCTTTCCAATTTCCAGTCGCGCAGAAGAACGCCTACCGAGCTTCTTCGTATTGCCTCACTTTGTCACATCTCACCATTTTCACATGTGACAGGCGATTTGGAGGTCAGCCGGGCCACCTCTGAGGTCTTAACAATCATTTGATTCAATTCATCGAAGGGTGAGAATCGAAGACCAAAACATTCGGCGGGAGTCATTCCCCGACTTCGCCAACGACGCATCCTGTACTGCCAACACCGATTTATAATGGCTCTCACCCGATCCACGGCAACCTATACTTCGTGTCGACCGAGGTACGATGACCGTCATTCGATGACAACTTCAGTCATTCATGATTTTTGCTTGTTTACCCCCACTTCTCGTCCAGTATGTCCGCTTTGTCGTTGTTTGTTGCTGCATGCTTTTCCATCTTGACATCCTTCAAACCCATCGTACAATGACTTGAGGAAACGTTGAACACGGAGACCATCATCGGACTCGACTGCTATTGCGAGGTTAGGTACCAACTTTGTCCTGGGCGGTTTCAGGCTGACACTTGATGTCAATTCATCCTTTTCGAGTATTATCATACATCGAGACTGTTGTACCTCCTCTCCTTCATTTGTTCATTCCCGGAGCCTTCTCCTTCATCTGGCCGACCTTCTCGCCCAGCGTGCTGGCGACATTCTTGCCCGTCTCCTGCATCTTCTTGGCCGCACCGCCGCCGCCGCTGCCGCTTTCGGTGCTTTTGCCCTCGAGCCCGCCCTGCATGCGGTGCACATGCTCGGGGTTGTCAGTGGGCATGTACATGGAGCCGGGTTCATGAAGCTGTCGATCGTCAATCTTTGTGTGTCCCCTGAGCCAGCACTGGGAACTCACGTGGGCGTCTTCCTCGGCATTGTCAATCAAGTCGTGGCACTCCTCGGCCGCCTCGTCGGTGTAGCCCGACTCGTTCTTGGGCCCGACGTGGTGCGGGTGGCTCATCTTCTTGGGGCCTTTCTGCGTGCGCGGTGCCTCCATGGTCGTGTTTGAGTTTGGCGATCAAAGTACGTTGTTGAAGTTCTTCAAAGCCACGAAATGTGGTATGATGTGAAGGATAAAGTGAAGCCATAGCTGGCCATGACCCCTCTTCTATATTGTGGCAATTCCCCTCAATCGGGTCTTTGCGTCAGTGTCGTCATCCTGATCCCTTGGTTGGGGAAGCCGGCGAGGTTCTGGAACCTCACTGGCGGAACCACCCTTAAAAGAGACACCACACAACCCCGCATGGCCGCATCTTTGCCAGATTCGCCAGACAACGGCCGTCATCGATAATGCCCTTGGGCTGGATCATTGTACTGGGATCTGGAGTCAAGCCAGGGTGGGTTCCATTGGTGAGTTCCATTAGTGATACCGATGGTAGTCCCGGCTCAGCACAACCGAGTGTGGTGTCTAGGTAGCCGGTAACAGTGGACTTAAAGCGGTCGTCTCGTGCCTCTCCTAGTCCGTCCAGGTCCAATATATTGTTGACTTGCAACAGGCATGAACCAAGCAAGACATTGTTTTTGAGGCTCATCATCACCGTCAGTTAAACATTCCGAAACGTTCCTTGAAGCCTGTATGCATGCCCGTGTCTCCAGAAGCACCAGGCAATCGCACAGCCACATCATCCGACGCTGAGATACCCTCGGTGCTCACGATCTTCTTTGAGCCACCTGTCTCGAACAGCATGCCCGAAATGGATGGCTGGCTGCTGTGTTATAGCACTTCCTTGTGTCAAACATAAAGTCGCTGGAGTGGAGATTGTGTCTTGCAACGTGTAACCCAACGTGGCTGTAAGTGCTAGAGTCGCAGTCCAGCAAGGACAATGGCATAGGTGGTCGAGAAGATTGGACTTAAGGCAGACTTTCGCCTTGGGCTGTTGCGACCGCCCTCTGGGCCAGACTCAGCCCAGTCAGCCGCCCGGGCAGACATGCCATGGATCTTCAGCCATCATCCTGTTCTAATTGGGCATCATAGTGTTCATTACCTACCTAAGGTAGCGAGGCGTTCCTGCCTAGCCCGAGCACCCTACCATCTCTGATTCGATGCCAAGCTTTCAAAGCTGGTTCAATGTCTAATCAACGCTAAATACCTGGTATGTCTTGGTATCAAAAGGGTTGAGACCCGTCCCTGGATATGGTATCCGAGATCCAGATACGCCCGGATATCGTAACAACACCAAAGCCATAAAATGAAAACGATGCGTTCTCCAGCCTCTTCATCCGCCCGTCAGCCCATCGAGCCCATCCCAATATAGCACAGACAAGCCAGGAAAGAAAGCTCTGCGCTGACAAGCACGTGGTGTCCTCGTTCTTGCCGAACAAGTGCACCGTATGCAAAAATCGTCCGCTTCATGCAGGCACCCCCACCCGTCTAACAATGCAACGACGGCCATAGCGTCATCGTGTGATCCTCCGCAACCGCCCTCAAGTCAGATCCTCCACCGGTGTCTGCCCCCTTGGGCTCCGCCTCCCCTTCTTCCTTTACGGATCCTCCCTCATCGCCAGCCATCCGCTTCGCCGGCACCGCCGAGCCGCCCGTGTCTTCGATGCTGTGCTTCTCCTTCTTGTGCTTCTTGAGGTTGTCCAGTCGGCTAAACGTCTTGACGCAGCCCGGCACATCACAGACCAGGCGCACACCTTTGTGCGTGTTCTTGTGCTTGCGGAGGTAGCCTTTCAGGTTCTCCCGCACGCCGCGCGGCTTCCACTGGCATTCGTCGCAGACGAGGTCTTCGGTAGGGTCTTCCGGAGACTGCTGGCCCGAAGCGGAAGCCGATGGCTGGCTGGTGTCATCACGCAGCGACAGAGCACTGGGCCCGCTTCTTTCTGGGCCTGGCGTCCCAAAGACGGCCATGCCGTTCTGCATGGATTCCTGGCTCAGTGCCCGGGACGTGGAATGCGTCGGGGCCGACTGGAGGGGATAATACGGGGACGCGGTCGTACAAGGAGAGGTTGGACTCGACATGCCGCTGCTGACCCCACCGCTGAGGCTGCCCACCATCCTCCCTTGAAGTGTGAAACCAGTTTCTGGCCCGGATGCGGGCGGAGTGGGCCGAGGTGTTTCGATTCCTGATTTTGAATTCCACCACCCATGGCCATTCGGGGCTGCCGAATGTAGTTCTGTCGGCGGTAAGGGGCTTTGATTGTGCGAGACCGGCTCCTCTATCCGCATGGCCGAGTTTGCTGATGCTTGCCCATGCACCGGCGCCAACCCCGCGTTGAAGGGCGCGTGCGGAGGGAAGACGTATTGCTGTGGCGAGGCTGAGATGCGACTGCAGTCTTGTGTCGATTGTTGCGTTGGAGCCCGGGGTCGATCCAACCCGGGTCTGGTAGTAAATAGAGTGCTCTGCGATGTGTTTTGCGAGAAACGGTCAGATGGGGCGTCATCGACCGTTGACGACAGTGCGATTGACGACACCGTAGAGGGCAAGTCGGAGGAACTGGGATGGAACGAGGGCCAGAACATGCTGCTGCCATCGGCTGCCGGAAGCCCTGAAGGCAGCAGGGGTTTTGGATAGCTCGTAAAATCCGACCCGGGCCTCTGGCCAGGCTGCTCGTGGAACGCAGCATGAGGTTGAGAGGCCCTGCCTGTAAAAATGATGCTGGGCGCCTCAGATGCCGCCGTGCTTGGCCTCGTATCTGTGGCAGGATAGCTCTTGAAGTGCGACTCCGATGCGGGATGGTGCTTTCGAAACGAATCCCTTTTCCACAGAGCGAGCTCCCTCATTTTCGATCCCAGGCTACGCTTCCGTTGGACACTTCCTCCATGTGAGGAGTTTGGTGGCTTCCACCCCGTCCAGTGCGTCCACTCTTTCTCGTTCGTCGGGAAGCCGTGGCTGGTGCTACACTTGTCGCAGGTGAACTCGCCGTTAGGAATCTCTGGGCACGACAAGAGGTGCTGAATTACGTGCAGCGGCGCCGCAAAAGTCCTCTGACACCTAGTCATGGGACAGTTGTAGCTCTGATGAACTTGCTCTTCTGCAGAGAGCTGCTCGAGGAGCTCGCGGAGAAACAGGAGCACCATGCGAGCCGTGGTGCCATCCTTGGTAACCTTGTCCTCATACCTAGTTCGCGCAGGTTAGCTACTGCTTCTGTCGCCTGTGCGAGTGGTTGATTGGACGCCGACCGGGCGTTCTGACGGCTCGACTTACGGACATGGGACATAGTGGCTCGTCACAGGGCCGTGGTGGCCGCCAGCGTGATGGTGATGACCGGTGCGAATGGCCGAGGTGAATGCCCCCGCATCGGCTGCATCGTACATAGCCAGGTACTGAGGAAAATCCGACATGGTGACAGGCAAGGCGTGGTTGGGTGGCTCGCAGGTTGCATCCACTGCATCGTGGAACCGGGCCAGACTAGCGGGAGAGGCCCAGACAGAAATGGACAGAGGTGTTTCGGGGCGTTTTTGTGCGTTTTGGGCGTTTTAGGGATTGCGGGGAGAATGGGGGTTGAAGGCCAAGTTGCACCAAAGGCCCGCCCACATATACACACCACGAGGCCACTGGCCACGACAGCTTGGGATAATGAAGAGAAGCTGCAGCGGCTGGGCTTCTTTTCTCGGTGCTTTCTCCACAGTTCCCGCCGCTGCGGCACGCACGTACGATGGGATGAGGGCGGCAGTTATGTTGCACCTGCCTTCCTTGATGGCGGGCAGAACCAGGTGATGAGGGAGTATGTGGAGAGGGGAACAGCCCGGGATTGGAGCCCAGACCTCCACTCGTCGGGGGTGGATTTGAAGCAGCGCGGATGGAATTGACGTCAATTCATCTAGATTGCCATCTAATCAATCCATTGGACCTGCGCTGCCCTTGGCGTGTAGAGACCGGGAGGTATGTGGTGGCTATCGGGAGCGTCAGATGGGATAAGGTGGCTCGAGCGAGACTGGCGTGCTGACTGCAGCAGGAGACTCGAAGGATCCCGTTGTAACGAAGCTACTGCGCAGGAGATAAGTTATGCGGCGGGATTCGTGAAAAAGTTGCGGACAAAAAGGGTCAGCATCCGCCTTGACATTGCGAATCAGCAGGCACCTGCTCGACTTGGCGGATGAGCTTGCCGACTGAAGCGGGATGAGGGCCGAATTCGCGTGTGCGGGAACCTGGAACTTCCATCGGCTTGAGCTGCGTCAGGCGAGGCAACCGGCGCAATGAAATGGCGGCATCGCAATATTAGAATGGATGATGTGCCGCGGTGAAACTTGCTCGTGAACGTAGGGTTATCATGTGCCATATGACTGCCGTATTGGACAGGTAGCGGGAAAGGTTCTATGCCCTGAAATGCCGGGCGCCCCATTCCAAAATTCAGAGCTTGTGAGCCGAAACTGTGCTTCTCGAGAGGAAGATCCGGGAAGGCGCCTGCCGAAAGTTAATTTTTGTGGGCAGTGGGGCCCCCGCGTCGTCACCAAGGCAATCCAGCTCAGCCAACAGTCACGGTTTTCCATACTGCGATGCACGAGCTCCTCTCTTGAAGCAGTTTCCGCTCTCCATGGTGGAAGCCTACAAAATATTCATCAAGGTGCACGCACCTCTTCCATCATCCCCAGACCGGCCCACACGAATTGCGTCCGACGAAAAGGGATCCGGAGGTCCCGTCCTCCGGAAGCATGTGGGAGGCTGGCTTTTACGGAGCACGCCCACCGACAAACCTTAATACCTCTGCCCGTTTCGTCTGCAGCCAGGGCCGTCAAAATGTGGCGCCGCCCTGAGTGCATCACTGACGAGCTGGTCTAGCAACCTTCTGGAACCTGTTGTTCCTGATAAGTCGGCCTAGACAGAGGCACTTTGCGATGCGCCCCTCGCGACAGCGTCACAGCGTGGGCAGCGTGGAAAAGCGCTCCTATCGCATTTGGAGCCAGGCTGCTTTTGCTGCCAAATTTGGAACCGCAGACAGGCTAAAAAGCCCGGAAGGTGACGAAAAAGGCCAACGTTGAATTTAGCCTGGCGGCCTTGTCAAATCTTTCGCCCGTCTCTTGGCACCGCCCAATCCGATGTTCCCCAGACAAACCCCAGACTCAGCCCAGAGTCAGTCTTGGCTGCGGGTGACAATCCAACTACCCGGAGTTGGGCCGGGCAGGATCCCGAGCCGATCCCCGGCGGCACTAACGTTACTGTACCTGAAGGATGCCCGGCATCTCGCAGATGGCCGTGGACCTGACTCGTGGTCGGCTTTTTGCTTTGGTGCACTGGGGGCCGAAAAGGCGGAGGGGTTAAGCTTTGAGGCTGGGGCCCTATTACCGTCTCTAATAAATGTGTCTCAGATCCACCAGGGATGTCAGTTGGTGATGGCTTACAGGTTGTCAATCCGAATGCCCTTTTTTACACGCCCGAGCCGCGTCCGGTACCTTGAGGGTTACCTTTTACTCTGTGAAGCTTAACTTGTTCTGACCACAACTCCCCGGAGCCCTAGAGACTCCAACGGCCAGGCAGGCGAGGTACATGAGGCTTCCTGCTCATCAGGGATGCGACTCGGGAGTATGTGGCATTGAAGACAAAGATGAGGGCTTCGATGGAGTGGACTGTACTGTTCGTACTTCGAGCAAGACGAGAAGCCACATGCCCTGCGGACAGTGATAATTGGCAAAGTGCTGCAGAGTTTGGACAATGGTATGCAGGTAGTAGAGCAACCTAATATACCTGACCATTCCTCTTCAAACGGGGCGTTCCAGAGGTCTTGACGCCCAGCTGCGAGTGTGGGGAAGGGCGAGAAACTGTCGAACACCTGGTGATGTGGTGTCTGGCGCCACCGTTGGCTCGAAGTTGGGAGAGAGCTGATGTTCGAACGCGAAGGGACTTTTACTCTGTTCTACAGGGAATCAGTCCCACAGCTGCACGGCTAACACGGAGGATCCTAGGCTGGCTGATGGACTCAGAGAGGCTGCCGATGTACAATCTGGCCAGGAGGCTGGAGCTGGAGCTGGAGCTTGCGGTCTGATGCCCCCTCCTTCGAAGGCCAGGAGGCCTTCTCTTTTTGTATTTGCAGGCTCAGTCACTGATCGTTTCCTTGATTTTTTCGATATGGGTTTTTCATCCGGCCTGCAAGGGTGCGGTTTTCCTGTATAGTAAATAGTTGAAGGTCCGGCACGCCCCCAGGGCATAGCGGTGTAGGAATAATAATAATAATATACCTGACCATCTGACGATGCAAATTGCATCCTGAATGTCGCAGCGGGCTTCGCCCTGCCCGTTGTTTCGGTGTATCCCAGCTTGTTTGATCGATGTTTTTGTGATCATCCGTCCACGAAAGAGGTCCTCACAGCCTCTGCCTTTCCATACCATGACTTGGCAACAAACGATTGTTATCCGCTTTATTTGCACATGATTGCGAATTCTGTTTTACTTGATCCAATTTGCTGGACCTGGAGCGTCACCAAACTGATGGGGTAGGCATGCGGGTGCTGGATGAAAAGGCCGGCTGAAGGTCACAAACGAATGTTGAAACCTGATAAAGATCCAGTACTATTAACGCTTCAAGTCTAGAGGCTTCCGAGTTCGAATTCGTCATAATCAAACGTCATAACGTTACCTCACGCCATAATGTTTAATACGAAGGCCCATCTCGACCCTCTTTGCCCAGGGCGAAGACTCAGGTACGGTAGGTGAAAATAAGTAATTAGGTAGCTACCTCTATACAAACGAAGCGGCCAGCTCACTGCACATGTGCTCTCCTGTCTCTGTGGCCCATGGTTCATAAATAGTTGCGGAGTACTCCCTACCTACTTGGTACACGGAGGCTGCACGGAGGTATCATTGGATCTGTCATTGACTCTGATTCCAGTTGTCGTGATGCATGTGGAACACAGTTGACAGCCGTTCCAACAGGAGGGGCTTGTCTATCAATCTCCGTCGAAGTGATAGCAACGATGAGATTGCCTCAACAGCAAGCCTCTTTGATCCGAATACCCACGTGGACATTGGGTAAGAAAGATGTGTGAAAGCATTCCGCGATGGCCCCCACGGACTGACTAGTAGCTCTAGGGTAGCTCGCCGTATACAGGACCTATCTGTTCGGTATCTTAGTATGTCCCTGATGTGTGATGACGCAAGATGGAGCAAAACCTGGTTTTGCTGGTTCAGTCCTCTCATCCTTCATTCCCATCGGCCTTCGTCGAGCTCAAGTGGTGTGCCCAAGGACTTCTTTGCTTGCGGGCAGCCATCAACTGTTTAACACTATGTCTCGATCAATCAAATGCCACAAATTGAGAGATGCCTCAGGCTCGTTTGACACAATGCAGTCAGTTTGCCAACAGTGTGTGCCCATGCCGGACACAGCAACAACCTCAAACTCAAAAGACGAGTGACAGGCGACTGCAGACAGGAATCCACACGATGGTTGAGGTGCACGTGGACGAGTGGCAGGTCTCGAGTTCTTGTCCCTGTGTCACTGCTGGGAAAGAGTCCTTGTTCGTGACCGACGCTGGAGCACACGGTGGGGCTGGCCATCCGGTTAGTAAACTTTGGATGTGTACGGAGTACTGTGGTACTGTCTCGCCTCAGCCGGGGAAGACTTGACGCCGCCCGGGGCGGGTAAGGTAATGAAGTTTGATTGATTGATTTCGGTAGCGTTTGCGCCGCCGCCAGCCTCTCAGGGCAGGCGGCTAACCAGGAAATTTGGTTGACTGCAAAAGCTCTTCTTCGAAGAACAAAACAGGCGCCCGAAGAGAATGGAAGATGGAAGAGACAACATCTCAGCCTGCACGTGGCGGAGGGTGCCGGACACCGAGACTCGGAGGCATGGTCTCATCGCGCATGCTCCTTCCTGCTTGGCGCCAATTGCTTCGGTGGACCTTTTGAACGTTCGCTTCGCTCGCAGGGCAGGAAGAGACCAGACTGCGAACCCGAGCCCCAGCGGCCTGGTCGGGGAGCGCCTCACTGGGCTAGCCTCCGCCCAACGTTGCCAACTAGTTCGGCAGGGCTATTCCGGTTGGGCGAGGAGTCAGGTGAGGCCAGGGCAAACTTGCGTTGTGGGGAGCTCCTAGAATTGACCAATGGTGTTTGCTCAGCGCGCCACATCGTCTCGCTTGTCCCGAATAGCAGATGGCCATTGGCCGGGACCTTTGTTTTTGCCATCAATTCCACGTGCCGCGGCACCCTGGCGATCCGGTCCATGCGCCGAGGACCCTGGACAAGACCCCGGGCGGTTTGGATAGAGCTTCCCTGCAAATATTGCAAGCTATCGAAATCCCCAATCTCGCTCCCGCGCCATCATCCATGGCCACCAAACCAGGGGAGCAGTCGGCTCGACCAGGCGCCAATGAAAAGGAGGCCGTTCCCCCGCGGAGCAGCAATGCTTTGGAGGAGCCTGCGTGCCCGACATCAACATCACCACCGCCGTGACTCCTGACAATCGTTCCTTCCAGTTGCCAGCGATTCCGATCCATCCGGCAATGGCGTCCTCTCGTTCCATGACCGGCCTCCGGGCTGCGGTCTCTCTCCTCGCCTTGGCCGCCACCTCCCAGGCCATGCCCCAGGCGAAGCGTGATGCTGCGCCCGCGACCCTCGAGGCCCCCTACCTCGGCTGCTTCGTCGACCAGGGCGCCCGCGCTCTGCCCGACAACCTTCTCGGCGCCGACGACATGACGGCCCAGAAGTGCGCCGAGCACTGTAGCGACTACAGCTACTTCGGCGTCGAGTACGGCCGCGAGTGCTGGTGCGGCAACAGCCCGCCCGAGACCCCGGCCCCCGAGACCGACTGCTCGTTCCCCTGCGCTGGCGACAGCACCCAGCTCTGCGGAGCCGGTAACCGCATCAACGTCTGGGGCTCTCCCCTCCCCTCGCCGCCCAACGTCGGCGATTACGAGTACATGGGCTGCTTCACCGACAAGGGCGACGCTCGCGTCCTCACGGGCACTTCCTTCTTCGACTCGGCCATGACCCTCGAGAAGTGCGCCAGCTTCTGCGCCCTCTACTCCTTCTTCGGCGTCGAGTACGGCTCGCAGTGCTTCTGCGGTACCGTCCTGGCCGACACCACCGAGGAGCGGCCCCAGGCCGAGTGCTCCATGCGCTGCGGCGGCGAGTACAACAGCGTGTGCGGCGACGCCGACAGGCTCAACGTCTACGTCAGCGCTGACTGCAAGGAGGACCCCGCCAACGTGCCCACCGTCGCCGGCTTCACCTACAAGAGCTGCTGGCTCGACAACGTCGAGGGCCGCATCCTGACCGGCCAGGAGCTCCGCGCCGACGACATGACGGCCGAGAAGTGCGCCAGCTTCTGCCAGGGCTACACCTACTTTGGCCTCGAGTACTCGCGCGAGTGCTACTGCGGCAACGAGCTCGCCGGCGTGGCCGCTGCCGAGGACCAGTGCAGCCAGGTATGCATGGGCGATGCCACGCAATGGTGCGGCGCCCCTGACCGCCTCAACATCTACGAGGTCATTGTCTAGAGCAAGCCAAGGGGGATGGAGTGAAAATCTTGCTAGTTAATGTTTATTGTGTTGTTTAAAATAAATAAGACTGCACTCTGGCAATTCTCCCGTGAACGTGATCTGCGAACTCTGTTGCGTGCAAAGGACCGGTGAAGCTCAAGCCTGTAGAGACGAGTTGTACAACACTGTACCATGCTTGCATTGTGCCAACTAAGAGTATCATACCTGTCTGAAGCACGATATCCAGAGTTTGTGGTCAGCTCCTTGCCACCGTAGGTAATTCATTTATGTCAAGCCCATATCACAGACGTTATCATGAAAGCAGCTTGGTATTGATGCTGCCGTATCTACCAACGCCCATCAGGATTACTGCGTGTCGAAGCCAGGCCGCTACTAGACAAGGTGCAAGTTCCATCATCCCACTCCACCAGCCATGGAATAGTTGTACAAGTACATACAGGCTTTTTATACAATATACAGTCCACACCTCTCTTACACAAGGTGACAAGCGCATCCTAGTAATATTCATGGAACCTTTTCCGCCCCTCCTCATCCTTCTCATCGATCCCCTTCCATAAAGCCCCATTCTCCGTCGCCTGCACCCACTTTGGCACCATCTTGTTTATAAACTTCATAAACTTCCAGATCCCGACCGCCGGCTCCCTCCACCCCTTCGCAGTCGGCACCGACTCAGGGAACGCACTCCCGGCCCCATATAGCCCAACCACCTCATTCCTCTTCCCCCCACTCGGAAAAAACGACCCCGTCAAATTGTTGAAGATCAGCTTCTTCGGCTTGCCGATGTGACCCGTCCACGGGCGCAGACCGGGCCTCACTTCGGGCAGCAGCGCCCTCTCCCAACCGATGCAGTGCACCACGTAGTCCACGCGCTCGAGATGGCCGCCCTGCATCATGAACTCGTGCTCCTTGGCCTCCCGCGCCCACCCGATCATCTCCTTGTCCATCGCGGGCAGCAAAATCCGCTCGATAAACTGACCGGCGTCGCTCCCCTTCAGCTTCTCCCCCTCGAGCTGCGTCCGCGCAAACCTTGCCGCCTCGCCGGCCAGGCCGCTGTGATCATTGATCACGCGCCCCGGGCCGTCGCCGGCCCACTGCACCGCCCCGCCCTTCCTCCCGGCAACGAGGTCCTCGTCCGGATCGTAGTACAGGTCCGGCTCGGCATACTCAAAGGTCTCGCTCCTCGTGAACCAGCGGATCCGCAGGTTGCGGTGCGAGATGACCGCCAGCCGGAACAGGTTCCTCAGCACCAGCACGGCGGTGTGGCCGGATCCGATGACGGCGACGCGCTGGTACTCGTCTTGCGGCAGGAGCAGCCTCAGCCGCGAGGGGGACAGTGCCGTATCGACGGTCAGCCGGTAGAAGAGGCGTGGCAAGGTGCCTTCTTTGGGGCGCGTGCCCGTGCAGTAGACCACCATGGGCGCGGTGAAGGTTACTGCGGAGTCGAAGCCTACTTCGGGAGTGTCGAGGCTTACAGTCCATTGCTTTGTCTGCGGTGGGTGGATGAGGGTGTTAGCGAGGGATGGACATGGTGAGGGTGTTGGCGCGGATTGGGGGGGTGGCTGACTATGGGGTCGCGGACTGCGCGAGACACGCTGCCGATGACGGGCTCGATGCGGGCCAACTTGATCAGGCCGTCGGTCATGAGCTGAAGCATGTCGGCGACGTCGTTGAGGGAGCAGGTCGCTTCCCGCTCGAGCTGCCTCAGCTTGGTGACGGCATCCGGTTGCTTGGCTTCGGCGGAGATGGCTCGGAACGTCCGTAGTGCGCGGGCGTATTCAACGTAATCGCCTGCCGGGGAGTAGCTGAAATATATGTGAGATGTCGTCTTCGTGCTTTAGGTGGGAGTGCAAGACCCACCTGGGTAGTTCTCGAAAGTACTGGCCAACGCTGCCGCCCTCAAATGATCGGTCTATCCACACTATACTACCGCGCGGAATGGCCTCAAGAAGCTTTCCGACGACGGCGATGCCGGCGGGTCCGGCGCCGATGACGATGGCCTTGGCTGATGAGCGTGCATGGTGTTGATCGTGGTTCCGCCGTATAGACCAGATGGGGTGGTTGAACGACTTTGGGCCAGCCCACTGTCGGCCAGCAGTCCTGGATATCGGTAATGAGCCACTCCTGAGGTGGCTGCAGCAACGTTTTGTAAGGGGATTCATTTCAAGTTATGGATGGAAAAGGGTGACGAAGCAGTGGTATTTTGAGACCGAGTTTGATGATCCACTTTTTAGTCGCTTTCCATTGGCTTTGGTATTAGATAAGCTGATAACTAAGCTTCACTCGATCAAGCGACGGGAACCAAAAGGCGAAGCCGCGAAACAGAATTCTTAACAAAAGTTTGGGAGGAACGAGGCACAAGAAAGAAAGTTGGATTTTTGTTTTTAGACACTTAAATGCTTCAAGTTCCTCCTCTGGCACCTCCGATTTGTCACGGGAGCCCCGAGTGAAATGTTATCGCACTATCAGTCTCTAAAAATAGCAGCCAAACAAGCCCTCGTCAACGAACCAACAAGTCCTGCTCCGCTTGAGGCCTTCCACCTCTTAGTTATACGGCTTCGCCATCGGTCAAGGCCCCCTTTCTCGCAAATAAAAAGTCGTTTCAGACATATGTTACTTTAATGACTAACTAGGCCGTCCCTAAGGTACTTTCCTCTTTGTGACCTTGAACGCAATGCCACCAGCCGGTGGGCCACCACCTCCTCCTCCAGCTCCTCGTCCTCCTCCTCCTCCGCCGCCAATTCCTCCTCCGCCAACACTCCCGTGGGACTACACTATCATAGAGCAAACGGCCGAAGACAAGCTTGAGCCATGGCCACCAGTCCCACCCGACGTTGATGTCAACGAAATTGACTACGAGGAGCCTGCAATTGCGACGTCGGGGCACACCACCCTCAACCTAGTAAAAGCGCGCCCCTGGATAGTCTACAAGTTCCGGGGCTCTTCTCGAGAATACGACCCCAGAAGGCCGCCGGCGACTGCGTAATTCCGGTCCGGGGAAGAGTGATGATCAAGTGCTACGACGGTTACGTCGATTGCATGGGCATCCTGATGGATCTCGCAACTTCCATCTTAGTTCCAAGGAGCCCAGGCGACCCCCCGGCCGCAGTCACGATCATACAGCCGTCTCAACGCCGCGACATCATGCACCAAATGATTCGGCTAGTGGAGCGCCTGCATGACGAGAAACGCATCGTGCACAGGGACCTGAAACCGGACAACATGCTTCTCGACAAGCAGGGCAAACTCCGACTTTGTGACTTCGCCGAGGGGCGGTACGTGGACGAGGACCTGCTCGAATGGGAGGGAGCAACAACTTGGCACTACGAATCTCCAAACAGGCTCTGGAGGGGACAACAGATGAGGATGTGCCTACCACCACCTACTATCGAGGATGACGTGTATGCCCTCGGTCTGAGTATCTGGTCCTTGTATACTGGCAAGGTGCCGAACGATGACTTGGTTGGCGATGACGATGGCCTGAAGGAGAGGCAACAGCAGCGGGGGACGGTCGATGTGGCCGAGGTAGATGACCCGGAGGCTCGTGAGATTATTCGAGGCTTTCGCCGGGGAGGGGCTCTGGTTTAGTTTGTGCAATGGCCAATCGGCAGGCTGTGACGAGAAGACTTTTATTCTGCATCATTGGTGGAGAGCGTAGCTAAGGTGGGTAGATAAGGTAATCCCTATAGGTAGCCCAGCTCAAGTCAGCCTGGCAGTCAGCGAGAGCCAAGGTATGGTCGCAGGTCGGTGGCCCGACTGCGCCACGCCCCTCCCGACCTCTTAAAGAGACCGCGTTTTCGGGACGCGCCTCTTGAGAGCTAAGACGATGATGCTTTCGCGTCGTCCTGTCTTTGAATCGGTTCGGTGAGTAAGATACTCTTCGCACTGGCATATTAGTCGCTGCTTTACTACCGTTCTTCTCAAACTTGGTCTTTTCAGCAAGCAACATGAGTACCCCGATGTCAGGAAATCACCAGGGTTCTAAACGGGCCGCCGAGCTGGAAGACGCATCGCCAAGGTCCATCAAGCGCCGAAACATGGAGCCGACCTCCACGCTGTGTGAGGACTGTCGTTCCCTCAAACTTGACGCCATCTTTGAGGAAGCCTCGCAAGAGTTTCAGGATGCCAGAGAAGGCAAGCTTCAACGCCCCGTTAACTTGGCCAAGAATTCCGACGGAACATTCTTCTACATCGACGCACTGTTCTTCCACAGCTTCAAGGACCGCCTCTCCCGCGGCACCAGCTGCCCGCTATGCAATTTCTTCAGGACGATGAGGATCCGGCCGGGACTGTACCAACACTACAAGCTTCTCGCCTTTCCCAGCAGCGAGAGCTGGATGTGGCGAGCTGATGTCTTGAGGGATAGCCCGGCGTGGGAGGATTTGAAAGATACGGTTTTTCTCGCCGTCGTCCCAGACCATGAGATGCTTCCCCTCACCGGTCATGTAGACCAGTGGATGATGAAGGACGTTCCTCGGACAGGAGTGATATACCGACTCGAGGCGGACGAGGAACGGAATCCGGATGGCGACATCTTAGCCCGCCCCAAGGAGTTGCGATCCGAGGCAAATGTTGCCCTCGCGAAGGAATGGCTTGACGCATGCCGTGCGTACCATGGCAGTGCATGTGGGGGACGGGGAAAACATGAACCCGTCACACGGGGCTTCCGACTGATCGATTGCACGGCCGATCCTCCCAAGGTCCAGACTCAACCCTGGGGTACCAAGTACGCTGCCTTGAGTTATGTCTGGGGAACAAGCGATGCGGACAGAGAAGACTGGTCAAAGACGGTGCTGGATGCGGTGGCAGTAACCAAGGAGATGGGACTGCAGTACATCTGGGTCGACAGGCTGTGCATCAACCAGGCCGACAACAACGAGAAGGCGTATCTGATTTCGAGGATGACGACCATCTACGAAGAAGCAGAGCTCACGATTGTGGCTGCTGCTGGCTCAGGGGCCGGACATGGCCTGCCGGGTGTTCGTTCGACCCTCCGGTCCCGGCAACCAAAGTACGTGCTCGACAGTGGGAGCACGCTGCTCTCGTCTCTCCGCGACCCTCGCTACGACATTCTTGAATCGGACTACTGGACCCGTGGATGGACCTACCAAGAGGGTGTGCTTTCCAACCGTCGACTTGTTTTCACGCAGAGCCAGATCTATTGGGAATGCCGAAACATGGCAGCCCAGGAGAGCATGGCCATTCCCCTTCTCCATCAACCATCGGACGGGGAGGATTCAGACGAAGCAGTCATGGCCGACTTTATGATTACGGGTGTATTCAAGGGCGATGCCTACAGCGGCGGCTTCATGAGCGACCGTCGAGAGAATCTCATCATGGAGGACAATGAGTACCGTATCGATTACGGGTTTCCGCGCTACCTCGAAGCGACGACCCATGCGCAGCTGCGTGGACTCAACGAACACATCCGCGCCTACTCCAAACGCAGACTCACCCACGACTCGGACGCCCTCCCGGCTTTCATGGGGATCACGGGCATGTACAAGCGCTCATCGGACCTCCTGCTCCTCCAAGGCCTTCCACTATGGCTGGGTAAGATAGCCGGAGTCCACTCCGGGGCTCATATCACGTTCGGCTTTACAGTGAGCGCCTGGCACCATCGAACGGGCCAGCACAGCATGTTCGTCTCGGAGTCCTGCCGCCGGAGACCGCATTTGCCGTCATGGTCGTGGGCAGGGTGGACGGGCGCCGCAGTATCCTGGCGCGCGCTGCCTAACAACGAGCATTGTGCGCAGATGGCAGATTTCGTCGAGCTCCCTTTTCAACAGCATGCCATAGACCTGGAGCGGCGTCGATTGCTCTGGGCCGCAGACGTATTTCTGCACTCGCCGGGCCAGCGCGCAGACGCCCTCAGGCTCCAGGATCCCCTGTCCGGCAATCGCCTCAGGCTGGACCATGAGGAGCGGACCTTGATAGGCCTGAACAACCCGTTGATTCTCAAATACTTCACCCGCAAACACCAAGCAGACAAGGAGTGGAGTTGGCCTCGGACTGCTGGCAGAGAAGGAAGAGACCAACGGCATGGAGAGAGCCCCGACTGGGACCGAAGATGGTACCGCATTGCCGGGAGACTGTGCTGTGTCCATCTGAGCGTCGAGATGAGCGAGGCAGAGTGGACATCGAAACACGAGTCTGGGGAACTCATCAGTGTGTTGATGTTTGCCTGTCGTTACCTGTCGGAGGATCATTCGGGGCACGGAGGTGCGAGATTTCTCACGTTGCGCAGAGTAGCACACGGAGCGGAAGAGGAACGTTGGGAGAGAATCGGGAATCTCTTTCTCACTATTCCAAAGGATTCGTTGGGTAGATGCTTGGATAATCGGGACTTTTTGAAGGTGATTCCGGTGCGGGAGAGGCAAGGCGTGGTTGTCGTTCAGTAGTTATTAGCCTGGTTACCAACGGCTGAGGAAGGAAGAAGAAAGAGAAAGTCGGCAGATAGAGTTCAATAAAAACGCTAGCTCACCAAGTGCAAACTTGTCCAGCAGCCGCGCTTCAATCACGTCTAGTACTATCTAGAACTGTTGAATCATCATTCAAAATAAGGTAACGAGCGCGATGTTACCGAGAGGCCGGTCCCTGTTCGGCGGTGGTGGCACGAAGGGCGTTGCGTTAACTAACATACATTATCAGTGAGTGGGCCATATCAGTGAGTGGGCCATATCAGTGAGTGGGCCATATCAGTGAGTGGGCCATATCAGTGAGTGGGCCGCTATCACGGGGTTTGTCCCGTGATATAAGTGTTGATAAGATAGGAGCCTGGCCAGCCCTGGTGTGGGTCTGGCCCTGCGTGGTCTGTGCGCGTGCAGGGTTTTCCCCATGCACGCGCAGCCCACAGTTCTGGTTCTGCGTGCAACCTTAGCAATACGACCAAGTCACCAACTTGCCTTTCATCCCCGTGATAGCCACTTTCTACTACCCTACAAACGCCATCCTCAATTGCAAAATAACAACACTAGGAACCAACTATAATTACATCAGAAACAGCTGAATCAGATGCTTCTACAGTCTCCTGGCAAGTGCGGGCATTATGGCCAGGCTTACCGCACACACCACAGCACCGAACCCTCGCACGACCCCCCCCGTATCACTACTTCCCAACTGCGTTTCTTGCACTCCCTCTCCGCCAACATCCCTAGTATCCCCTGTGCTCCCTGTGCAGTAAGTGATCCTCCAAGCTTTACACGTGTTTTTTTGGCTCTCCAGCGCTTGCTTAGTGCCTCGTTGGCCTTGCGGAGCGAAGCGACCTCTGACTCGAGGAGAGCCACTCGATGCATTATAGCTGTTGTACCCTTGGCAAGCTGGTCCACGGCAGTCAACATTGAAGTTGGAGAGCTGTTTTGATGGTTGATAATGCGAGTCTTGATGAGAGTTGACTGTGCATTAGCCACTTGGGGGTTGTGGGGTGTCTGGATGACCCAAGGTTGTGGTGTGCTAGGCCGTGAGGCCGTGGGTGTTGGTGTACGAAGCTTGACATCCAACTTGGAAAGCACCCTCTCTGGATCGTATGGTACTAAACCAGCCCCTGCAAAACCGCCCTTGATATTCCTCTCCGTCATAGAGGCAAAGAAGCAAAGAAGGCCTCGCGGAAAGCACAGAGGAACTCGAGCTTGCTCACGTGGTTGATATGCATTCGCATCAAGTCCTCGATCTGGCGACCGTACGCCTGCTTCAGCGGCCCAAAGCAGCCAGCATCGAGTGGCTGGAGCTTGTGGAAGAGTGCGGAGGCATGCAGAGTGTGATGATGTTGTTCTGCTGGCAGTAGAGCTCGAATTCGGTCGAGTGGTGGCTTTCATGGCCGTCGAGGATCAACAACCGGTATTTGCCCTTTGTCCGGGGCGCCGTGTGGTAATCGAAGTGCTTGATCCATTCCAGGCCTACCGCATTAGTAGTCCAGCCATTGTCGGTAGTTGCGATACGCCAGTCGGCCGGGAGGTTGCACTCGATGTACCAGTTCGCGAGGTGGTACTGCGCAGCCAAGATGATTGTGACGGAAAGCGATGGATGGATGGATTTTATTTCGCCCGGAGGCACTAAGCCTAAAGGGCCTTGGCACGCTAACAACATACGATTCGTCCGCTTCTCCCATGATCTCGCACAAGCCCTTTGAGTTGCCCTTTGCGCAAAGCTTCCCAATACCTCTTGCCTCTTAGACGGAAAGCGCACCCTGGACTCATGCTCTATTCGGTTGGTCATCAGGTGGGTGGCCTGTGCGCCCACTTGTCTTTTTCGCGTCGCAGACGCGCATCCTGTATACTCTCCCTCTTCCTCTCCTCAGCTTTCGATTAGCAGAATTGAGTCGGCATTTGCAGTGCCCTTGCGCCTCGCCTTGATGCCACTTGTCCCTCACACCTGATACCCCGGGTGAAGCTATTCCCACTCGCCCCGCTGCACATCGAATCTTCTAGTAACGCGCCCAGACCAACGCGCCTGCGGAGCTGAGTATACTTGCGAGCTGCCAGAGTCTCTTGTCTTTCCTTTTCTTCTCCAAGTTCAGTGTACTCATAGAGTCGTCACCAGCTAGTTGCAATATACTCCTGGGACCGTTACAGGGAGAGGTTCGTGATTCCCTCCTGAACAACACCCTTCGAATCTCAATAGATCTTGCCTAAATCTCGAAACGGACAACGGATCTGAACTTTGTAGGTCTGGTTCTATGAAAAGATATGGCTGGCTTAAGTATCTATGTTTGTGGCCTAAGTCTAGTTTTGTCGATTCCTGGCTCGTCGTGCCTAAAAATGAAAATGCGTCTCTTGAAATAAGTGGCCTTGGGTCTGGCGTTCTACGGACACAATAGTACGGGCAGTTCACTGCTGGAAACTTGGAGCCTGGGATGATTGTTCGCGGACGACCAGGGTGCTTCTACTTAGTTGCACTTCGAACTCAACGCTACAACGACCGATTCTTGTGCAGTAAAATCAATTGTAGCAAGAGAGTCTTCGAAAGCCATTTTCTAATGCTCGAACTTACTGCATTGAGACTTTAAAAAGATACCTAGCCTGAGTTTTTGAGGTGGAAGATTTTGGTGATCGAACCGAGGACCCTGTCTGTGAACCTCGCTAACCCTGAGCGGGACGCATGGCGATTAGTAAATTAATAGAAATGGGGCTGCTTCAAACTCGCTCGATGCTCCATCTTCAAGTTCTCCTATATTATTTCGCACCGACACGCTCTCGAATCACGATTCTTCCCCAAAGCCTTCATTCAAATCCGGACACACTCTACCAAACTGTCCCACCTTTGGGCGTCTCGGAGAATGGTCTCCAGCATCCTGTCTTCCAGCAACTCCGGCGGAGAGGCAAGCGGCGGCCAAAGCCAGCCCAATGAGAAGAAACACGCCAGCGGCCGAGCAAGACGGCACATCATCAACCATCCACATGACCATATACATATTCCGAGGCCAGCCGTGGGACGCCTGGAACTACCGTCACGTGCTGCTCTACTTCACATCCCCTGACGTGCCCGACTTCTACGAGACCGTCCACACACAGCGCCCTGAGGAAGAGGAGGTGGAGGACGAGAGCGGAGCCGTGGCCAGGGCGCCTGAGACGGTCGACTGGACACACGACCAAGTACACGGCAAATACCACTGGTTTGAGGAACGCGCCTACCTCAATCACGTTCATGCCGGGTCGGTGGTGGTGCCTCGTGGACAAGAGATGGCCCCAGTGAACGTTGTTGCCGCCGTTCCGGTGCGGAACAGGCCCTTTGATTGGAACTGCCAGCATTTCGTGTGTGAGGGCCTACAGGAGTTTGTGGAGTGGGATTTATTCGCAGGAGTCTTGTGATCTCGCTGTCGATGACTTGATGGACAAGTTGCTTGAGGGGGCCATTGGCTGAGCGTGTGTAAATGATGTGTTGATGAAACAAAGTAATTATAGTAATAATTAGTAGGCATCAAGACCTAGAGCATGAGCACAAAGGTCATGAGGATGTACTCGAGATCGTACCGCTTGGGAAAACGGGAAGGAAGGTGGCTGCCCAGAGTCTCCCAGCCCACATTGTCAAGCCCGCGCAACGCAAGGGTGTAGTCCCAATACGCTGGGTAGCACCCAGCGTATTCCCAGTCGAGGATGGCGACGACGTGGCCGTCTCGCACCATGATGTTTCGAGCCGCGATGTCGCCATACGTGAAGATGATGGGATAGTCCGCAACCAGCTGGGTGGTGATTTGATGCCAATACATTGACTGCTTCTCCGAGCGCCTCGGTGGGTGTACAAGCCAGTGCTGGAGGTCGGCGAGACTGCTGAAAGGCCCGCCAGAGCGCGGGAAATTGGTTGGAAGCACGGCGCCCTGGCCGTCAAGGCGGCCGAGAAGGACGTCGCTGCGGCTGGCGAGGGCCTGCAGTTGCGCAATGTAGCCTCGGAGCTCGTTAGTGACGTTGGAGCGTTGATCGGTCGTAAGGCTTGACCATGCGTGCTTCAACGTCTGACCTTCAACGTACTGCATAGTAATCCGATCCCAATCGCTGCTGATGACCTCAGGCACAGGAATTGTGGTGTTGGCCTTGACGAAACGGAAAGCCATGGCCTCGTTTGGATGTCCGTTGAAGCCCATGCCATGACGGTCGGTCGTGTACTTGGTCAAGGTGTTGCCATGGCGAACGACGTAGCGGTTGATCGACTGGAAACTAACCTCGCCTTCAGGGTACGGGGCAGGCTGCCGCGGTGGAGGGGGAGTATCGCCGAACATTGCCCGGATGCGGTCCCGCTCTCGCATCTGCATCAACCTGTCGAGCCCTCGGGGCTGCTGTTGACCTGGGGAAGGTGGCGTATTGGAGTTCAGCGTGTTCGCCATGAGCTGAGGCGGGCTGACGGGCAGCATCACCGCTGAATGCGGATGGCGGGAGAGGAGAACGCTGACATAGCCCAGGGCGAGCGAGTTGCTGGCGACGTGCGCTGGGTTAAAAAACGAGATGAAATGAGGCGGGCGGGGCGAATTGATAGCAAGCGGGCACTTGAATGACTCGGAAGCTGAAATTCACCGGTTGCACGTGCGAGATGTGTCAACCTGGAAGGTACGGTGGCGATTAAGTTGGCCTAATTACCTACATGGAAACAGCTTCATCTGTGGTATGTACTAGAGACAACAACCTTAACTACAGGTGAACATGAAAATCAGACGCAGACACCAGAGGCAGACACTACAACCCAGGCTCGCCAGGGTATCAATTATCCAACAGCGGGACCTATGTAGGTCCAAGTTTCTATTCATCCACCGGAGTGCTCATTTCCCCCTCCTCGCGATCCAGAAGAGCGCCTCATAAGCATTCCTCGTCAGCGCCCTCTCATCAAACCCGTACACGGCCTCGACGCCATACACCCTGCTCCCGGGGATCACCACCTCCTCCCGTCCCCCACAGCCGCCCGGCACCTCGAGGAACTCGAAGCCCATCGCCTCGACGACCTTGACGATCTCGTCCAGCGACAGCTGCACGAAAGGCGCCGACCCATACAGCAGCGGGCCGAAGTTGATCCAGTACCCGCCCGGGCGGAGCAGGCGCGCGATGGTGTCGAAGTAGGCCATCATGTTGCGCGCCGTGTCGATGAAGAAGTGCGTCACGACGACGTCGTACGCGCCCGCCGGCTCGTCGCGGAAGGCCGTCGTGAAGTCCCCCTCGACGAGGACAACGGCGCTGCGGTCGATCGGGGTGTCCGGAATAAGGATCGGGCGGAGCATGTCGGCTGTGGAGCGGTGGTGCGACCAGGAATCGACGAAGGGGTGGAATATCGTGGTGTTAGGATGCTGGTGGGGGTGCTTGAGGTCGGTGAGGAAGCGGTAGGCGACGTTTTGATACATGGACCATTCGTTGTTTGTTACTTGGAAGCCTGGGGGAGGGGTTAGCATGTGGTCCAGTTCCTCCAAATGTGATTTGGTTGTGTTGTGGTGCTATTCTGACCTGGGATTCTGGCGACTTCGTGGCCTAGCCGTCCTACGCCGGCACCGGGGAGGAGGACTTTGACGTTTTCGTTTTGCTGATCGCTCGGGAACAGATCCTTCAGAGTCTTCAGAATGCAGGGAAACGCGGCGTCGCGCTCGTTGGCGCCGGTTGCCGCCCAGTCGCGGACAAAGTGCTTCAAGGACTGCGACACGCTGACCTTCTCGGCGCCGCGGCCGGCAGTCTTCATGGACTGGATGTGCTGGTCTAATTCGTGCTGGTCAACCCCGTAGAAGTCCAAAGCGGCGCGCACAATATCATTGCAGACATTCTGGTTCTTCTTGAGCAGCTGCTCAATGTCTGTAAACTTCTCGCTGTACTTGATTTCCCGTTCCAGGACCTTCGGTTGAGTTAGCAGGCCATCGGCAACGGGATGATGGCTCTGAGAACTCGGACACAAACCTTTTTCTGCTTCTTGGGGACATGGCTGTACAGTCCCTTCAACCGGCTGATCTCGGCCTGCTGAACCTCGGCGTACGCTGAGAAGCCGCGAAGAGCTTCGAGGAGCCGGTGGCGTGGGTGGTGCTCATTCCAGGTGCCGTGCTTCTTGTCCATCCTCTGGAGGAGCTGCTCCTTTTCTCTGAGTTGCCGCTCTGAATCGGGCTTCGCTGCAGGTGCTTCATCCTTGGCCAGGACAACTTCGAGTTGGCGGACCTCGTAGACAAGATACTGCGGCTGCGCCGAGTTAATTGGCATCCAAATACTTGTCGTTGCCATGAGACTGGACCCCTTACATCTGAAGCATCTACTCCGACTAGGCCTGACTGAGGCGACGGAGCTTCATCGCCGAGCGCAAGCCCGGCCCAAAGCAGACACAGAGCAGCCGCTCTCCAGGTAGTAGCGCGCATAGTAAATCTCACACCTTTGATGCATTCACCTTCAGATTATTGGAGAGGACCAGCTTTTCACCTTGAGCACGAGGGGGGCTGGAAAATGTGGGTGGACGAATGCGTGGGGGCCGAGAACCTTGATGGCCACCCACCAGGAGCAGCGCGTCTGGCTGCCAAGGCAAGCAGGCACCTTGATGATCACCAGTCAGTGTCGGAGTCCACTGAACTTGTCCCGCCAAAAGTCAAAATTGACTCACATCCCAGGGAAAGTGCCACAAGTGCTCACCTTGATACGAATACATGCAAGAACCTCCTTGAGTCCATTGCTTCTCGCCGGGACACATGGATCTATTGCCGACGATGGCTTGTCTTTCTACTCAACCATGTCCGGCCGAGCTCAGCGAATCTCGACGGTCGCTGTCGGAAGCCGAAGACAACTGTCTCCAACGGGCAGGCAAACGATACTGATAACGAGAAACGAGAAGCATGTCCCGACCGAATACGACACTCGACTCGCCGAAACGACCAGCACGACATCATCCTACACAGTCCGCTACTGCCTCGCCCCAGCCGAATGCACGGGAGAAACCATTCCCGTACGGGCGTCCATCGTCGACATGTGCATCCCCCCCATGGTCCCCTGTTCCATGCCCGCCATCATCTTCCGCACCGTCGTGCCGTCCTGTCCCCGGGGCCACGGCCGTAGACAGCCTCGGCCAGCATGCGCAGCTGCATCGGGAAGCGCGGGTCGCCGTAGTGCTCGATGATGTCGCTCTTCTCGACGGCGCAGCGCAGGTCCTGGAACTGCAACGAGTCCATCCCGAGGCGCTCGCACTCCCCTTGCTTCTCGGCTTCCCACCACGGCGGCAGAAGGACCGGCCGCGAGCCAGCGAGCCGGAGGAAGCGCCGGAAGCCGTTCAGCCCGCTGGGCGCGCCCCCATAGAGACTGTCCTCGTCGGCGTCGCCGTCCATGCTGTAGTCGTCCTCGACGCGCAGGCGGTAGGCGTCGAGGAGGAGGCGATACACGTCCGTCTCCGGGCGGTCGTGCAGATATGTGGTGTTGTCGAGGCGGGTGAAGGGCGCCGTGATGGGCTGCTGCAAGCCCTTGGGAGGCGTGAGGTTCTCGTCGACTGCGGGCGAGTCCGCACTATTATCGCCTTGGCCGCAGACCTTCTTGTGGGCCTTCCAGTCGGCTTTCTGGCAGTCGCGAGAGCAGTAGGGTGTCGCGCTGCACTTGGCGCGGTTCTTCAGCGTCACCTCGGGAGGCGACTTGCGACAAGTGGTACACGTTCGGGCCATCCTTGACGGTGATGGGGGAGCGGAGGTGCGAGAGTTCTGAGACAGCAATGCAGCAGGACGTTGATGAGTAAAGTACCTTGGTGAGGGTAAGGTAAGGTGCTTATCGAGCAAATCCGGGCCGCCGCGGTGTCCTGAGAACTAAAAGCCTTGAGTCGATGATGGGAGAGGTAGATGAAGATGAATGACCTCAAGACGATCTGACGATGTTGTTTGCCCGTTGCTGGGTGAAATTGTCGTCAACTGCCCGGGGGTGAGTACTCCGCACTTTCGATTGGCCTCAATGGGCATCGCCGTTTGAGTTTGTCAAACAAGCTTAAGTACCATATTCGCCAATCAAATGGCGGAAATATTCATAACTTCGAACCTGTACTTTCTAGTCCAATCATCAACCAGTAATACGGGAGGGGTAATTGTCTCCGTTTGTCCTATTCTTTTCTCTATCGTTTCTTTGTAGTTAACGTTACATGTGGTTATATATTGAGTCTTTTTTTTTGTTGTTGAACAAGAGCGCTATCATGGATGAATATCGTAGCTTACTAGTACCTACTGTGTAGGTACTCGATCAAAGACTTAGGTCTAATTAGGATGGAACAGTGGAGGACACATCCCGAGCTTGAGTTAACTTGATCAACTGAACTTGACCACAAATGAAGGGCTGGACTCCAGTGTCAGTGTCAAAGCAGGCTGGCCAGCTATGAAACCCTCTGGACGATTCACGTCGGGGAGGTGTCAGCTGAAAGTGTGGTCTCCCCGCATAATCTTACACTGAGCGCTTCATCCCAGACTCCTAAAAGTAGTGGCCTTGCATTTAACGGCTCGATTGCTCCGTCCTTCAACTGCCTATCTAGATTCTAGAAGTCTACCTTACACACCAATGGCCTCCTTGGGGCCGGCATTGTAGGGGATGTCGACCGGGATGTCATAGGGGTTGGCAAGCGTGTAGTTGTAGAAAGAGGAAGCCTGGAAGACGGTCTCGCCCTGGACGTCGAGGTGGATCTCGCCCTCACACCTCTTGAACTTGACCCAGTTGGTCTTGATGCGGCCGCCGGGACCGGCGACGATGGGGTCAAAGACGTCCTCAAAGTAGCTCGTCTCGATGAGAAGCTGGCTCTGCCCGCGGGCGTAGTTGCCGTAGCCCGTAAGGTTGCGGTAGTAGTTGTTGTACAAGTGGCCGTATTTCACTGTCCAGCAATGTCAGTCATTTCTTGCTTGTTGAGGGTGACTTGAAAGTGTTTCGGGAGCAGAAGTGCTGATTTGGGGACAAGGCGACTCCCGTAACTCCAGTCGTGAGAGCTCTCAAAAGGGGCAAAAAGAACACGATTTGACATACGGTTGTCGGCGCTGGGGTTGCGCACATTGGTCGAGTGAAAGAAGTTGTCGTTCATGGTAACCTTGGCGATAACGTTCGGGGTCCATCCGATCCCAAGGGCCTTATTGTGGTTCTCCAGCCGGTTCTTTGACACGGTCACAAAGTCCGTATCTCTGCGCAGATCTATTAGGCCATCTCCCATTTCGTACAGCTAGGGTGATAAAATAAGTTGTCAGTATGTACCATAGTTTCTCAAATGCACGCCATCGCCAGGGAATACGACACGGCCAGCGAAAAGATGGGACAGAGTTACTCACATGATTGCCGTCAATCCAGATGTTGGTCGAGTTGTCGATCTGGATCGCATCATAGTCGCCCAGTTTGCCGGCCCAGTTCGTCTTGCCGTCGTAGGTGCCGTGGATGTTGAGGTTGCGGATGATGATGTTTTGCTGTCTGTTGATGTTCAGGCCGCCCTCCACGATGCCTGACTTGGCGCCGACGCCGATGATTGTCTTGTGGCTCGCGACGGGCACCTCGAAGCCAAATGGCTTTGCCTTGATCATGCCGTCGATACGAATGATGAGGGGCTCCTTCGCGGCCGCAAACTCGATCAACTGGTCGAGTTTTTTGGCAGTCACGATGCGGCCGCCCTTGCCGCCGGTGGTGCCGCCATTCAGAGAGGCAAAGCCGTGTGCTTCCAGATCGCACTTGGCGCACGTCTCGGCTCCAACGAGCGTGGATGCTGCGAGGAGCAGCGCCGAAGCTACTGTGCCGGTGAGGTGCATGGTGAAGGCGATGAGGATGCAGAAGTAACTCAAACACGGACAACAAAATGACAAGCCTTGAGAAGACGACAGCTACCACAGTTGATTCTGACCCGTCACTCGAGAGCAGATCCATTGCTCTATATGCTCGCAAAGATATCTAGAGGCTAAGGGCACTCCGTCGGCTCCCCGGTCCTCGTGCCCGCCTCTCCCAACACCAAGACGTTGACCAAGACTCATCATCTTGGCTATTGTCGCATTGATGTTTAGCCTGCCAAAACAGGAAGTAGGACAACAGACTCGAGGTTGTTGACTTTGTTGATATGTTCCACCAATAACTGACGACTGTTAGCATCATGATCATCTGGAGAGGGCGTGCACTGCCCGGGTTCCCCAGCGCCTTCACGCCACTTTGGAGCTCCTAAACACTAGGTGATTAGGATTCCGTACTAGGGCGAGGCTATCTCCATCACAAGCTAGAAGCCCACACATTGTGTGTAGGTCTCGCGTCTCCGGAGCAGGTGATGTCCGCGTGTCATTTAACCGGGCCGAGCTTGGCGATACCGGTCCTAGCTCGTGTCCTGGCCTTGGCGCAGGGAAGGAATCGCGTTCAGGTGGGGTTCGAGCTCCACGCTTGTGATTGCTGGAGAAACTTCCCCACCAAATGCGAACAGCACAATTCGGGGTCGCGCGAAGGATTGTCGGAGGATTCTCATCAACCTTCATCAGAGAGCGTCACTCTCAACCAGACCGTCTCTATGGAACGCCAAGCAGCATGGATGCAGCACGGACGGAACATGGCGATCACGGCTTACAAATTGAGATTGTTTGCAGGCGAAAAGGAAAGCTCACTTTTTGTCCATGGGCTCGGCGGACGGGACAGCATCTCCCGGCAGCAGCCGTTGCCGAACACGGCAACCAAACCACGATGAGGTCCAGGGGAGACGCTGGGGCGTAATAACAAAACAGCCCGCCGTCGAGTGCCATTTCTGGAGTCCTTTCCAAGGGCATGCGTCTTGCTGGCTTGTTTCCGACTTGACTCAGTGGTCAATCTCTCATTGTGAAAGGACCAACCTTGGGCTCCGAGCCAGCCACCAAACATGGGCGACCAGGGCGAGTTCACCTTCGCCAACCCCGTCATCCGGGGGTTCAACCCCGATCCGACCGTCTGCGTTGTGCCGACAACGGCCACCACGCCCGCGCAGTACTTCTTGTCCACGTCGACCTTTGACTACTTCCCCGGCGCCGCCATCTACCACTCGACCGACGTGATCAACTGGAAGCTCATCGGCCACGCCCTCAACCGCCGCAGCCAGATGGACCTGCGCACCGTCGAGCCCGGCGCGGGCTCCTGGGCGAGCACTCTGCGCTACCGGCCGCGCGAGAAGCGGTGGTACCTCACCAACGGCGCCTTCCACCGGTACCGCCCCGCCGCCGACGAGCGCATCTTCCCGCGCGGCTTCTACGTGTGGACCGACGACATCTTTGACGACGCCGCGTGGTCCGACCCGGTCTACTTTGACAACCCGGGCTTCGACCAGGACCTCTTCTGGGACGACGACGGCAGGGTGTACCTGTCGACGACGGTGCGCATGTCGCCGCGCACGCCGGGCCTCGCGCTCAAGGACTTTGCCATCCACATCTCCGAGATCGACCTGCCGACGGGCCGGACCCTGACGCCGCCCCGCGTGATCCGGTCCTCGCCGTTCGGCGTGGCTGAGGGCTCGCACATCATGCGCCGCGGCAGGTACTACTACCTGTTCACCGCCGAGGGCGGCACCGAGGCCGGCCACCAGGAGTGGGCGTTCCGGAGCACCGAGGGGCCGTACGGGCCCTGGGAGGGCCAGGGCAAGGCCTTGTGGTACAACGGCCCGGACGAGGAGGTCCAGCGCACGGGTCACTGCGATGTCTTTGAGGACGGGCGGGGGCAGTGGTGGGGGGTCCTGCTCGGGGTGCGGCCGGCGAGGAACCGCGAGGGCAGGTGGGCGGAGCCGCAGCTCGGCCGGGAGACATTCCTGGTCACGGTGGACTGGGTGGACGACTGGCCTGTGTTTAACCGGGGCAAGAACGTCGCGTTGGAGACGGTCGGGCGCGAGCCGGTTGTGCAGGCGCGGGCGGCGGGGGCGGACGGCGTTCGCTGGAGAGCGGATCTGTCCAGGCCGGACCTGGAGCTGGGATGGTACCATAAGAGTGAGCGAGTCCCTCCCGGTCGACACCTCGTACTTTAGAGTGGATGCGGTAACTGACACGGCGAGCAGACACGCCAATCAAGAAGTGCTACTCCTTGACGGAGCGGCCCGGCTATCTCAGGTTGTATGGCAACTGCTACCAGCTTACGAGCCCCGAGTCGCCGGCGCTGCTGTTGCGGAAGCAGGCGGGATACAACGAGACCTTCCGGGCCAAGATGGACTTCAAACCCAGCAGGCTCGGCTACGAGTCGGGCGTGACGCTGTGGTGGAACCAATATTCGTTCGCCTCTATCGGCGTTGGCGTCATGGAGCCGCGGGGAGGGGCGAAAGCGGTGCAGACAGTTATCGCGCGGCAAACAACGGGGAAGAACGGCGATCTGGATGTCTCGTATCCGCTTTTTGATCTCGGGGTGACGGTCGGCGCCGATGACGCTGTGCAGTTCACTATTGACACGACGCCGACCGACTACAAGCTGACGGTCTCTGTCGGCGAGGCCAGCACCAGTGTGTCCTTTGACGCCGAGACGCTGACCATCAGCCCACCCGTGGGCGGTGCGTTTACGGGCGCCATGTTCGGCATCTACGCAAGTGGGAAGAGTGAGCCTGTCTTGGACCCTTCAGACTTTTGGGACATTGAAATTGTTGAGCGGCCGTCGTGATCAAGCGCCGGCGTTCTTTAGCAGCCCTTGTCCCTTGATGGGTCATGACTTGGAGTCTTAGACCTTGGTTACCTACCTTACATGAATGAATTTAAGAGTCAGGCTTAACTGCTATTGAAGTTTCCCAATCATTTATCCGGGCCGTTGCATGCCGAAGGAGCTTGCGATGGTCTGCTCAAAACATTGAATTGCCTTTCTCTGGCATCATGATCCTCATGTTCTTCCCTTGATCAGGATAAACAGGGGCGACAAACTCAGTGGTTTCTGGGTCTCTACCCATCTCCGTGACGTATTTTGCTCACAGCTCACCCCCTACAGGTATTAATCACAGGTTCAACTCACTGAGGTCCTAATTAGTTGATCGATCTGTGCAGTGTGTAAATCATGGATCTCGACTTGATGAGTATGTCGTCCATGTCAACCGAATGCGGTTGAACGAGTCTGTCTTAGGTTAGAAACAGCTTGTCTCTCTCCCACACCAGAGTGATGCATCCTGCCATGACTTGTGCGCGCTAGAGATGGAGGTTGGATCGAGTCAGACTCACAAGCCCCAAGCTCAAGCCCGGACTTCCGCTGGCGCCGCCAATGTCACATGCGCTCCGTACATGCAGCAGGATAAGCCTCAAGGCCGTATGAGGATGGTGATCGCCTCAACATGGTACTAGTACTTTAGGCAGAATATCAAGTGCCGGCGCCCTGGGTCTGTTTTCGCCCCAATCATGCAGGGCCCATAAACGCCCCTAGGACGTGGATGGTTAGCTGAATCTGAGTGACGAGGGCAGGATTCAGGCAAGAGACGAAGAGGCCGTGCCCTAGCTCTGACGGTTTGTTTTCCCCCCAATCAGTGCACAGGCAACCTCCCAGTAGTTGACTTGTCATGCATGCGGAGGAAGACAAGCGGCCTTGGCGGCCGTGCGGTCGGGGCAGCACGCCGACCCAGGATGCGAGTCGGGTCTCGGGGCAGCTACTGGGGGGTGTGAGGTGACCGAGGTCCCGGGACCCGTCTTCCTCTGGGCCTTGTCTGCAGGCGGTAGCAAGGCATTGGGCTGATTGAGACTAGGGGTCAGTTAGACCAAGGTAGGGTTTGGCCTACAGCCACCGGACATCTTGAAGGTCAGAACGATGGGAATCATGGGATCGCCCATACAGTATAGAAAGGCCCATATTAGACTCCAGAGTCCAATGTCAAAACTTACCATGTGTTTTCTTGCTATCTCATCTGACAACTCTCTCAACCCCTGGCCTCCCATCAACTTCAAACTGTCCTCTGCTGCCCAGGATGGGACTCTCCAAGCAGGTTTGGTACAACTGGTACGCCGGGCTCGTGGCGGCCGGGTGCATGATCCTCATGGGCTACGACTCGAGTGTCTTCAACTCGGTGCAGGCCTCCCAGAACTGGAAGTCGGCCATGGGCGATCCCGATCCCCACATGGTTGGCCTTGTCAACACCGTCTACACCATCGGCGCTATCGTCACGGGATGGTTCCTCAGCGGTCCTACGGTGAGTGGGTTGCGTACATACCACCTACGGTACCCTACCTTATCATAGGGCAGTGGTCGGACTGACTGACGCCGTGCGGTGTGGTATTAGTCGGATTACTTTGGCCGCCGAATCGGCATGGCCATCGGCTGCATGGTCACCGTCTTCGCCACCTTTCTGCAGGCCTTTCCGCCGGCTAGCGGAAGTCTTGCCTGTTTCATGGTCGGCCGTGTATTCATTGGCGTTGGGACGGCTCTTGCCACGAGTGAGTTTCGTGTTGCCATTGATTTGATCACAACAAGTCACTACCAACTTGAGTGTGTCTGAGACTGACTTGAGCTCCTCCGTGCTAGCTGCTGGCCCCATCTACATCGGCGAGGTCACCGCGTCCGAGATCCGAGGAAAAGTCATGTCCTTCTGGCAGATGTTCTTCTCGGTCGGGTCGTTCCTTGCCTACTGGATCAACTTCGCCTGTGCAAGGAACCGAGCGAACCTTGGCCATTGGGACTGGAAGATGGTCGTCATCTTCCAGCTGATGATGCCCCTGATCATCTGCGCCCAGCTTCCCTTCCTCCCGGAGTCCCCGCGCTGGCTGATCGCCAAGAAGAACGACTACGAAGGCGCAAAGGCGGCGCTGATGAGGCTGCGATCGACCGAGGAGGAGGTCGACGCCGAGATTCTCAGCATCCGGGAGGCCGTGGCCTACGAGAACGAGGCGGCTCCCCGCAAGCGCGAAGCCTACGTGGCCCTCATCAAGGACAAGGCCATCCGCAAGCGCATCATTCTCGCTTTCATCATCAACGTCGGCCAGCAGCTCACCGGCCAAGGCACGCTCAACTCGTACTCGTCCACCATTTACCAAAGCGTCTTCAACAACATCGACACCGTCAACCTGATCAACGCTCTCAACGGCACGCTCGGCATCGTCTTCACCCTCAACGCCACCTGGACTGTTGACCGGTAAGCAACAATGCGCCACAAAGGGCTTCCGCACACCTTTGCTTCACTAACTAAACCCTCTTTGTGTATCTGTCTTCCAGATTCGGACGAAAGTGGCTGTTCATGGTTGGTGCCACTGGCATGGCCGTTTGCACGATGCTCATCGCCGTCGTCGGCTTGACGACTCCCGACATCAACGGAGCCAAGACGTACGGCGTCGGCGTCGGGATTGCCACGCTCGCTTTTGCCTTTGCCTTTTTCTTCAAGCCGTCCTGGGGCGCTGTGGTCTGGATCTACACGGCCGAGATCTTCCCGATGCACGTCCGCGCCCAGGGCACCGGCATGTCGATACAGATGCAGAACGTGGCCAACACCATCTTCCAGCAGTTCTTCCCCATCTTTTTTAGGAACGAAGGCCTGTAAGTCGAGCCTGTTTTCACTCGCCTTGGCTCACAAATCACCCTTGCCCCCTGCATTGAAACGAAATCGGAAAACACTGATGCTAACCACATGGTGCGCCCGTCTCTAGCAAGGTGTTCTTCTTCTTCATGACCACCAACGTCCTCCTCGTCTTCTTCACCTACTTCTGTCTTCCCGAGACCAAGAACGTGACCCTGGAGCAGATGGACACCTTGTTTGGCGGCGTTGACCACGTCGCAAAGGGCGCCGGCCTTATTGAAGACGCCGAGCACACCGAGAACAAGCCCGAGTCTGTCGCTCTGGAGACAGTTTCCAAGAAGCAGGAGTCAGTCTAGATTATTCGGCCAACAATGGGGGGAGGGGGGGGGGGGGGGGGGGGGGGGGGGGGGTTACGGGGCGGTTGCACTTACTATCTTTAGTATGGAGTTCGTGGATTCGGTTTTATTCCAACTGATGTTTTCATTGGAAGAGGAAATAGAGGGCACTAGGAGTAGTCTAGAACCAAGCATTGCACGGGCAGGCAGGCCGCAGAATCATTGAGGCAGAATGGTGGATTGCCCGTGGCTGGCCTCAGATCTTGGAGAATTGTATCCTAGGGGATTCCTTCACTGCTCGTTCGGATAACTTGAAGGTACCTTACCTTGTGCTTTGGTTCTCTTGTTGCAGGTTTCGACACTCCTGGTGCCTAATACCAACCTACATATTACCACCGATTTCAGGCACAGATAACATGCAGAAAGGGATTTGGCACCGGATCCCCGACATCCAAATGGATCTGGAGAGAGCGCAGAAGCAAGTGAATGGTGCATGACCGGATAAACATCTGATATCGGCGTTCTGAACTTCAGTTGATGCTTGGAACTGTTTTACTTTTCAAAGTCAACCTAACATCGCTGACCTCTCGCTTGTGCACGACCTCAGACTCATGGGCATTCACGACTCCGAGACAGTTGACTCGGAAGGGTGCCATTCCCCGTAATACGAGTGTCGGTAGGGGACAAGTACGGTCATCATCACCTCCCATTGTCGTTGAATTTTGCTGAAGCTTTAAAGTCGAAATTTGACTTCAAACGCCTGTGGCAGTCTGGTGAATGACTCTCTGGAATCTCTGCGGGTGGAAGGGGCTTTCACATGCAAACACCTGGATATGCACACCATGGGTTCCTTGGCTCCCCACAACAGTCCCTGCGTCATGGGTTGTGGGGTCCATGCTCTGCGGCGCCAAGCCAGCGCTCCACAATCCCTGTGCGACTGGGGGTGTTTGAGCCGACAAGTGCCGTGGGCTTCCCCGGCTTGCACATGCCGGCCCGGACAGTCCTTTTCTTTCCAGACCACCTACCTCGGACGACTTGTACAGATGCGCTTTGCCTGTGTCATCAGACGTTCCTTGATACTCGACCTTACTCTGATGAGGTAGACTTCCGAGTTTTACCACCAAGTGCGCACTGCACCGAACTGAACCGTCGCGCGCCGCCCCGACCCATTCGCGGAATAGCCGAGGCATCATGTCAGGGTCGCTCGAGTCCCTCAAGGTGCGATTTTGACATCAAGACTGGCTGAACCAGCATACGGAAGGCTTTGGACACTGTTTCTGACGACGTGAGACACAGGCTGTCGCCGAGCGCATCGTGCTCGACCCAAGATACCACGACCTGCTAGCCATCGTCAAGGGCGCCCGCAATGGCGCCGTCTACGGCACCAAAGTGCGGTTTCCGCATGCGCTCGTGTATGGCAAAGACCACGCCCACCAGCCAAATGATCCGGCATCCAGGCTGACGAACAAAACAAACAGCATGATTCTTCTCTTCCGCTCCGGAACGTACGTCTCCCCCCACACCCGCCGTGTCCCATGTAGCCAACAGACCAGCTAACTCGGAACCCCCCTCCCCCAAAAACAGCCTCCGCGAAAAGATCCGCCTCGTCTTCCGCGCGACGCGCACCCACGCCCGCAACCTCGCCAAGTTCGCGACCATCTACAAGGTCACCTGTTTGCTCCTCAAAAACTACGGCCCGACGCCCGGGAAAGAAGGTAAGACCTACCTACCTCCCTCCCTCACCTTCCGTTGCTAATACTTTTTCCCACTCAACCCAGGCCCCTACGACAGCTTCCTCGCCGGCCTACTAGGCGGGTACGTAGTCTTCGGCCGGCGCTCGCCGCGTACGGGCAAGATCTCGAGCGTGAGCCAGCAGATCGTCGTCTACGTCTTCGCTCGCGTCGTGCTCGCGCTGGCGCGGCTGGCCGTGCAGCCCCGCGCCAGCGCCAACACGAGTGGGGGGCCGCGAGGAGGAGGCGGGCTCGGCCTGCCGTTCGTGTCGGACCCGCGCAACAGCACCGTCATCAGCCACTACGCCTGGCCCGTCTTCGCCAGCGTCTCGTGGGCCGCCGTCATGCACCTGTTCCGGCACCACGCCGCCGAGCTGCAGCCGAGCTTGAGGAGTAGCATGACGTATATTTATGCCGATTCGGATCGGTGGGATGGGTTGAGGACTTTGCTGTGGCATAACAAGTGAGTTGGGGGGAGTGGCTTGGGTTAGAAGCGGGGGAGGAACTCTAGGGACATGTAACGGCGTTCTGGGATGGCTGGGTGGATCGCCTGCCCAGCTCTGATGGTTGGGCCCAGCGTTTGGTTTGTATGTTGTGTTTTGGACATGAAAACGGATGTCTGGGTGATAGCATGTACTTGTACGCAGCGACACTTTTTTCTGGAATAGAATGGGCAGGTGCCCGGAGAGGGAGACCAATCGTTGCCATTGAATTGGTGTCTAAACCGGTGTGCCATGAATAGCACTTGACCAGCCATTCGCTCTTGGAAGGGTCAACCTCGGCCGCCTGTTGACTGCCCTGCGAGCGCATCACCTCTGGTCTCGCCCTCTTCCCCGGATGGGCGCATGTCCATCGCAGGAAAAACAGACTCGTCCACCACCAGCCAAATCTGGACTCAACAGAGCACAGACATGGCCCTAGATCAAGAAATTTTGTATGAATTCGGCCCATCATCAACACCAGACGCCAATCCCATGCCAAATTTTGCCGTTTTTGCGAGCCCACCCAGATACATTCTATCTCACCACCCAACCGACGTTATACCAAGAGCACAGCGTTTAGACAGCCGTCGTTCTACCGAGAGTCAGCATTGTGACGACAGCGCGCTGTCTCAGCAAAGGCCGTACCTCTGGGTTGTTCGTGATTTGCGCGTAGCGGCCCCAGGCAATCTTGCCCGAGGCTGTGACGATACCTAAATCGGAGACGTTGACCTCGATGCTGCACCAAATCAGCAACCGCCTGCCATGCCCGGGGGCGGGAATACTTACATTGTACCCTTGGTCAGAACACCAAGTTGAGTGTCTGATCCCTAGGTTAGTATTCTGGAAGGAACCCAAAAATGAATCCATGAGACATACAACTAGAGGCCGTCAGCATCAAAGTCCACACAGACACAATCAAGGTAACTCACAGAGGATTACTGGGATTCTTCTTGACGCCCAGAATGGGAAGCTGGACTGTGACGTTGAGGGTAGGGTGGGTGACGTTGGCCTTCTTGTATCGGAGACCCATGGGCCGGATGAAGCCTGCGGCACCGTTAACAGCCGTCAGTCAGAGCGAGAGCCGGTGGGAAGAACTCACGTTCGTATTTGACCGGCCGCCTAGTGAAATCAGGTCCAACAAAAGTCGGCTGCAACAAAAGTCAGCATCATCTTGGAGAGGCCGTTGTTGCCGAGGCAGCCAACCTTTGTGACAACACGCTTCCATCCTATCCACATGTTAGCATGGCCACACTGACGACACAGAAACCTCCCAAGAGAACATACCCTTCTTCTGGACCTTTTTGCCCGTTTTGACACTATCCACACCGTCAGTGCCACCTCCCTCTCATAAAACCCCCCCACACTGGCACCCAGCACGTACACTTTGAACAGCTCCTCCTCGCTGATGCCGCGGACCTTGGGGATGGGCACCGAGAAGCGGGCGGCCTTCTCGGCCCGCTTGTTCTTGATCTGCGAGCTCAGCGCCTTGGCCGTCGTCGGGTTGGCGCGGTCGAGCAGGTAGGCGGGCACGGCCTCGGACGGCTCCTTCTCGGCGGGCGCGCCCTTGACGTTGCGCTCCTCGTGCTGCTTGATGGCCTTACGCATCTGAATCTTTTGGGCGTGCCGCTGCTTGGCGTACAGCTTGGCCCGCAGGCCGCGCAGATTTTGCGCATTCTCGCTCTGCTTGTGGCCCTCGCGGGCGGCCTTCTTGCGCGTCCGCTCCTCGTGGTCCAGGCGCCTGCCGTGGAGCTTGCGGTGCCGCTCTGTTCGTCAAAAAGGATGCGGTTAGAAAAGGGGCACGTTCCCCGGGGGACGCGTTGGGGGAGGGTGGCGGGGGAGATGTGAGCTGGTGGTCGACTCGGGAAGGGCAAGCATACCGATGTACTCGTTCTGGGGCTGTGGTCGTGCAAAACATGTGGTTAGCGAGGGTCATGCCAACTTGTCGCGGCGCGCGTGGAGCAAAGCACGGGTACTGACCATTGTGGCTGCTGGTGTCCTTGAATCGGAGTCGCAGGAGGGAGTTGACGCTTGCTAGGTACGGTAATGTACCAAGTGTGCACGGTATACGTCGGTCACTAAGTATGGGCGCTCACCAGCGACGTCCGATAAAAAATTCAATGGGCTTATCAGTCAAGGTCGTCAGGATACCAGGTGGCAGGCGCCTGTGGGGCCGGGAGCTCATTATGTCTAACGATTGGCTGATGGTCCATGGCTGCCACTAAAACCCCACATTTCCGTTGAGGGCGACCGACGACGTGGAGGCTCATGAGCTTCCCCAAAATGGAACGCAAAAAGCCGAATGCTAAATCAGACCGGCTTGGGACTGCATACACTTCAAGGAGTGCGGGTAGGGAATGAAGCACGACGCAATAGTGCATCGTCGTGGTGTAGCTCGGCGGAGGCATGGAAAGCACGCTGATAAAGTTGAACCAAGCTGAGTGGCAGCATGAACGACAGCAGGCAAGCAAAAAAAACGTGTCTCGTGATCAGTTCGCTGGAGGGTTTAGACCCGATGTGCAGCAATGTACCACTAGATCAACTAATACAGGCCTGAGACAACAGCACCGAATGCCTGGCAACCTGCGTTGCCGCCCCTCCCCCTCTTCCCCCTAATCTCCCCCAAACCATGGACTCCACGCAGATGCAGAATGTGGAAATGTACCCTCTAGAATGAATGCCAACGCCATGTGTCAACGCAAACCCCAAACCCCAGTGCTGCCCAAAAAAAATCACCCAAAAACACCACGCACCCATACGTGACCTGGCGCCCCACCTGCATCCATCAACCAAGTCAGCGACCACCAGCCTTGGACTTCCCAGTGGCGAGCAGTCTGCGCCTCCGTTCCTCCTTCTCCTGCTTCAGCCGCTTCTCAAGGGCCTCTTGTTCCAAATCCTCGCGCCGGGCTTGGCGCTCAGCCCGTTGCTCCTCGTCCTCGATATCTGTGAGTCCAGCCTCCATGTCCGACTCCTCGGCCGAGTCATAGCGATACCCCGGGGCACCATAGCTCGGTTCTTCGTCCTCGTCGTCGACGATAAAGTCGTCCATCTCGTCGTCGTCTTCCTCATATCTGCCCCGCGGGGCCGAAAGTGGGCCACCATATGTAGGCCGTTCGCGAGCCCGAGTGTCGGAAATGGGACGGCCTGGGGCGCCAGGCTTGGCGGTTGCAGACGCGCCAGGCCGGGGCCGCGCCGTGCCCGTGTACCCTGTTGTCGCCAGAGCTGCCTTCTTCACCTTCTTCTCCTCGATTGGCGGTGTCTTCTTCGTGCTTGCGGCACTAGGCGGCAAACCGTTCCGAGCACCGGGGGCCTTTGTAGTTTCTCTTGAAGGGGTGCCTGCGGCGCGTGTTTGGCCACTCGCGACCTTGCCCGCCTCCATCCTCCCTTTTTTCGACGCCCCCGATTTCACTTCCTTGCGCTCCTTCATGGTCATGCTCCGCTCGACCATCTTGTGCTGGATTTTCCCTAGAGACTCCCGTTTCTCCGAGTTCGCCTTCGCCCGAGCCATGATCTCTGCGAAGGACCGCTTTTTCGGCGGATTGGAATCTGTAGGGCTCGGACGATTCGCGAGAGGCCGGGCAGGTAACGGTTTGCTACCATTGCCCAATGTAGGACCCGTGCCTGCAGCCCTGGATGTAGGTACGCTCGGTTTCTCGCTCGACGCCTTCTTGTCCATGCGCGACTGCGGCCTTAGGGATTGGCTGTCGCTGGAATAGCCAAGCGATCTGTCTGAAGGGCGAAGTGCTGGTTTCAAATTAAGAGGCTTCTCTGGCACCGGGCCAGTGCGGGCCACTTTCGCGGCCACTGGCCGAAATTCATCCTCGGCTTTTCGCTTGGGCACGACGACGCTCGGACTTGGGGTGGGTTTCGGTGACGCGGTCGGCGTTTCTCCCGTGATGGATGCTAGCAAGTCGAGGATCTGGCGAGACGTCAATTCGGCATCATCGACCTGGGAGCCGCCGAGACGAATCTCTTCTTACCGGCATTGTGAACAAGTGCGCCGGGGTGGCAAAGTCCAGATGCCACGGTTTTGTGAGCCCTCCCCAGCCTCACACCCAGTCTTGCTGCCAAGTCATCGAAGAAGACACGTCGATGTCAAGTTGCGAGCGAGTCACGAGCTTCCAAGTAGTCGCGATGGTGAGCCTGCTTGGGCAGCTTGTGACGTGAAATTCCTGGAGCAAAGTCGACCAGTTGTCGCCGACGATATCGCGCGAAATCGTAGTGGTGAAAAGCGCACGTTGTTTGTAAAAGCAGGAAGTCTTGCGTGATGGATTTGCGCACTCGAGGTTCGCCTGTCGGCCGCTATTTAACTTATTGGAGGGGACCACCCCAAGACCCACTTTAGTGCGCAAGACTCGCCAGCTGACACGAATGCAACTGCAGATGCTGACGGCTGACGGATGTGCGTGTCAGTGCCAGCAACGCTCTTATGTCAGCAGCCCGAAATCTGCGGCGAAATCTGCCCTAAGATCAAGGAAGTCAGGTGAAAAGCGGGGCAGGAGCTCTGCGGGCTCACAATTGGAAGAATTACAAAAATCTATCGGTCTGACTCTTGAGAACCCTCCTGCAACCAGCCAACACCGACCAGAACTAAGAAGAGTCTTTCTCCGCCCAACTTGCGGTTAAACTTGATTGACCTCTCTTGTTCTTCCAAATACCTCTACAAGTGAGCGCTTCCGCCGTCCAACTTGCACAATTTAGGTGCACCGGGCAGGAGCACGAGACTGACATCGAAGCGGAAACAGATCAACCAAAAATGAAGCACCTTGCGGCTTACCTCCTTCTCAGCCTCGGCGGCAACGCCTCCCCTTCGGCCGCCGACATCAAGGCCGTCCTCGAGTCCGTCGGCATTGAGGCTGATGATGACCGTCTTGAGAAGCTCCTCTCTGAGCTCGAGGGCAAGGACGTCAACGAGGTTCGCAGAACTCTGCTTGCTGAATTCGAAAAATATCCGGTTTGCTGACCACTTTGCACAGCTGATCGCTGAGGGTTCCTCCAAGCTCGCCTCGGTCCCGTCTGGCGGTGCTGGCGGTGCTGTCGCTGCCGGTGGCGCTGCTGCTGGCGGTGCCGCCGCTGAGGCTCCCAAGGAGGAGGCTGCTAAGGAAGAGGGTATGTCTTCGCGGCGTATTCTGTCCTTGTCACGCGCTTGCTAACTCTTTCACAGAGAAGGAGGAGTCCGACGAGGACATGGGCTTCGGGCTCTTCGATTAAACAACCCGCCCCGATCGCTGCGAAGCCGGCTCCCGCTGTGCAGACGTTTCCGAAGAACCCTGACAAGCTCCACGTATTCTTGCGACGCTGCTTGCAGCCGCGCCGCTGGAGCCAAGGGCTTGGGTGTCATGGACATCCAGCACATAACTCTCGTCAGCCCTCAAGGCCAAATAGATTGGACCAATAAAAGTGCAGGGATTCTTCGGATGTGTTTTCCATTGCCATGTCGATCAGCACACAACGGCGCGATGGCTTGTGAAGGGAAAGGTACCGTCTAGCCTACGATCGTCTTGTGATACCGTCCTACGCCTCTATCCATGCGACCAAGTGCCAGGCCGCAATTTCAGATCATGTGAAAGAAGCATTGTGGGTGAACGCTGAAGTACTGTATAATGAAACTAGGTAGGCGCTAGCCCAGACGGGTAGGTTGCATCAGCCCAACGCGAACCACGAGCACATGGCCGGCAAATTTCCTGCATGCTCTTTGCGTGATTGGTTTGTTGCTGGGCCAACGCGTCGCGGGGGGGACTAGCGCACTAAAAGCGGTGTTCCCGAAGTTGTGGGTCTCGAGCTGTTTTGTTCAGCGAGGCTGACATTCTTTCCTCAGACTTCCCCTGCAGAGACACCCGATCAGCTCGGCATTCAGCGCTCGCAATTCAGACGACGCAATTGCTTATGCTTCAGCGTTGCTTTTGGCGGTGATTTACCATTTCAATTGCCTTCAGATCCTGTCTTCTCCGGTATCCCAGCCAAGGAAGAAGGATCTTACACCGCGACGCGCCGGGGACGACATTCGACATATCCCCGTCTTGACTTGCAGATGTCGCAAACAGCGGCAAGGGGAAGCGAGCATGCTTCCCTGGCCCGGAGGACATCGGCCAGATTGGCTCTCCGCGGCCAGGCTGCACCGTTCCAAAACACCGACAGCTCCGATGATGAGATGCTCAGGCCTATGAAGCTGAGCGCTATCACCAAAGCTATATTAGGAGGCAGCCATGCCTCTGACGCCTCCTCTGCCGATGCACCAGCATTCTCATTTCCACACCGGTCATCACATCCTCTCAGGAGCTCGATCCCAGCACCCCTCCGGACCACCAATGGGGACCAGGAGTCCTCATGGAAGGGGCCTCGAGAGTCTGACCACGCCCCAATCTCGCGACCTCCCACGCCACCCAGCCGACCTCACTCGCGAAGTGGTTCCAGACGGAGCTCAATTCCCGCCCCTGCGCCGCCAGCATCCAAGGGCCAGGATGCTCTCGTTCAAAGCAATCGCCGTACCCGCACGTCGCGGAGCGGGAGCAACCCCCCATCCAGGAATGCTTCGCCTGTTGGGAGCCGCGAGAACAGTCCGGCGCCCAGAAAGCGTGTCGTCCGTCTTCAGGCGCCGAATTCAGCAAACGGGCCGCAGAACTCAAGTTTCAATGGCAGTCGACGGAACAGCCTTCGGAACTCCCTTTCATCGTCGACTCGTGGAAAGAGGCCTGAGACGTCGGAAGGCTCCAAGGTTGAGGACGTCCAATCTCCAGTCTCACATCAAAAGCAGTCAGAGAAGACGCCTGTGATTCCCGTGAGAACCGTCAGGATCGCGGTCGGGTCGACGGGGCAGAAGCCGACATCAGGGGGCTCGTCTGAGCTACGGCCTAGACACAGTGCGCAGTCAACTGACCGCGAGCTTCGAAACTCAGCGGCCGTTGTTCCCGCATCAGCGGCGGCAGCGCCTCAAACTTCGCTGCGACTCAAGAGAGTTGGGAAAACTCCGGGAAGCTTCCTTTCGGGCCCTGCTCGTCGTGGGCGTCGCAGACAGAGCGAGGAAGAAGCTGATGGTCAACAAGAGGGTGACGTATATGGATCGGGCCAGGACCCCGGCAGCCAGCAGCCTCGCTCTGGACTGGAACAAGATGCTCCCTCCCCCGGCGCCTCCGAATACCCTGATTTCGCCGCGTCCGGCAGTCCTGTCAGCAAAGACTCCGCCAGGGCCGCTCTTCGAAGACACAGATCCACGTTCATCACCCCAGTCAGTGAGCGAAAGCAGGAGCAGAGCTACCGACCCTTGGCTTACCGAATGCCCACTCCGCCGGGCCTCAGATCCAACGAGGACAAGGAGAACGAAGCTCCCTTCGAAGTCGCCCCTTCGATCCCCACAATGATCCGGCCGAGCAACCCTGCTCCCTCCGGCTCAAGCCACAAGGCCCCTTCTCAAGCCGTTGCTGCCACGAACGCCGATGTCCCTGAACGCGTCCATCCCGGTCACGTCGCTCCCAATCAGCATATCCTGACCTCGAGGTCTCATAACGCTGTCCCAAAATCAGCGCCACCTCCTCCGCCCAGGATGTCAGTGGTTGAGACGGCCACTGCCGCGGCAGGGGCTTCTGCCGCCACACAAGCCAGCAAGAAACGGCAGTTTTTGCTTCGCGTCAACGGCAAGACATACACCAGACTCGACTCGCTCGGCCGTGGTGGATCCGGTAAGGTGTACCGTGTCTCGGCAGAAAACGGCAAGCTGCTTGCCCTGAAACGCGTGTCCCTCGAGAACGTGGACCCGAGAGTCATCAAGGGATATCAAGGAGAAATCGACCTGTTGCAGCAATTGGCAGGAGTTGGTCGGGTTATCCAACTTATCGACCATGAGTTCAACGCCGAGAAAAAGATGCTCAGCCTGGTAAGTTGAGTTCCCAAAATCCACTTGATCAAGCGCAAAGTTGATATCTTTGTAGGTCTTAGAGGCTGGTGAGCTTGACTTCAACACTCTCCTCCGAAGCCGCACGTCCGAGGACAGTCAACTCGACCCGGTCTTTGTCAGATACTGGTGGAAGGAAATGGTCGAGTGCGTCCAGGCCGTCCACGACAAGGACATCATCCACACGGACCTGAAACCGGCCAACTTTGTCATCGCCCAGGGACGACTCAAAGTCATTGACTTTGGCATCGCCAACGCCATCCAGACCGACATGACGGTCAACGTGCACCGCGATGCGCAGATCGGCACGCCAAACTACATGTCGCCCGAGTCCTTGATGGACTCCAAGGAGTACGCCCTCACGTCGGCCTACAAGGGCCAGTTCAACGTCCCACCATCCCACCGGCCGAAACACTTCAAGCTCGGCAAGTCCAGCGACGTCTGGAGTCTGGGCTGCATCCTGTACCAGATGGTGTACGGACAGTGCCCGTTTGCCAAGGTCCCGACCATGCCGGCCCGCGTCAACGCCATCAAGGACTGGAGCTACCCGATCGAGTTCCCGGAGCAGACCGAGCACGGCGTCCGCGTGCCGCCGAGCCTCCTCCGCACGATGAAGCGGTGCCTGAACCGGGACGCGACGCAGCGCCCTCCCTGCGAGGAGCTGCTCTCCCCGACCGACGCGTTCCTGTACCCGCTGGAACCGTCGTCGGAAATGGTTGCTGCTGCGGACCACGGCCAGGTTATTCCCATCACGCAGGAGCTTCTGCGGGACGTAGTCTGGGACGTGGTGCAGCGCGTCCGGCGCGGCGAGGCGGCTGATGGCGAGGTCCTCAAGGTGTGGCCGGCGGCGTATTGGACTAGTTGCAAGAAGTCGCTGGTCATCCGCAGTGGGAATCCTGGTGGCCATGGGACTGGCAATGGACAGCAATGAACGGAGGGCTGGTGAGGAGGAGTACCTGTGCCATCAATTGGAGCTTGGCGTGCTCGTGTTGGAGATCGAAATGGGAGGAGGAAAGAGGGAGATGTTTGGATTTGAAGACCCCACACACTTGGTTGAATTTTCTATACCCGTGGCAGGCAAGCGAGGCTGCTTCTGTTGATCTGTTATCGAGAGTTTTCCAGGTTGGAAGCGGGGAGTTTGGGGCTGTTGTTTCGTTTTGAATACCGACCGGCTTTGTTCATGTTGCGATGAGAAAAGACGTTAGCTATACCTTGTAATGAATGGGGTGTTATTGTACAGAGCCGCCCATGTATAGGAAAGAGATGATCGTGAGAAATTGGTTCCTCAGCAGTCCTTGGTTGCGATAATGCTGCGCTGCTTGTGTTCCCCCGTCTTAAAATCGCGGAGGCCGAGTTGTTGGCCCGGCAGTCCAGTTCCCGGTTTCGTGTTGGCAACGAGAGGCAGAAGACATAAAATGATCTGCTGTGTCAAATATTCCAGATTGCCGCGTTTGTTTGGCCCATATCGGCAACATGATCACACAGCTCGCATGGTCCAGGTCATCTGTACAATAGAACCGAGTATGGTACATGTCTATCGCAACCAATCACTCATCGTACAACTCCCTTGTGTTTCCGCCACCCACAGCCACATACGCGCCCATGACAACAAGCCATGAACCGCCTCTTGGACTAGATCCCTTCCCATTCCATCAACAGCAGAGCAGAGCGCCTTTCCACGCACCCTCATCTTTGACTGGCGATGCCCTAACTATTCTCCCAAGCCTCAGTAAATACCAACCCCCACCAGGTCCTTCTCCACCCTCACTCATTCACCGCCTCAGTCCGGATCTTCAGCTCGCTGATGCGCAGCATGGTGAAGCGGTGCTTGCTCCGGACCGTCTTGGAGCGGCGGCAGCGCCTCTTCTTCTTGATCTTGAGGCGCATCGGCTCCGACTCGGTGCCCGTGACGATGGCGCGGCACTCAAAGAGGCGCTCGTCGACGTAGGGCGCGCCCTGGAGCGTGAAGTCGCGGCTGCCCAGCGCCGTCGCCCGGTTCAGCCGCAGCACGTCGCCCGGCTCGACGCCCGGCATCTTGAAGGGCAGCCGCACGCTGTCGCCCTCGGTCACCAGGTAGGGCACGCCGTGCACGAGGATCGTGATGTAGTGCCCCGGCTGGGCGGCGAGGGCCGGGAGGAGGGCGCGGACGGAATCGCTTAGGGGGGTTGTTGTTGGTGGTGCTAGTGGTTGGTGTCGTGTGGAGAGCGGGGGTTGTTGTTGTGAGGCGAGGGAGGAGGAGGTGGCGGCGTTGGCTACGACGGCTGGGTCGGGATGCGTGGGCTGCTCGACGTGCTGGGCCGTCTGGTTGAAGAAGCGCACCGGGGTTGTCGCCGCCGCGCCAAGTAATGGCGTTGTCGTCGTTGGGCGGATGGACTGGACAAGCCGCGTGACAGGCGCACGCAGCTCCAGCGCGGGGCGCAGCAGTACCCTGCTCATCGTGGACTGTGCCGTTCGTATTCAATTGGGTCGGACGGGGGAAGAGATAGTCGGCCGTCGCAGCGCGGTGTCGGCTCCGCGATGGGGCTGGGTTTGGCTGATCCGGCGCAAAATTCGTGGAGTGAAGTTGCCCGGCCGCCGACAGAAATTATGTGGGTCTGCTGTGAGCCTCACCTCGGTGAGTGTTCGGCTCCGCAACCAAGGTGGGCGCCTCCCTACCAGGAACCTCGCTTCCATTTCTTGAACCTCTACGGATAAAGACCCAATACAATTGTGATCCGGCAAAAGGTGTTCTACCATTGCTAGGTGACTGAATGGCCAAGGAGCAATATGTATAAATTCTTCCTACTTTCATCGTGTTTCGTCCTGATCTGCGGCCTCAACGGCCAATTCACCTGAATAGGAACCTGGCAGCCTGGTTAGCCACAGGAACGGGACAGATAGACGACCTTTCGAAAGCCAGCAGTCTAGAACTCTGAATCGGACGATGTCGGTAAATAGCCATCTTTTTCAAACTCCTTCCTCTCACACCTCTGCCCGCCGAACCTACTGCTCTTGCCAGCCCAAGAAGCCACCCTTCTGTGCCACCCATGACAATAATTAACAGCAACATTCATGACTCGAATGTGCTTCTTTCTAGCCGACCGGCAGTTTGTCACAGGGAGATTCGCCGCGGGGACTTGACTTCTCTATTGGACGGCGAATCAGCGCCGCCGCACATCAGGACCCCGATTTACGAAGCAGATGCAATCTTTTCCAAAACAATGGTGATGGTCGTGAAAGGTGAGAGAAGAAAGAACGGAGGGGAGGGGGTTATAGTTTTCCGTGCCTTCCATTCTGGCAGGATATGGCCAGTGATCCTTCCATCAAGATTAAGTACGGTAAGATACCTAGGCTGACAGCAGCAGAACACAGGAAGTTGCGAGTCGAACTGACTGCCTCGAGCTTGGGCATGCTCCCAAAGCGTCAAATTTATTTACCTTAAGTACTGTATCCATCCACGGCACAGGAACCTGGAAGTGTGTACTCATCCGGTCATCGGGTTTCTCAGTTCTTCAATTCATTCGTTCCGTTTGACATATTTCACAATGCCCATCCGCAACGACTTCGGTCTCTCGACCAGTCCTTTTCTTTGTTCAATATCACAATCAATCACCTTGACAGTACAATCATACAAAGGGAGTTTCAATTTCTGCCATTAAGCCCTGTTTCTATTCATAGCTAACAATCTATGCACAGCGGCCTTGTTCATGATAAAGGTCACCGACAAAGGAAAAGAAATGACAAAGGCAAAACCAAACAATCGACGACTTACCAATCAACCCCTCCACTTACTCACCCCTCTCCACACGGGCCGCATCCTCGGAAACCCACTCAACCAAGTTGACCGCCTCCGACGACGGGGCGATGAGCCGCTTGAACCAGGGGTTCTTCTTCTTATTCTCGGGCTTTGCAGCACTCACCTCAGCCGGCTTCTTCGCGTCCGCCTTTTTGTTATTAGCAAACATTGGATTCGGCCTGTACCCGGGAGTCCTGCCGCCGCCAACTTGCTGCTGCTGCTGCGGCGGCTGTTGCGCCGCTCTGGGCGGGGGGGCGGTGTTGCTCGCCGGCACCGGCTTTCTGTTGGGAGTAGTTCTCTTGGGTCCCGCGAGGCGGTCGTCGAGCTCGAGAAAGTTCCTCCTGACTCCGTTGAGGGGCCCACTAGGGGGAGGAGGCGGCTGTTGTGCGGGTGCTCTTGCAGCCCTGCCTGGCGGCTTGGTCTGGAGGGCGAGAGGGGCGGGAGCCAAGTTTGGGTGCTGAGGTTGCCAGTTGTTCTTTGCCGGGACTGGTCGCCTGGGGTCTTTGGGAGGGACCGGCGGTCTGAGCTCGGCGTTTGCTGGCATGGACGGCCGCTGCTGGTGTTGGGGCTGGTGTGGGGTCCTTGACAGGGGACTTGTCGTCGGCTTCCCTGGCGAGCGGGCAGTGCCTGACTGGCCTTGGGCCGGACGGTGTTGAGCCGGTCCGACCGATGAAGTCACGCTCGATGTCCAGGAATCAACCCTTGCGCGGGCCGGCTGCGGGACGACGGGTGGCGAACTTACCATGGGTTTCTTCTGCGCAGCAACAGTCTGGACAGGAGGAGATCCCTGAACCGGGCGGCTTGTCACTCCGTTCCTGTTTCCAGATTGAATACGTACCCGAGGATCGTCAAGGGTTCCCTCCTGGCGCCGTCCGACATGCCGCGCGTTGCTCCGCGAAATCGAACTGCCGCTGCGGTTAGTACCTGATGCGGAAGGCATGCTCAGCTTGGCCTGGGCTCCCTGTCTGCGACGTCCTAGAGAATCAACGTTAGCCTGCGTTCGAGGGGGATGGGTGTCGGGCTTGGTAAGGGGGGGTTGCGGGTATGCCTGTGGGAGCACCCGCCGGTCGGCGAGCCGAGGAGGAGCACGTTGAGCCTCTGTCCGTGTCGGCGGTAGCTGCTGTACCGCCGGCTGACTGGGCCTCATCGTGCGTACGTCGGTCCCGCCACGGGCTGTGTGCCAGATGGGCTGGATCTTCTTGTTGGCAATGGACTGCCTCGACTTACCATTCCTCTCCTTCTCTCTCTCTGCCCTCTGCTTTTGCTCCCTCTCTTCCTTCTGCCGCCGCAACGCCTCTTCCTCCTTCTGCTTATGCTTTCTGTACTCACGCGCGACGGCCTGAGCCCTCTCCAGCCTCTCCTTCTTCCGCTTCTCCAGCTCCTTGTCCTTCCTCTTCAGCTCTCTCTGGTGTCTCTTGAAGTTGTCGTTGAGCGTTCTGGCACATGCGGTACCACAGGCGGTCATGATTTCGTCCTCGAGCAGTACAATCCTCCCGCTGCATCTTTTGGGGCGAGCGAAGGAAGAGAAGACTTTGCTAAGGAAGCGGCCAGTTTTCGCCTGCTTCGCAACGTACCTCTCGCACCTGCGTACCACTTTCTCGATGTCATGTCCACACCTGCAGTGTGAGGTATGAAAGATGCACATCTTGCTTTGGCGCTGTCGTATGCTTCGGTTTTCGGCTGTTCTTGTTCAGTTTGTCGAGGCACTTGGTGCAAGACGGGGATGTGCTGGATGGAAGAAGGATACTGAGACAAAAAGGGGTGGATTGTTGATATACTCGTCAGGTCTCGCCTTTGTTCGGATGCGATCAGTTCCGAATCGGACGAACAATAGCATCGTTCCGGAACTGGGCTGCTGTCTAGGACGCTTTGTTGCACAGCCACTTCCAATCCAAATGGAACAAGCTCCTTGTTCGGCCATCAAGGACAGGCGAGAGCACAGCTCGAAGGGAACATGGGGGCTGTTTGGAGGACCACATGGAATATCAGCGCACCAAGAGTCACAGATGAACTGTACCGTTCTTCTCATTACTATCCCAACAAGAGAGTGATCGAACTACATGAACAACACAATCATTCGAAAGGGGGTGTTTGAAAACAAGAGCCATATCCAGGGTAAGTATCGATAGGTCTTAATAGTACCTCGCTAAGGATGCGGGCGATTTGTGTCTAAGATTCTCATTGCTAGATCATGCGAATCAACGTCTCTAACGCATCATCGAGAAACCTGAACTCGCTCGCCGCGGTACCAATCCTTGCAAAGTGCCCAACGCCAACTCGTGCGTACGACTCTTTTTCTTCGACCCCACGGTTGTTGACCATGTCAGGCGGCTTGGCCTCCGTGAAGTTGACCCTGGCCAACTCTTCCCTAAGCTGGCCAATGCTGCCGCCCTCTGTGCCCGGGAGGTACAATACCGGAGGAGGTCTTGACAAACCGAGCATCGAGGCGTCCAAGTAGATGGCAGTTCACCATCCGCCATGTCTCCAGGAAGCAGGGGCTCCAGCTTCTCGGCCGACAAGCTGTGGGTTGAGCTCGGTCTTGGTGCAATCTAGCCGCACCGCAACGGGCGAGGTCAGCGAAGACCCTTTGTCCTGCCATCATGGGCAGATGTAGGTGCCAAATGTGTTGAGGTGGTTTGAGGGTGCCAATGTGTGTGATGAATTTATGTGATGGGAGAGTTTGCCGTGGGTTGCCAGCGTGCAATTGGGCCAGTCTCAATCTTGAACCAGATTTAACCCGAGTGTCAAGCCGAACCACCTAGTACCTGACTGTTAAGTCATCTTTTTTCCAACCCCGGGAAGCAGAAGTGACTGCAACTGCAACGTCAGCCCGTTCCCAAACCTGTACACCACAACAACAAAGGAGCTGCTCACCTTTCTCACTCCTCCCCAGTCTCAATCCAACGTCGAATGAGCCAGAATCTCCCGTTGCAGAAGTCTGGGTGGGACCCCACGAGTCTGTCGTTGAAGTCGTTTTCCTTCAAATCCTCCAAGCCCTTCTCAAACTCCTGCTCCTCCGTAGTGTCGATCCGTAGCAACCACCGATCGTCCGAATCGTCGTTCTCGTCGAAGTCTTTCCAGAATGCTTGGGTCTCCTTCTTTCGCTCCTCGAGATATAGGCGCAGGACCTCTTTCGCGGGGAACCGGTCCTTGATCACTTTGAACAAGGGCTTCAGCCTGAGCCAGTTCGAATTGTGGTCCCACATGGCTATGATTGCCTGCTGGAACCGCACCTCGTACTGGTACGGTCCAAGCATTCCGATGTAGTCCCCGAAGGAGCCCAGCGGGTAGGACGGGTGCACGAAAAGGTCGTGCAGGAACACGGTGCCCTGTCCCAGCAGCACCTCCAAGATAGGCCTCTGGATACCCCGGCGTCGCGTGCGCGTCATCCAGGTGGTATCCGCGAGAAAGCAGATCAGGAAGAGGAATGCCAGGTCCAGGCGGCTGAGCTTGCGGATGACTTGGAGGCGCGCGGCGTGGATGTAGGCCGCGAGCGTGGCGGCTGAGTCGAGCCTGGGGTCATCGCCCCGGATCAAGGGGAAGGGCTTCGCCAGGTTAGCCTTGCGGACCGCGGCCTCGCGGTCGGCGATGTAGTCCACAATGGTGAGCGTGCCCCTGATGCGCGCGACCAGGCGGTCCATCTGCCGTGGGGTGAGGCCGTGGAAGGGGGTCAGCAGCGGGATGGCGTCCAGGAACTGGGAGCCCACGCAGAGGAGGTCGTCGGCACAGCGAGCCCGGTGCTCGAGCTCCTCCACCGCGTCAAAGGTGGCGGGCGCGAGGAGGGGACGGGGGAAGTCCTTGGTCGAACGGATCGGCGACGACAGCGGGCAGAAGGCGGCTAAAGGCATCAGACGGCTGATGCGGGTCTTTGCGATGGAGCGCTCATACGCCTTGATGAGTGTGTAGTGGTCCCTGGAGGTGGCCATCAAGGACCGGAGATCCTTCAAGGGCAGCACCTCGGCGATGAGGAGAATCAAGTCGTGGTTGAGAGAGGCCATTGTGCGTGTGTGTGTGTGTGTGTGTGTTTGTTTGGTAGCTTGGGAGTTTGGACGAAGCGAGGATATATGTGGTAGATAGAAAGTTAGATAGGTAGAAAATTCTGGCGGGCGAGCACAGCACCAGCTTCATAGACCTGACGCGTTCTATCGATGCGAAAACAACAATGGCCCGGACCAGGTCAAAGCTGGACTTGAATATGCAAGCCATGACGTTGGCGGACTACAAGAGCGCGCGGGCATAAACCCAAGCACTCGACGAGCACTGCGTGACGTGGTCCAGGTGCGTCAACACGCGCGAACCACGATATCCCATGACAACTTCGGCCCCCAGGTTCTTCCACAAGGCCGTCGGCAGGGTCGAAGACAGCACACCTCGGGTCAGTAGAGATTCCCGTACTCTACGTGCCTGGAGAAGCCCTTGGGGCATCATGTCTCGTCGAAGTCTCCCTCTTGCTGGGCTTGGCTGGGTGGAGCGCAAAGGTGAGATGGCGCGCTCCGACTTTCCGTGACGAAAGGGATGGCACCGGATGCATGCGATGGCACCGGCTGCATGTAATAGTCGGCTCGGACGGGCCCGGAGTCATCCTGCGTGACGCGACTTCCCGCATCCGTACGGCCGATATGGACATGTTGCATCCCGTATGTGAACACCGGCGACGCACCGGCCAACTAGTCTGCCTTCTGGGCAGTCTGTACGAAACGCAGTTTTACATCGACGCGGCTTCCGCCGAGCGATGTGATCTTGTCGGCGAGGGCTCTTTCTCTGTCCAGAGCAGCGACATCGTCACCTCCACCAATGCTGTTGCCGAACACCATGACGTTTGGGACCGTCGTCCTGCCCGTCATGCGTCCGAGCCTGACTTGGATTTCGGTTCCCAGCGGGTGCTGGTCCAGCTCGACGACGTACGGTGCGGGTTCGATGTCATATTTCTCGAGTAGAATCCCCTTGGCTCGCTTGGAATACGGGCAGTACGACTTGGAGAAAATGACGACTGGAAGAAGGACGATATCAGCGGATCAGTCTGCTTGTCCATGACGGGAAGGCCGCATCTATACCTGGAGACTTCTTCAGAATGGAATCGAGCACCGCGTCGACCTCGTGGTCCTCGTCGGTTTCCTCCCCCTCGGTCCCACCACCCTTTGCTTCTTGTGCAGGCTGCTTCTGTCCACCCGCCGAGCTCCCGACTCCAATGACCTCCTGCGGGGACTCGGGCTTCTTGGGCCCTTTGGCCTGGGCGCCATCCTTGGCCTTTTGCTCGGCCTGGCGTAGGCGATCGGCCATCTGCTTGGCGACAAGGGCGTCGTCCTCATCGATGTCCCCATCCGCATCCACATCGTGGTCGGCAACATTCTTCTGGCCGCCGCTCGCGCCAGCTCCGTGGCTCTTGTCGAGTGCGTTCACCGTCTTGGAGTAGAAATCCTGCAGCGACCGCGAGTCGGGGCCGTGAGAATGGTGGGATTGCGAGGTGACATAAAGCAAAACGACTACGCCGGCCAGGATCAGATACGTGATGGCGCGCAAACGCCTTTGAGAGGGCATGGCGGCGACCGCAGGAGACTTGTTAGAGAGGCAAACAACGACGGCGACAAGAGAAGACGCGATGGTCTTCTTCGATACACGTTGTATATTGATGGAGTGCAGCCGTGGATAGTGGCTTATCGGGTTAATATGGGGTTGGAATCGAGCATGGAGATTGAAGAGATGGCAGCCGGACGAGGTTGGAGCTCGGCGGCACCCCAACAAGATCGCAATCTCCCGAGCTGAAGCAAGCATGCCAAGGCGCGGATGCCCGGAACGTGGAAGCCTTCCGGCTTGGCAAGCTACATGAGGTTGGCTCGAGCAACGCGACCACCAAGCTGCAAGCTGCTTCCATGTCCATCAACGCCTAGTTGCCTACTAACAGCCTTGACACTGACTTTGCTCGAATGCTTCAAAGCACGGTATCTGTTTGTTTTCTTCTCATCATCTAGCATCAGTGATCAAGAAAGAATTAAGGTGGTTGCTCTAGTGTCTCTCACCTCTTCGACATGGAGTCGGATGAACAGACTCAACAGAGGTTTATGGATGATTCGCAACCACCTTCCCAAGAAAGCCTTCAGAACTGCACCACTCGGAATGCCTTCACCGCGATCTGTCACGGCTGAATCGTTGAGCACGGCTTATGAATCTGGCCAGCGTACATCCGATGGACGCATGGTATCAACAACGACGGCCTCTGTGAAAGCTGACGTCGGGCGTAGACCTCGAAGGAAAAATCTAAGAAATAATACAGTACTTCTACGGAGTCACTAGATCTCCCTCCCGTTTTTAAGTCAAAGTGTTTATACTGCCACTTGAAGTGTTTGCAGGCTTCGCCCCTCGGGGCCCTTGCTCATGCCGCCTGGACGACCACCTGTGACGCGACGCCTTCCCCTCTAACCCCTTCATCCTAGACTTTAAGTCCAGCGATGTATGGGTATGCGACAAGATGTTTGGCTTTAATCAGAATGGTGACCCAAAAAGGCTAGGTTCCAGGATTATGTCATTGTGCCGCCGTGGCGGATGAGTAAGATGCCTAAGGGATGGAGCCGAAGGAGGCGGTGTCGGTGATAACGAATTTGGTTACTGCTTTCACAGTCTTAATCGGGATTCAGGGCTGGAGCTGCCGTGGTAAGTTCAACGTTGAAGGATTTGGTCCGCCACTTTTTCTTTTTTTTACTTCTTCTCTTTCTTTTTCTTTTCTAGATTCTCCCCGTGTTTGTTTCCCCTTAACTTTTTTTTCCTTTCTTTTTTCCGTCTTTTTCGGTTTTAGCCCCTACCGTATCTGAGGAAGGAAGTTTGCTGACATTGAGTTTGGACAGCCAGCTCCGCAATAGTGGGTGCCGCTGCACGTTGACGACGTGATCTTGGTCTGGGGGCCGTGAACAGCGTGGGCAGGTATTTCGTGCAGGTACCGAGGCACTGGTGATACCGGAATGTGCTGGCTGTTGCGAGTGAGTGGCCTCATGGTATGCTGAAGGACCTGGGAGCCAGACAGTGTTCTGACTATCAGGGAGAGAACGCTGCGAGGAAAGGAGGTAAAATTTGTGGTCATGCTGCCTGTCATCACCGTTCACGAGGCCAGGGACACAGAGCGGGACATCGAGATGGACGTCAAAAATATCTATCCGGGGGAGTGAGAAGGGTGAGTTCCGCTGAGGGGGGCCAGGGTGCATTGTTCCACGAAGGTGGGTTGAGCCATGGTTACTTCTGGGATGGCGGAGTGCTGACTTCGCCCGCAGAACGAATTCTTCCAGGAATCATCTTCAGCCCGAGATTATACCTTCCTTGGACCAAGGAGTCATTCGGCCAAACGGGCAGGGAGTAGTGGAGGGTAGTACACCACTAGAAGGGGGAGAAAATTCTCTGTGACGTTCCTTCGTGTTAAAGGGGGATACCGTACCGGACTTGGGGGCTCAAGTTGTTGTCTCCTTGCAGTCTATCGGACTCCTAGGACAGAGCCGAAAGCGTTAGAAGAGTCGTATTGAGAACACAGAAATGGGACGATGCGGGACCTTGGCCATAGCAGCTCCGGAGGGGCACTATCCGAACAGTATTGTTATTGGCCATGGGCAAGCACACCATCCTGCTGCTTGCCATTGGCGACACTCCCAGATGTGATGGACAGTTTCTGGGGAGAACAGCGGGCAGATGCCGCGGCAACTCCAGCTCATGACCCCGGAGCCCCGCCTAGGTCGGGCAAAATATACCTAGTCAAGGGCTCTCTGCTGGATCAAGACGGCTCATCCAACCGCCATACTCAAAATGATGCCCACACAGATCATAGCCATACTGGCTGGCCTCTCGGTCGCCAACGGCCTTACCTACAGAGGTGTAGACTGGTCGTCGGTTCTGATTGAGGAACGCGCTGGCGTCTCGTACAAGAACACAAACGGCATCGCCCAGCCACTTGAGAGAATTCTGGTTGAGAACGGCGTCAACACTGTCCGGCAGCGCGTCTGGGTCAACCCCTGGGACGGCAACTACAACATCGACTACAACATCGCGCTCGCCAGGAGGGCAAAGGCTGTCGGCCTGGGGGTGTTTATCGACTTCCACTACAGCGACACGTGGGCCGATCCCGCTCACCAGACCATTCCGTCCGGGTGGCCGACCGACATCGACAACCTCTCGTGGAAGCTGTACAACTACACGCTTGACGCTTCCAACCGGTTCCAGGATGCGGGCGTCCATCCTAAAATCATGTCCATTGGAAACGAGATCACCCCCGGCCTGCTGTGGCCCACCGGTCGAACGAATAACTGGTCAAACATTGCTCGGCTGCTTCGCTCTGCCGCCTGGGGGATCAAGGACTCGAGGCTCAACCCAAAGCCCAAGATTATGATTCATCTCGACAATGGCTGGCGAGTGGCTTTCCCTAAGGTACTCTGAATTTCCACAACAAAAGGGGCTGACGCGAGAAAACAGGAATTGGGACACCCAGAACTACTGGTACACAAACGTCCTAAGGCAGGGCACGTTTGAGCTGTCTGACTTTGATATGATGGGCGTCTCGTTCTACCCCTTCTACTCGGCCTCGGCCAGCCTGGATGCGCTCAGGACGAGCCTCAACAACATGGCTAGGGGGTGGAACAAGGAGATCGCCGTCGTCGAGACGAACTGGCCGACCTCGTGCCCCAGCCCACGATACACGTTCCCTTCAGACGTCAAGCACATTCCCTTCTCTGCGGCCGGACAGGCAACCTACGTCACGAGCGTGGCCAACGTCGTGTCCTCGGTGAGCCGCGGAGTCGGACTGTTCTACTGGGAGCCTGCTTGGATCCACAATGCCAACCTGGGCTCGTCATGCGCCGACAACACCATGTTCTCACAGAACGGGCAGGCCCTGTCAAGCCTCTCCGTGTTCCAGCGATTCTAGGAGTTGGCTATCGCTTGCCAGGATAGAGGTTGGGAAGTCAGATCAGTTCTGAGAAGGAGTGGGAAATGTCCCTTCGTATTGAATTGAGAATTGCGCCCGTTTCGCGTCGCTTGACAAACCACGATTTGAAGAAGTGGCAAACAGGGTGTTCTCCGGAACAGACGACGACAGCGAGGATGTATTGTGATTTCGGTTCCTAGAAGACTCCAAGCGAGGAGAGTGAAAACCTCAAAAACCAGGCAGAGTATCAAGAGAAAACAGCGCTTACTGTATCGGCTAAATATCGCGAGCCTCCACGATGTCCAACTGCACCTTCAGGTGGATGGCCTGACGGAGCCGCCTTGCATACCAGACCACTCTCCCGCACCGAACCATACAGGTACACCCAACCTCGTTACACTTCGTAAGGCGACCTGACCGCAGTCCAGTCATCCGGGTCATCCTCGCCGCCAGTGCCGTTGCGGAACCCCTTTTGTTCCTCACAACAACGCCCCCACCACGCCTCAAATGCCTTGCGGTTGTACAACCGCCTCGGCGGACCCTCGCCCTCACCGAAGCGGTCCAGAATCATGTCGCAGTATATCCACACGCCCTCGAGGTGGTGCGGCAGCAGCGGCTTCTTGTCCGCCCGGGCCACGACGACGGTGCCGACATGCGACTGCCACTGCGCCGCAGCAAACCCGGACTCGGCGTTGATGTTGATGTACGTGATGATCTGGTTGTCCAGGTCTTCTTGTCGGCCGGACTGCGTCTTCAACCGGTACATGACGAGCGGGATCTCAATCAGCCGCGGGATGTCGGGGATGACGAAAGGCGGCTTGAAGAGGGTGTGGTCTGAAGGGAGCATGTGCTTGGACCAGGGTGCATGTCTGCCCTTCTCCATATCGCACCGTACGATGACACCCTGAATCTGAGTTGGCGTTGCTGTCGACGACGCGGCTGGGGCTGGCTGTGGGATGTTTGAAGCAGATGCTGGCTTATCCTCCTGGACTTGCTGCTGCGGCTGCTGGGTCTGAGACATAACTGTTGCTGATGCTTCAAGGCCGCCGCAATTTGAGATTCAGACAGGTGAAAAAAGCTATCGGATCGGTTAGACGTCGGTTCTGACTGCTGTTGCTGCGGTCCGCTGCCAGTCGTTGACAGACCCGGCTGTCGAATGGACGAAATCGGTGCTGGCTGCTTGGGCTGCTGCGGGTCCTCTGTCTCAGAATCGGTGTCTATGTTGTCCCACTTTGAATAGTCAATTGGAGGCATGGTGAACCGTGATTACTGGCTGGCTGGGAGTAGTCAAGTCCAGTTGGTTGATGAGAGTCGTCAAAAAGGGATTTATGAGTTGAGTAGCTCTAGCGACTTGGTGGTCGCTGTGGAAGGGTTGTGAGATTGCTGGGGGAAAACCGAGAGCAACGATAAATGGCTTGAACAAACAGTAATGGGCTGGATGCAATGATCAAGAGAAAGATTCTCAGTGGTGCTCAACCTGAGGTGGTAGAACTTAGTTCCCCAACAGTGGTATCCTTTGTTGACTTTCCACCCGTTTGGTCTCCGAGCAATCGAGGGTGACTGATCTTATCCGATCTTATCAAGCAGCCACCTCCAGCCACAGTTGTGGAGCCACTCACACCAATCAAGCCGCAGCAGCCTTCCGAGGGCACAGAACCCTACGAATTTTTGTGAGTGGAGCTCCATGGCCGAGCGACCCATCCACGCAAGCCAACGAGCCGCCCGCAGTCAAATCCACTCCATCATCGCGACAACCAGAATTTCGCTCTTCGATACCATCGGCGTCGAACAGCGAAATCCGTGATCACCGACAATCGCAATCATGGCTGATACCGAATACGTATGTGCCAGTCCCTCGGTCCATTGCACGATCCCAGACACATCACAATCCCGTCATCGATCTCCTCCGAAGCCCGCGAAATCGTTCAACTTGGGACACCTGGCTGATAATGAGAACGATAGAATGCCGAGGAGGCTGCCGAGCTGAAGAAGAAGAGAGCCTTCCGCAAGTTCTCGTACCGGGGTATCGACCTCGATGCGTAGGTTCCCCTTCCCCATTTTCTACCGCATCCCCGTGGCACGCCACCGATATCACGAGCCAGAAGAGTTCGGCACGGGCTACAAGAGGAGGAGCGCGAGGGATAGGAAAACAAGCTAGATTGGTCGCCTGGGTTACTGCTTGGGAAGTGCAAAATGCTGACATGGCCACCGCAGTCTCCTTGACCTCGGCTCCGATGAGCTCCGCGATGTCGTCCACGCCCGCGCTCGGAGAAAGATCAACCGCGGCCTGAAGCGCCGCCCCATGGGCCTTATCAAGAAGCTTCGCAAGGCCAAGCAGGAGGCCAAGCCCAACGAGAAGCCCGACCTTGTCAAGACGCACCTTCGTGACATGATTGTCGTCCCGGAGATGATTGGCAGCGTCATCGGCATCTACTCCGGCAAGGAGTTCAACCAGGTGGAAATCAAGCCCGAGATGGTCGGCCACTACCTCGGCGAGTTCTCGATCACATAGTGCGTCCCCCTTCCCTTGGGCTCGTTTCCAAACAAAGCAGACAACTGACAACCCCGCAGCAAGCCTGTCAAGCACGGCCGGCCAGGTATCGGTGCCACGCACTCTTCTCGTTTCATTCCTCTGAAGTAAGGGCTCTGGGATATGGGTGGTTCTTGCATTCAGTCAATCATGGATTCGGCGAAACGGGACACGGTTCTGCTCACGGGCATCGGAATGAAATGCCCACGCTATCTTGGAGGGGTCACGAGATAGTACAAAAGAGCAATTCGAGTGCTGCATTCGCGCCAAGAAGGGTTGATGATATGAAGCTGTCCAGTATGGATAAAAGTGGGCGAGTGGAGTCAGTACCCTCATGCTCTCCACATGGTCCGCGATATTGCATGTGTCTTGTCTGCCATGCCACTTGCAGTCCAGTAATCGGTGTATCACCTCGACTCAACAAGGGAGGAAGCAAGAGTTGAAAGACAACCATGATCAGTCGAGGTAGGCGAAGTAGACAAGGTAACAGATGCCCCAACTAAATGCAACGCTCATCTGGGTAAGATTTCCGGCCTCATAACATGCCGCACGCCGAGGCCACTCCGCCTCTAAGACCATCCCGGCAGGTATGGCATTCGCACACGAAGCCCTTCTCCCTCTTCCCATAATCCCACGTCAGCTGCTCCCCTTCGCCTATCGCCCTGAGAGCCTGCACGCAGATATGGCGCGGCTTGATGAACTGAGCCAAACCAGACGGGCCAATGCGCCACGAGCAGTTCGGTCCCGTCTTGCTCTCGTTTTTGATAGCGCTATTGCTGCCCAGAAGGGACGGCTCCGGCGTGCAGCAGTGGTTGACCAGCGACCCCAGCAGATAAACGCAGGCCTCCCGCGTGGCAACCACAAGGCCGCTGCTCGCTCCCCGACCATCTCCGCAGCCACTCGGATCCCCGGGGCCATACACCTGGAAGGCGTAGTGCTTGAAGAAGTCGAGACACGCCTCCCTCGGCCCGCCCTCCGCCGCGCCAGCCGAGACGGTGAAGCGGGACGTGTATGCCTCGTACTCCTCCCGCGTGACGCTGGACCCAGCAAAGCCCCCCTGCCCCTTGACTAGGTTCATCCCCATCCCCATCCTCCCTTCTTCTTCCCTTCCCGCCGGGGTCCCAACCCCAAAGGCGCGGACCGCCGTTTCGAACCCAACAGGCTCGATCCCAAGCCTAGCCGCCAGCGCAGGGAACGCAACAGCCGCCACCACTCCCACTCCCACTCCTGTGCCCGTGTCCTTGCCGCTGGTGCTGCCGCCTCCACCACCATTACCACCACCACTAAACAACACTCCACGGCACGCGGCCACCTGACCCGCCACGAGCGCGGCGTCGGCGCTGAAGCGCTCGTTGAAGCGTGCCTTCATGAGCGGCGCCTCGTGAAAGACGAAGTCGCCTGCCGCGAGATCGCGCGCCGCGAAGAGGCCGTAGCCGACGGCGGGGCTGACGAGGCCGATGCGGACGGCCGGTAGGGGGAGAGGCGGGTTGGCGAGGAGATGCGAGGGGGCCTGTCGTTCTTGGTTTTGGTTGGCATGGTGTCTAAGATAGAGTAGGAATATAAAGCCCTGGCCGGGTAGGATCGGTGAAGCAGAACTTGTTTATTGGGGTGAGAGTGAGGTGAGGGGTGGGGAAGGGTCTAGTAAGTCTGGGTTTGGGATGATTGTGATTGAGAGGATGATAAGACATAATTTATGTAACTTGCGTCTACCGCGCAGGTTTACATGCCTTTGCGTGCTTGGCCGCGTCAAACACTTCGTCTTCTGCAGCTGCAGGGTCTTTGTCGCGTGGGTTCGCCATGCTGGCATCAGCGTCGCTTTCGGACATTTAGCGGCGGTCTTGAGGCGGACAGAGCATGCATCGGCTTGAAGGTTCACCGGCGCCCAAATTTCAATGTAGAGAGGATGCCTTGAAAATGCGGCGTGTTGGGTTGGGAGTGAGAGGGAAAGGGGCGGAGATAGAGGACCAGGTCGGATGTATGTGAAATGCAGCTGTTTCAGCGGTGGGCTGCGGGAAGGTGCCTCAGCGTCAAATTGACGGGAGGAGCCGGATGCAGTATGTACAGGCAGGTAGGAGCCATGCGCCACGACGGTATTTGTCTAACAAAAGGAAAGACCAGCAGGTGCAGCGTCACGCTACTGAGAGGTTTGAGAAGCCGCAGCCAACTTCTTCGCCTTGCGGGCCTCATCTTCGTGATACTGCTTCTTGTAGTGCGCAACAACCTTGTCGATGTTGGCGAAATGGCCGGCCGGCACGTTATGGGGCGAGCCGTGTGTGAAGACCCTATCACATGGTCAGCGAGCGTTACACCAATTTTGGAGTTTGGTCAAGCAAGGGAGCCATAGCGCCGGTCTTGTTGGGCAATCCTCTGGGATCCTGCCGATTGGAAGCTTCCAAACGCACTGAGACGATGTGGGGAAGGATGCTCTGGGCTGACGGGTGCTCAATCGGAGGTTGGGACCAAGAGTCACAAGGGCTCTGTCGTCCTCAATTCCACCCAAGAAGTCCGCGTAATGTCCATTCCGCTCGGCTTCAAACAGGCATCCTTCACTCCAATCGGCAATGGCTCCCTCACCCTTCCAATCCTCGGGTGTGTGTGCAGGATATCGACTTACTCAGGGTAGGAGAGCTCGTAGTGGGTGCTCCGCTCGGCACCATACAGCAGGTGCTTGTCGTGGGCGGCTTGCTCGAGGGCCGCTGTCATCAGGTGGTTCTTGGTCTCCCACTCGGTGCCGTAATCCGATGTTTTGCGGAGCCACCTGTGAATCGTCGACTCGCCGCTGTCGCCAGGGCGCGATATCGAATAGACGAGAATAGAGCCGGCAAACGTGGCAAGAGTGAAGTAGAACGCAGGCTGTTTACCAGTCAGCTGAAGAAGAACCTTGTATTTATCTTCAAACGGCGCCAATGGCAGTCCGCAGGTTTGCTGGTAAACATACTCCGAGCGATTCCTCAACCGTGTGCGGTGGCTCATGGTGGCCATGGCCCGAAGCGTAGGACCTGGTACTCCTTGCGGCAGTCGGCCTGGCTGTCCGAACCTGCAGTGCAAGCCGGCCTGCCCTCTGTCTGAGCGCCGACATTGTGTATCGTCGACGGCGCCCTGGCGATCGGATACGGTCGGTTCGGGACGACGACTGGCGGAGGCTGAGGGGGCCGCCTCCTAGCTCTCTATTGACCGGGGGTTTTCGATCTTCACCCGGCCGCGGGTTGACTACCGGTGGAGTTGAAGCGAGTTGGAAGATGTGTTACGTCGCTTCTCCGGTGCAAAGCGACGGTATGCTGGTGAGGGACTAAATTGGAGACTCGGAGCTCGAGCAATCGTGACGCTTGTCTGCTGGGTCTGCGGATTGGACGCGAGCTTGGCAAGGGGAGCTTCCAGCACCAGCACGTGACTTTCTTGACTTGCGCTAGTGACGCTTATCGCGCTCGCGGCAGCGCTTCTTAAGGCCAATCAACAACTTCCCCGTAAATTACGAGTTTCGACCTGTTTCCAAGACACCTTTCGTTATCACAACCGAATTTGAAGTTCAAGGAGGCAAAATCTGGCTTCAAGTTCTAACAAACAGCCAATCTGTCCTTTCTTTGGCTTTTCAGACCTGAGTCATTGCGGATGCTGGTTGTCTCTGGACTCTCAGCCAAAGAGGCCATGTTGTTTTGTTTCATTCTTTAAGTGCTCTATTCATCAAGCCGACAATTCAACGCTCACCTCCGGAGTACTTACACAAACTGAACCTCCAAGATCTGCTGATTCTCACCTAATACCGAGACACGACCGACAAGATGGCCAAGTTTCGGCTAAAAATGCTCCCTCTAAACCTCGTGGCTCTCATAGGCCTCATGGCCTGGAGTGCATCTGCATCGTCACCTTCGGCCAACGACTCTTCATGCTCTCCCTCACCGGCAGTCGACGCCGACTCGGAGCTCATCTGCCACACCGACAATCCGGCAGAGTGTTACCCCAGGCTCTTCCAACCAAGCCATGAGTTCCAAGTGGTCCATTCGGACCAGGATCTCCCACTCGGTCTCCACGTCCGACTAAACGTCCAAACGGGCCTGAAGGAGGCCAAGATCAACGTACCCGACGAGCACGACCCAGCACTAGAAGGGCTGCCCGTGGACTCATCCGTGGTCATCGTTGAGCGAGACGAAGCCGAACCTGACCAGGACCAAGTCAAGCTCCCGCCCAACGCCCCCGCCTACGAACCAGCAGGCAAGATCAAAGAGCCCAGATCCGCCGACCCAGCCGAGGGCAACGCCTTCTACAAGTCCCTGTCCATTCTCAAAAAGGGTCTCGACGTAGACGGGGCCCTGGAAATGCTCGACGACATCTCCCACGACATATACTACGGCCTCAGGATAGCCGAGGACTACGACACGGTCCAAGAGCTCTTCTGCCTGTCCACCGCACCACCTTCCTCCGACAGCCCCCAATCCACCACGCGTGCCCGCCTCGCATCTCTGATCCTGGCATCGACCACCCAAAACAACCCCAAAGCCCTCGCCTCGCTCTCCGCCCACTGGCCCAAACTCTCCGGCACCCACTGCGCTCACTCCCCCACCACCCCGCTCGGCACCAGCATCTTCACCCTCCTCCCCCCCCAGAAAGAACAAGAAAAAGCAGCAGCCGCCAAAGAAGAAGCAGCCGCCCCAATAACCCCCTCCCTCCTAAAAGCCCGCATCTCCCTCCTATCATCCCTTCTCAAATCGCCGCTCTTCCGCGCCGACTTCCTCGCCTCCCCGGATCCTTCCTCCCACCTCCTCCGCATCCTCACCATGACCACCCCCCGCGATGATCCGAACCCGACAGCCTGGGCCTCAGCGCAGCGCAGCGCAGCCCACCTCCTGCTAGACAATTTCCTCGACGCCGACATGGGCGCGACCCTCGGCCAGTGGCCCCGCAGCAGCAAGCCCCAGCTTTCCCACGCGGTATGTTCCTCGCTCCACAACAACAACAACAACAACAACAACCAGCAGCAACGCCGTAGTGGCGCTGATGAAGATGACGGGAGAGCGGCGGCAGCGGGGGGGAGGACGGCGATGATGAGAGAGGGGGGGAGGGAGGAGGAGTGTCTCGATTGGTTGGTGAGCAAGGTGTTGCGCGAGAGACACGCGCGGGACAAGGATCACTGGAGCCATGAGCTCGGGCGGAAGATACGGGAGGCGCTGGAGAGGGATCGGGGGAGGGGGGAGAAGGTTGATTTGTAAAGGCCACTGTGTTTATTTACTTATTTACTCAGAGTACTTATGATGTAGAAGTGTCTACTTGTTCTTGTCTGCAAGGACAGGGTGCGCATACCCGGCGTTAGAGACGCTACTTTTGGTCAGACATTTCTTTGGAAGAAAACAAATCAACAACTCTCTCGCTAGGCGACCATGGGATACACGCCTACATGCCCACGTGGAAATCTATATCCTGGAGGGTAGGTAATCTGGTTCGATCGGTGGCTCAGTTGCGACTTGCAGCTCAGGGTACCGGACCTGACCTTCCAGAGCAGCACAGCATACGGCGCTGTCACACAGGGAGACTTATCGTCCAAAGCCATACACTCCAGCGGTTTCGTACGGCCGTAGTGTGTCACGGGCAGGCCAGGCCGCTCACGGCTTTTGCGGCGGCACACTCGGCCCAACATAGCCAGACCGAGAGCAGTTGCAGTTTGGGGAGCCTGAGCCACCAACACAAAGCAACCCTCCACTCTTCGTCACACTTGTGCTGCACCAACATTGAACTTGCCTGAAAAAAACCGACTTGAAGCGGCAGAGTATTGTACAACGATAGTTAGGCAGCAACGCCCAAAAACAACAGGCCACAAGACCCCAGGAAATAGGAAGATAATGCATGACCTATGCATGATGCAATTTCCACACGCCGCTCCAGATGCATGATTCGCCGGCTCTAACCTCTGCATAGCACGAACTCGCCAACGAGGTACCAGCCGGTCCACAAGACGAGAAGACTTCAGACCATACGCACTCCGTAGCCCTGAAGAATACGCGCCTCAAACCCTCCCCGCGACGCCACGATGATTAAGACAAGGACCCCAAAGAACCATACTAGGAAATCACTGCTTCGATTAAAAGGCGGATGAGCCGTCATCTGACCTCCTCAAACTAGCCCCATGATGACACCGTGAGCCGCCGTCGACACTGTCGAAAGGCAGATATGCGTAAAGGAATTACCGTAGCACCAAAGCCACCGGAAAAACAAATGCAACCAGCGCATGAATTGAACCAACGACTTGACGAGCCGACTACCGCCCAGATAGGGTGGAAGCGTAGAGCAAAACAAGCGCAATACTTCCCTAGTGTCGTCGCGTCTTGCGGGTTGCGTAACGAGGCCGGAATCGCCAAGTATTAGGTCGAGCGGGAGGAGGGCGGCCCTGTCTCATCATGTTGGCACAAGGTTGGGATCGCGATCGCTACTCGCTCGTCCTGACGCCCGTGTTCCCAAAGCCGCTCATGTTCCAGCCAGAGTATTTGCTTGTGTTGTTGTCGTTGCTGCCGTCTGACAAGCCAGCGGCAGGGGGGATGGGTGGCAGGCCATGTCCATGCCCATTGCTCGATTCCCCGTTTGCCGGAGCGGGGGGAACCTCGGCGCTCGCCGCCGTCTCCTCCTCCGCCCGCTCGTCCGACTCAGGGGCCTCGGACGGCTTCTTGGAGATGACGCCCTTGTCCTGGAGGTACTTGAGGGTTTCCACGATCGCGAGGTCTTCTTGCTCCTTGTCATTCAAGAGGAGGCGTTGCTCCAGGGTCATGCGGCCGCCGTTCAACTCGCGCGCCTTCAGGGCGGCTTCGCGGACGGCGGGGTCGTGGACGAAGCGGCACTTGCCCCGCTTGCCACAGGTGCCTCCGGTTGAGAAATACTTGCAATGCTTGGTCGGATCCGCTTTTCTAGGCGGAGGTGGGACGTTGCCGGTCTCCTGACGAGTCGACATGACTTCAGGCTTCTCGTCATCCGACTTGACATCGCTCGACGGGCTCAGGCCAACATCCCTCATCTCGTCCCCTTCGTCCTGCTGCTCGCGCTTTCGCTTGATGCTCGACTCCACCTTTTCAAGCTCCTTGCGGAGCTTCTCGGCCCTTTGTTCCAGGGCGCTGCTCTTGCTCTGGCCAGCATCGCCGTTCTGCGACTTGGTGGCGGCCTTCTTGGCCTCGATCCTGCTCTTTGTCGGGAATCTGGCGCGGCGCTCGGCAATCCACGCGGCAATTTCGGACATGGATTTGGGACTGTTTGCTTGGTCAGCACTGTGCAGGGAGAGGTGAGGGCAGAGGAAGCATACTTGGGCGCGTCTGCGCCATACATGTCGTTGAGGTGCTGTTCCTCATTCTCGTCGTCTTCATCCGAGTCGTCGCCGGGCGTCAAACCAAGGGTGTTTGTCTTGCGCTTCTTCTTCTTGCCAGCCAACGGAGCTGGAGCATCAGGCTTCTCATGCTTGATAGGAGGCGACTGAGCCGCCAGTCCCTTAGTCTGATTCTGACCATGGTTGCGACCTCGATTCTTGTCGCCACCAAACTGAGGCCGAGGCTTGTTATGGTGGAAACCGCCGCGGCCGTGGGGCCGAGAGCCGTGGGCAGAGTGAGAGTCAAACGACGAAGAAGGGGGCATGTAGGGCGCCGGAGGCGGATAGCCTTGATAGGGAGGAGCAGGGTACGGTGCCTGAGGAGGAGCAGGGACCGCGCCATACGGATAGGGAGCGCTCACTGGAGCAGGGGCTGTCTGGGGTTGGCCGCCGTCAAATCCCAAGCGGATCGGAGGACCCATCAACTGCCCCTTCGGACCGCCCCGGTCATTGTACCCACCGCGACCGCCACGTCCACCACCGTATCCTCCGTGGGCCGGGGGTGGAAGTTGAGCAACCCACTGCTGAGGGGGGGGACCGCTGTGCGGCGGCGGAGAAGGGTACGGCTGGCCATAGGACGGTTGAGGAGGGGTTTGGTATTGGGGCTGAGCGCCGTATGCCGGTTGCTGTTGGTAGATCTGAGGAGCGTAGTTTGGATGATAGTTCTGGGCCGGCAGCGGGGCGTGCGGTGCACCCTGGGGCGGGTGCTGCTGTGCATGTTCGGGGTGCCACGACTGCTGTGGTGGCTGCGGGGGGTAGCCAGGCTGGGCAGGAGGACCGGCGTAGGGAGCGGCCGTCTGGGGTCCGTAGGCGGGTTGCTGGCCGTAGTTGTAGCCGGGGTGCGGTTGGTGATGATACCCACCTCGATCGTGACCCCCTCGGCCTCTGCCGCCGCCGTGGCCACCGCGAGGAGGACCATAAGAGGGATAGCCAGCCGGGGCACTGCTCGGAGGAGCCGGCGGGGGAGCCGGCGGAGGAGGACCGTAATTGTAGGCCATGGTTCGTTGAGGATGATTCTCGGCGTCCAGCGACCGATTTGGAGGTGAGAAGTTTCAATGGAGAGGAGGGCGAACTTCCCAGCTCAACCAAGGGCTCGGATACGACCGAGCAGTCCGACCGCTGCTTTCTGAAGGCGTCTTCACTTGAATCTGAAAGCCTCGACAGCCGTGAGGGAGTATTTGGAAAAGGGGGAGAGCGGTTGGCGGCGTACAGTGCGACGCGTCACGGTTGTTGCGACGAAGTCGGTTGCAGGAAGAGAAGCCCCAAACTGTGGGGGAGAAGGGCGGGTTGAAAGGGGAAGGTTTGGGCAACCGGGACAAGCCAAGTGGTGCACAGTGCGTTTAATAGGGCGGCAAATTGTGGGACTTAACAGTCCGGCCCGTGGCACCGCATTGTTTCAGTTTTGACTTTCTTGTTGAGAACACATCCACGTACTATGCCATCTGTCTCACTTGTACTATGACCCCACCAAATCCGCTAATATAACCCTAACCCTGTGACATCTGGAACTTTTATCAATGCCGTGAAAGCCTTGCCAGGTGCCAATACACGGAAGCCCTGTAATTGCAGCCGCATTTCAGTGCGCATTCAGCCCCCAACCCCCACCACATTCGCGGCATCCAGCCAAGCCACCGCATCACCACCACCAACCGCAACAAAACAACCAAGATGTCGG
>MU863629.1:445045-462740 GCA_033575675.1 Parathielavia hyrcaniae
CGCGGCTTAGTCAGCGATAAATAGTACTGTATTTTAATTGTTTTTATTGCGAAAACGGGTTATTTGGCTTATTTGCGCTGGTGTGCGTGGATTCTATTACGTGGGCTTGGTATTGTTGATGTCCTGGCACCTGGCAGCATTGAAAGAAAGTTCCAGATGCCACAGGGTCAGGGCTATATTAGCGGATTTGGTGGGGTCATAGTTCAAGTGAGACAGATGGCATAGTACGTGGATGTGTTCTCTTCTTGTTATTCGCAACTAGTGATCCCAACCACTGAAGAAAGGGCTCGACCAGTTGCTTGAGCTCTGTGTTTGATGTTGGACTGTCTTGCCGGTATTTTCGTCTCTATTTTGGCTTTTAGTTATATCTCACTGTTTCAGCTAATTGGTCGGCCACCGCCCGTCTTCGCAATTCACGAATCTGAAAGCAGTCAAAGCACAACACACTGAATTCATCATCCAGTCACCGGAAACAATATCTGGTGGTTGACTCGTGTCTCCAAACCGAAGCAGAGACACCGACTAAGGAGAGAAATCTCTGGTGTATATCGAGATGTTTCTCTTGGTGAGTTACAACGATTCCTTTTGCACCACATACTCCCATCTGCCATTTCACCACTAACATGCTTGATGACTTAGACCAAAATAGCAGATCTTGTGCAGATTGCGCCAGATGACTTCAGGAAACAAAGCTACGCGGCAATAGAGGACAACATCAACAACAAATATGCCAACAAGGCAAGTCTCACGTTCCCATGTCTTTAGGTTCTCGGTTTTTCTAACCGCTTTCGAGCAGGCAGTGCAAAAGATCGGGCTCTGCATTTGTCTCTGGGATATACTATGGACATCAGAAGGCTTGATCGGGCAGGGCGACGGCATGGTTAACGTCAACGGTACGCATGGAAAATACCCATTCAAACTGTTTAGTCACTGACATGATTCCCAGTTGAGTTCCGCTTGGTGGTATTCCGGCCCTTCAAGGGGGAGGTCATTGCAGCACGCATTGCGGACCAGTCGCCAGAGGGGATAAATCGTCGGTTTGGTCATCTCACGCATCTATCGGAGCTAGGGCTGACGTGTTCTTGTTGCAGTCGTGACGAATTTCTTCGACGACATTTTCGTCCCATGGACAGACCTACCAGACGGCTCCGAATTGTATGTCCTCAACCCCTATCTCTATCATCGAATCCAAACTGACACTCACCCAGTGAGCCGTCCGAAAAGCTCTGGGTCTGGAAGGTAGACGACCAGGTGATGTACTTCGACAACAACGAGATGGTCCGATTCAAAGTCATGGCCGAGGAGTGGCACGACCAAACCCCGTCGAAGCCGGTCGAGCCGGTCGAAGGGACCGAGGAGCAGCAGCCCGCTCCCATCAACATCAAGCCTCCATACAAGATCATGGGGTCCATGAACGGGCCAGGCCTGGGCGTGTGTCTGTGGTGGGAGTGACGGAGAGTAGTGATGATATACTTTGCAGCTCGCTTGTTGTGGTCTAAGTTGGGTGATAAGCTACACTTTGATCCCATCCAGCAGACGCAGCTCGACGCCGTCCAGAACCGAATGGTGTTCAATGACGGCCAAGTTCTCGGCCTCGGCGAGGAACTGCTTGTTGGGGTCGACGCCAGGACCAAACATCTGGCCTGCCTGCGGGCCCATTTGGGTCATCTGCTGCGACATTTGGTTGGCGGCTGGGTGTGCATTAGTAGGGTAGTAGCAGATGGATTGCCGGGGGAGGGCTTGACATACCGTTATCGCTGCCTAGCAGGAAATTGAAGACGGACTGCAGGCCAAAAATACACAAAAAGTACCAACTGATGCTCGACATCCACCGAGGGTCCATGTCACGGGTCGCGACGCCAGCTTGGAGCATGCTCTTGAACTTGATAGTAAGGGGGAAGGGAAGTTTCACTGTCTCTGTCAGCCCAACAGTTCAGAAGACATGGGAACCTCAAAACGCACTAATCACGTATCCGCTGAAGAAAGCATTGATCCAGCTCATGATGAGCGTATTAGGTATGATCATGGCCATCTGGTTCTTCATCATGCCCATCATGCCCTCCATGGCGTTGGGGTCGCTCATCGGGTTTGGGGGCGGCTGGCCGCGGTTGTTTGGGTCCTTGAGATAAGCGCCCGACTCGAAGGCGGTGATGAGGGCGTCGCGGCGAGCGGTGAAGGAGGGCTTGGAGAGGGCGTGGTAATTGGCGCGCAAGTTAATGCCGTGGAGGAGCGCCCGTTGCTCGCGCACAGCCTTTTGTTCGAGCTTCTTGGGTTCCGAGGCCATCAGGACGGTCGCGTAGTGCCGGAGCATGCCGGTAAGAATCTAGCCGGGCGGTGAGTTTTTGCGCGCGGAAAAGGGGGAGTTGTCGTGTGTACCATGACAATGGTGATGGGAAAGAGGATCCAGTAGCTGTGATTTCTCGTCAGTAATCGGACCATGAAGACTGTGTCTGACAGGACGTAGTAGTACTTACAATAACTGGGGATCCCTATGGATCGTCTGCACCGGTACTTGCGCCATCTTGTCAGTGCTAGCTATAGTGCTGCGCTGGACAAGATACTTGATGGGTTGGTGTTTGTCTACCGTGACGCCCAGAGGGAAGTTGGAACGTCGTCGTCCACGGCCCACTTGATGAAGCTCTCCCGTTTGCCGAGACCAGGGGGTGGTGGAGCGGCAGCTTTGCCTGCCGCTGCGAGCCGGGTCTCACCAGCCAATCGGGGCTTTTGCTTCCATTGGAGCTTTTCCAAAAGTGCAGGTGGCCTTTCCGCGATCGAGCTCGCCCAGGCTGACCACACGTTGAACCTCACCGGCAGCAGTTTTCGCAATTCTCTCCAACCCCGTGGGCCCGAGTCGGTGTCCGGATTCCAGAAACCCGCCAGCAAAATGGCAGCCTCCCAAGAAAAGATCACCGTCTACAACCTCGCAGGTAAAACCATCCCTCCACCATCCCCCTCTCTCCCAAGCCTTCCTCCTCTCTCCAACCAATATCCTAACATTTCACTGCACTGCACAAAAAACAGACCTAAAAAACACCTCGGACGACGCAATCCCCAACTACCTCAACAGCCTGGGCTTCGCCCAGTCCCACCGCCTCACCGACGTGCGCCTCGCGCTGGGCTACTCGGCCTTTGCGCTCGCCGCCGCCTGCTTCGCCTGGGACTACAAGTTCGGCTTCGACTCGACCAAGCAATTCACCGCGGCCGCCGTCGCCCTCTACACGCTCCTCAACGGCGCCCTGACCCTGTGGGTGGTCTACGTCGAGCGGGGGACCGTCTACGTCGGCACCGCGCCCCGCGGCGGCGAGACGGTGCGCGTCAGCACCGCAACCAAGAAGAATGTGCCGACGTACCACGTCACGGTCGAGGTCACGGGCAAGGGGGGGAAAGGTTTGGAGACGCTGAAGATCAGCCGGGCGTTCACCGAGTGGTTTGACGGGGTCGGGCGGTTCGTGGCGGCGCCGTTTCAGGAGATGCTGGCGGGTTCGGTCGCGGTCATTGGGCGGGCGGACCCGAAGAGGGCGAGCAAGGCGAGGGAGGAGGGTGGGGTTGCGCCGGCGGCGTATACGCCCGAGATGCTGGATGCGCTGGCCCAGGCTAATGTCAGCGTTGTGGGCTCTGCGGCGGAGGAGGCGACTGGGTCCGAAGCAGCAGGGGCGAAGAAGGCGAGCAAGAGGAGGAAGGCATGATGTCGGGGGTGAATATACCGAGATGATGAGCTGGAGGCTGGCGCCAGCTTGGTGCGTATGGATTCTGAGAACGGCATCCTAACTGCTGCTTTACACGGCACGGCATATGGTGTCACTCCAATACGACAAGAGCAGAGATACCCATGGTGGCCGTTCTATTCCTAGCTGATGAGGGATGCTGCATTGTGTGTCCCCTTGTTTTGACGCCTCATTCCGCTATCTCTCGTCGCATCTATGTCCACATCCTTCTCGTTTATCATGTCGCCAGCTGGCCATGCCAACCCCTCAATCCCCCTCCCTAAACAACAATCTTGGCCCAATTCGCCCTCGCCGATCTCGCAACCTCCCTCACCTTCCTAACCGGGTCCCCGCATGCCACCGCCAGCATCCGCTGCGTGGGCAGGGAATAAACCAGCACATGGCGCTCCTCAAACCTCGTGGGGATCGCCCCCAGCACCTGCAGCGCGAGCCGCCGGCACGTCGCCTGCGCCGCCCCCGACGGGGCCTTCAGGCTCGCAGCCGCCGCACCACCTCCTTCCTTCACAGGGGCAAAGGGAGAGCACGCCTGATAGACCCCCGTCACACCCCGAATCACCTCCCTCAGATACCCCTTCAACGCCTGGGGCTCGTGGCTCAGTATCTCCACGAACACTTCTAGCGCCGCAGCCACCTGCGCCGACCGCTCGGCTTCTTCTTCTTTTCCTTGCTGATCCGACGAACCGTTGCCGTTGCCGTTGCCGTTGCCGCCGCCGCGGCTGCTCAGCGCTGTAACGAGCAGGCGGATGAGAAGGTCCAGGTCGTCTTGGTAAACCGTAAACGGGCATTTGCTGACCACGGAGAGGACAGCGACGCGGTAGCGCGCCGCAGCGAGCGCATCCTTGTCCGGGGCGGGCTGGGCGGGCTGGAGGAGGGGTTTGGCGAGGTGGCTGTAGGCCCACTGCTTGTAGAAGCGCTTGACGACGGCGTGGTTGGCTGGGGTGAGGAGGGGGTTTTCTTTGACGATGAGGCCAAGGGACTGGGCGAGGATCTCCCCGTTGGGGTGCGGGCTGGCGGCAGCTTGGTGGAGGGTTGGGACCAGGGCGAGGACGTGCTTGTCCTGGCGGGCTGCGGCGCCGGCGAGGACGTTCATGGCAATTCTGTTGTAGGCGTGGAAGGTGGTTGGGTCCATTGCTGATGAGGCGGCGACGGATTCCGTCACCCAGTTGCCCCAGAAGTTGAGTACACGCTTCATTACGGAAGAGTCAGGGTCCGAGGTTGAGGGCTTCCCGTTGTACTTGTTGACGAGTATCGCTCCGATTGCCGCCCGGATGTCGCTCTCGCGCGAGGGAGAGCGGCCGAAGCTGGAAGTATCGCACATGAACCTCTCCGCCTCGCCGCCGGGTGTATACTGTAAACACCGGTTAGTGAAGCGCGGCTATACTCGAGGAAAATACACTTACCAGTCCTTCCAGTGCGCCTGGCCTCAGGCCTTGGAGTATTCCCAGCGTTAACAGCCCTGTCAACAGGTCTGATGAACGTGACTGCTCCGAATGCCCCTCCAAGCTGCCGAAGAAATCGAAGGCTTGGTGCGCCAGGTTGCACGACACCTGAAGCTTCTCATCCAGATTCCTTACCACCAGTGCTGCCATCTGCGACAATTGGACAAGGGCTCGCTCGCCCCATGGTCCCCGCGGACCGAATGCTGCAGATCGGTAGAGATGCCTCACAATCAGGAGACTGAGCTTCAGAAACTGGTGATAAAGCCCAGCACCGTCCTGCTGTGATGCCGACAGTAACGAGTCTGGCCCCTCATCGCCACGCCGTATTTGCGACGGCCAGTCTTCCGGGAGTTGCTGGAACTCTTGGAGCCAGTTCTGATCACCGGAAAAGGGGGTAGCAAGTACTTCTTTCCCATATCTCGCTTCGCAGGCATCCCGGAACCAGATGACGGAGGCGTGGAGTGACGAGACGACGTGGGCATTGGCGGACGGACCATCTTCGGTGTCAATGGCCTCAGAAGACCTGCCTTGAGACGAGAGAGGGAAGAGCTCCAGAAGGCTTGTGGTCAGTGTGATGAAGTGCTCCAGTGTTGACGGTTGCTTCTGAGCTGGCATGTCAGTACTAGTAGCAATGCTCGAGGGGAGCTCGGAGCAGCCGATAAAGGTGAAGCGAGACAAGAGATCCTTGAGAGCGTTTAGAGAATACTCCGAAGGGCTGACCCAGTCGCGCTTCTTGATCTCGGCCTTGACTCGGACGGCAAGCTCTGCATAACCATCCGTGTAGTTCAAGACAATCGTACGAAGCGCCAGAACCGCCTCGTCTTCCAGAGCAGTGTCCTCGGATTGGTTGTCATTGGAACTCAGAGTCAGGCCCTTTGTGACGGTTACCGTCAGGAGAGAGCAGATCTCGGAGCACACAGAAGCAGAACACAGGAGGGCAAGCGTCCCGTCGGGCTGTAATACCGGCTGGCCGATGAGGAGGGCAAGGCCCTGGGTAACCTGTTTTAGGACATCCTTCTCCTCAGAGACAGGTCCCTTGGCCTTGGTTGTCCATATCGGCAGATACACGTCGTGAAACAATGTGTCGAGATGGGTCCGGGTTTCTGCTGCCAGCGCCTTTTCATCGTCTGGGTGCCCCTGTTTCCGGTTCCTGAACAGCTCTATGCGAGTCTTCAGGAGAGAATTCAAGAGAAGCAGCAAGTCCTTGGTGTGGGTGGGTGATTTTGGCTGGCGGAGATTCTGACGGATGGTGTCGATGAAACTGGCGTTGTAGAGCAGGTAGGCCCGGATGTTGGCGCCGATGACGGTCATCAGCAGCAACCCGGCTTGCTTTGTGTAGGTCGGATTTGCGAGATCATCCCGGCAATCCCGAGAAACTAAGTCGACGTAACTCCTAAGCAAGGAGTCTTCCAGCTTGTGGGTTCCCGTTCCATCTAGCCTCCTAGCGATGGCCCGAAGCACATCCAGCGTCGCATCGATCGTCTCCTTCACCTCGCCATTTCGTACTTCGTATTTGAGCGAGTTCCAGATGTTTTCGATATGGGGCACGACATTTGCTTGGGGGTTTTCGTACCGCTTGATGCAAGCCTGGATGGTTTTGAGGATGTCCAACTGATCCAAGTCAGCGCCAAGATCTACTCGCGAGTGAGTTCCCTGATCCAGACGGAGCCAAACTCACCTTGACGGCCACTGTCACGGCATCCCCTTGATCAAGCTTCTGGACGAGGAATGGAAAGGCGTGGCTGGCGACTCGCTGGTGTGATGAGAAGCAGCTTCGCAGCGCTTCTTTTAGGTCCTCGGCGGTAATGCCTATTGGGGTCGCGGAGCTCCGCAGAGAAATAGGAAAGTAGGCAGAGAAGACCTTGAAGATCTCCTCGGTCACCTCAGAAGAGGGGTCGAAGTCTGCAAGCAGCAGGGCCATGATCTTGAACCACACCATCAGGTTCCTCGGGTCCCTTTCATTTTGACACAACTGAAGGAGATCGATAACGAATCCACATGACGGGCCGTATTGGAGTCTCAGCTCGCTGCTGACGGCTGGGTCCTGGACGAGGCCGAGGAAGAGTTCGTAGATCTCCAACCGGGTGACTGCGGTTTGTAGCCGGAAATCCTCCTTGATCTTGCAGACGTCGTCGAGGATTTTGACTCCCATGTTCGGTTTGAAGGCCTTCATGGAATAGAGCTGGCGAAGGGCCTTGGCAGAGGCCGTGATGCCTGCCTTGTGGTCGTACGAGAACATGGCTCCAAAGAAGCCAATAAGCCGGAGGACTGTGGTCCATCAGTTGGTTTACTCAAACAGAAAGATATGGCAGTAGAAAATACATTGGTCTGACTTTAGTAAGCCTTTTTCGAGAACCTCTAGTGTTCCGGAGAGGAAGCCCAGAGCTGGAACCCAGGTCAGCATCCCGTCAGCCCCTGAGCGGGAGAGGTTCATGCATACCTTTTGCCCGGGCAATGATATCTCCGCTGCCCCCATCGTCCCCATCCTCCATCTCGTCGTCATCGGCACTGGTGGGAGTCATCCATTGTTGCACCGACGCTGCCCAGTTTCCTACCACTGCGCTGCTGGCACGCGAGCTCTCGATTTCTGGATCTTAGGTCAGCATGATGCGTCGTCGATATTTTGCCGATAGGATTTCTTGCCTGTTGCTGCTTTCTTGGCGATCTCTAACTGAGCCGTCTCGTCGTCGGAGAGCACATACTCCAGCGCCCACTGCTTGAACTGGGCCATGATAGTCTACCCCTCAATGGGAAGCGCACTTTGGCTTGCTCTGATCTAAAGCTCAGTTCTTGGTCCTCTTGTCTGTCGGCCGTTCCAATCTTGACTCTTGATTCCTTGAACTTTGCGATAGCCGAAAGAGTCACCCCCGATGCACAGAGGAGCCTCGTGTTTGCCAGGACAAACGCGCACGTTCCGTAGAGAGTATTCGTTCAAAAACGCAAATGCACAGGAAGAGATATGTCTACGCATTCATGCCATGCTTCCGATCGCGTGCTTTTAGGCGTCTCCGAGGGAATGGTTAGGTTGGCCTTGCGCCGTTATCGCCCATTGCCCCACGTTTGCCTGTGGCAGTAACCAAAGGCGGTAAGGAAAATAATGACGCTACAGCAAAGGCGCTAAACTGCAAATAGTAAGAGGGGCAGATGGCGTCCCGCCCAAAATTTCACCAGGGTTGCCAATTCTGGGAGCCGGGGGTGAACACCGATCGGAACGAAGATCCAAACCTCCCAAGTGAGGTGGCTCGTGGATTTTTGGGTCATCATCTTCTGATTCCGGAATTTCACTCATTTTAGTACATTATCACAGTTTCTTAGTTACCCAACCCTGGGCCTTACAGTGAGCCATTCGTATCTGCTTGTCTCCCTGTTAGTGGTTTCGCAGGGTAAGTGAGGTACACTTCTACAACACTGCTGCTCACTCTGCATCAAATCTGAGTTGGCGTTGAGTCAGACAACGGACGATCATTAAACCCTAATACCCCTTACTTGCTTTCATATTTTTCGATATTGGCACGGCGATGCGCAATCGCCATCTTCAGGAACACATGGCTTGCCAAGATCTTCTGCTAACCTCACCCTCAGGCAGTTCCGTGTGATATCGAAACTTCACGTCTCAGCAGAAGTCCTCAGCATGGCCTCACAGGAGGTCCCCAAGACCTGCAAGGTCATTCTCGCAGACACAATAGCCAAGAAGCTGCTGGCTGAGGTCAAGGAGACGCTCGCCACCATCCAGGGTCCCGACCCCCGCAAGCCCACCTTGGTTGCTTTCCTGGCAAACGATGACCCGGCCGCCGGGCAGTATGCCGACTGGTCCAAGAAGACATGCGAGGAGAAGTGGGCAAGCCTCTTCGCACATCAAGGACTTTGAACATTGGATCTCTCTCTGACGCCTTCGCAGCGACTTCAACTTTGACCTCCGCAAGGTCGATAAGGAAGACCTTGAAGAGGCCGTCTTGGCCGCCAACCGGGACGACGCCGTCGACGGCATCCTGGTCTACTACCCCATCTGGCGCAGCAACCAGCAGCAGGACCGCTACATCCAAGAAACGGTCGCCCTCTCCAAGGACGTCGAGGGCCTCTGCCACACCCACCTCTTCAACATGTACCACAACGTGCGCTTCCTCGACCCGCCCACCAACCAGAAGAAGTCGATCCTGCCCTGCACGCCGCTGGCCATTGTCAAGGCCCTCGAGCACCTGCAGATCTACAACCCCATCCTGGCCTACGGCAACCGCCTGTTCGGCAAGACCATCACCGTCATCAACCGCAGCGAGGTCAACGGCCGCCCGCTGGCCGCCCTGCTGGCCAACGACGGCGCCACCGTCTACAGCGTCGACATCACGGGCGTCCAGCTCTTCACCCGCGGCAGCGGCATCCGCGCTCCGCGCCACCAGGTCCACGACAAGGAGGGCTGGCAGCTCCGGGACGCGCTGCCCCTGAGCGACGTCGTCATCTCGGGTGTGCCCTCGGAGGACTTCAAGGTGCCCACCGACCTGATCCGCGACGGCGCCGTGTGCATCAACTTCTCGAGCTACCGCAACTTTGACGGTCCTGCCGTCAAGGAAAAGGCCAGCATCTACGTGCCCAGCACCGGCAAGGTCACCATTGCCGTGTTGCTGCGGAATCTGGTGGTGCGTATTCCTTTCTGCCATCGTGCCATCCGCCTCTCTAGTGGACTGACACATTGCAGCGCCTCGTTGCCAACCGTCAACCTCCCGAGGGGTCATCAGATGCCGCCCAAAAAGCACGGATTGAAGCGTTCAAGGATGATTGAAAGTGATCTACTGTTGTGTTTCCGCCAGGTTTCTCGCATATATTGCATTTAGACAATGTGAGTTGGGCAGATGGTTAGTGACATGGGCCGAAGGCGCCCAGAAATAGGGAAATGAAGCCGCCACGATAGAGGGGTCCTCAGTTGCGTAGAGTTCAGGGGTTGGAGAGAAAATTGATCCAAGAGAACACTTCCAATGGCAATGGCAGGTCCATTCCCCAATCTCTTTGGGCCAAGTACTAAGGTAGTCTCCAGAAAGCAGATATACACCAAAGCCGAAGCTGGGTATCAAACCAACTTCCCTGAACCACTGCCCTTCTAACACCAATCCTTGTCCTAGGTGCCTTCACCCACAGTATGATTCTGAGACGGCCCTCTTCGTCCCGTTGACTCCATGTCCCAAGCGCTGTCAAGAGCACTTGGGTTGGGATAACATTACCAATTACCTCCCCCTTTTCCCCTTTACCCCATCGTCCCATCATCACCTCTAGAAACGCCGCGCGAAAGACGATGTCGATTCACCCACCCCTTGGACCCGACCCCTCATCCCACAAAACCCAGCACCGTCCCAACAAAAATGAGACAAGAACACCCACGCCGAACAAAACCAGCAACAAGCACACCACTCACCGACCTCACACATCCGTAGTACCACACCAGCACAAGGACAGCCTCAAGACATCAGTGAAAAAAAAATCTTAGGCATTCAATCCCCTTCGCCACCAGCCCCACCATCCCTTACTTCACTTGGTAAGCGCAAGCCCATCACCCTCCAAATCCCCCTCAATCCCCTCCAACACCCGCCTCGCCGCATCGATCCTGCGCCGATACACCCTGCTCTCGGCGCTCGCCCTCCCGTTCTCCGTCAGTCCCAGCACGCACCGCCCCAAGCTCGCCACCACCCGCTCGACGAGGTACCTATCCTCTCTCAGCAGCGCCTCGAGCGGGTGCGGGGCGTCGCCGCCGCCCCCGACCTCGATCCCCGCGCCGTCGCCATTGGTAGCAGCATCCCCCTCTTCAGTAGCTCCGCTGTCGCTGTGCGCACTGTGCGCCGCGGCGATATCGCTCATGAGCCTGCTGGCGATGTTGTTCAGCTCGCTGTCGCGGCGCGTCTCCCGGTCTTGCGCATAATCGGGCGAGTCGCGCGGGGTAAGAACGCCGGTGGTGCTGTGCGATTTGGGGTGCGGCTTGTTGATGAGTGGAAAGCTGCGGCTGGTGCCGACCGAGTCGAACGAGGCGATGGACGGCCGGTGGAGGGCCGAGGACATGGGGCGGTGAACGACGGAGGCGCGGCGGTTCGTTGAATGAGAGGGCCCGGTGTTGGTGTGGTTCGCTGGGGAGCTGGAGACGATGGATTCCTCGGCGATCGGGGAGATGGAGCCGTCGCTGTCGCGGGTCGCGGCGTTGGACGTTGACGGGCGGGCGGGCGGTGGGTTAAGCGAAAGGCGCTTGGCTGTGGCCGTGCTGCCGGAGCGGTAGCGGTGGCTTTGGGCGGAGGTGGCGCGGGAGGAACTGTCATAGATGCTGTGATATTCGTCGGGGCTCACGGGGGACTTGAGGGACCGGCCCTCTTGGGCTGTGGCGAACGTGTCGATGGTGGAGATGGAGTTGCTGCTGTTCCGCCTCCCCAGAACCAAAGGCTGCTCAATGCTGTTCTCACCGCTTTTCGCTCCAGTGTTGATGGGCCCGCGGGTTGTCTCGACCGAGCCCTCCGAGGAGAAACTCTCGTTGCTCGCGCGTCGTGTCAAGCTCATGGTGCCCATGGCGCTATGCAAGAAGAAGCGCTCGTAGTCGAATGCATCCTCGCGGTCTTCGTGCGATATCTGGTACTGAACCGTGTCATGGTAAAGGGATTCGCCGCTCTCGCTCATGCGGTCGGCGTCATCTACATTATGAGAGTCGTCCTGGCCTTGATTCATCTCGCCGTCGTCCGTGCGCAAGTCAGAGACCTCGTACTCTGCGTCATTAACCTCGGCCACCGGAGTCGAAGGAGACGGCTCGACGTCGGCAACGTGCTCAGCGTCAACCCCAGTCTCCGCGTCAGCGTAATCCGTTTCTTCCGCTTCGCCATGGTCGTCCATGTGATGTGCAAGCTCCTTGGCATCGCCATCCACGATTGACTCATCCCCATCCCAAGGACTGCGACCGGCTTGGCTGCCGGCACTGATCTGTGAAGCCCTGTCCGACGGGGGCTCTGTATACCACTGGTCGAGTTGTGAATGGCTAAAGGGACTGGGAGTGCGGAGGCTCTGCAGACTCCGCCTCTTCATGCTGTCAACACGGGCTTGCTCCCTCAGACTCGAGATCTTGCCCTTCAAGTCCCTCATTTGATCCTTGATATCTCGCATCTGGACTACAGAAGAGGACCTCTGCGGGTTCCTGACACTGTTGTCGTTGGGAAAGGAACCAAATGCTGGACTGAGGAACGCTTCAATCCTCGCGTTCTGGCTTGCGCTGTCTGCTTCCCCGAGTCGTGCAACTTCGTCCTCTGTGAGCTGTTTTGGGCCGGTTTCCCGGACAGAGTGGGCCTTGTGAATAGTTGGATCGTCTGCGTCTTCTCGTATGTAGTCTGCGCTCTTGGACGCGGTCAATGGCTGTCTGTAGCCGCCGGCAGCTCCCAACGCGCTCTGCGACCGTGGCATAGACACTCGATACGGCAGCCCGTTCCGCATGGCAATCTCGCTGGACATTCGCATGTGGACAGCGTCTGGTGGAGGGGAGGCGGGGTCTCCGTCACGGGAGTACATGGCTGTGGAAGCTCGCTGGAAGGGCGGAGAAGGTGTCGATCCGTCAGAGTCATGTGATGAGCTGTAGTGCAACGAAGTGCGGGCCCGGGTCAAGTTGCCCTCCATCGTCTGACCAAAAATTAGCAGACAGCGCGTCTCAGGGATTACTTTCGTACCTACCGTCAACCTCCTCTTCGCATTCGCAAGAATCTCCTCGGCGCGCCGACTCAGCGAAGTCGTCGAGTACGTAGACATTCGATCGGTATTCTCCACCTTTGCAACCCCCAGCCTCGCAGGCTCGACGGCCGCCGTCCCGTCCACATACGACGAAGCCATGCTCTCCTCGTCGTCCCCCTGAAATACGCTGTCGCCGACGCTCACTGAATCGTCAAAGTCGGCAAAGACGGCGGCGTGGTCCTCCGTCGTGATGGTGCTGTTGCTCTCGATGCTCGACCGGCGCTCGCGTTTGGTCTTGAGGCTCTGCTTGGACATCTTCTTCATCGTGCCCGCCGCGCCCATGGTGGGGGAAGACCTGAGCGCTGCATCACTTCCGCTCCCTCGCATGGGGGACGCGGGTCTCCGTATGGCGGCCTTGGCGCGCGCTGCCAAAGGCTTCCCGACCGTCGACTCCACCTCGGTGACCTCCCCGATGTCCGACAGCATGGTACCATTCCCATAGATGATGGGCGTGGTGGGCGTGATGGGACCGGCGGGGGCATACGGGCCCGGCCCGGCGAGGCCTGTCGCGACAAACATGTGGTGCATATTGGAGGCCGACGCAGACATGTGGGCGTTCCTCCACATCATGTCGGCACGATCGAGATCCGGGTCGGGGGAGTCGCTTCTTTCGTAGTCGGGAAGAATCATGTCGGGGTTCGTCAAGGTGGGAGAAGCCGGGAGCGGGCCCGGCTGCTGTTGGTGCCCGTTGCGGTAGTCTGCGTTTGCCGCTTCCATGGCTGCCATGGCGGTGGTGGTTGTGGCCCTGGTAGGCCCCGAATGTTGCGCAGAGTCGGTGGGAGCGGGATGGAAACGGAGAGATGAGGTGGCGGGCCCAATGGCCTCGAGGCCACGCCTGTGCTCCTGGCCGAGAACACGCGGGTAGGTGCGTTTGCTAGACGGCCGAAGTGGAAGTTGTGTCTCGGGCGGTGAGGTGAAATGCGCCTGCAGTGCGACCAGAGATTGGAGACGAAAAAGCGAGCGCGAGTGGCGTTCGAGAGGAGTTGAAGCGACCTGCAATCAGTCGTGGGATCGGACCGCGATCTCGCTGAAACTCAAACTGGCACAGTGCTGCTCTGGATCGAGTCCGTTGCAATTGTTCAAGTCCCAACAAGCCGTTGTTCTAGGACACCTCAGTTTGGTGCGTATTCGACGATCTTTGGTCGTCGCTTGTTTTCGACTTGCCGCCACCGAGTGCTTAGGTAGTTAGGCAAACGACGAAAGAAAAAGAGTGTCAAAGATGGTCGGCAAAGAAATTGCGATCCCGGGCCCTAGAGCGCGTCGCGAGCTAACCAACGTTTTATCCCGTCAAAGGTTGGAAATTGCCGGGCCGGGGGTGAAGCTTGGACTTTTGGAACGGGACTGCATCACTGCAACGGTCCCGTCGAGTCTTGGGGGAAACGAAAGGACCCACCAAGCGCCGGGCAAGGTGACTTCTGACGACCGCGCCCCTTTTCGTCATGGTTTGACTTGGACTCAGCAGCGCCGGGATCGGTGCTCCCTCCCACTGCTACCCCCCTAGGCTCCCTTTTGTCGTCGAATAAATGAGCTGTTGAGTTGACGTTCAGGGTCCGTTTTCGTTTCTAATTCAAAGACAACCAAAAGAAGCTTATCAATTGAAGACCTAGAGCGGCAGGGGTATCCGTACCTCCGTTCGGGCCATCGGCCGAGCGGCTTCAGCACGGGCCTCGAATCTGAACGCTAAAGAAGGATGGGCCGATATAAGCTGGTAGTTTTCAGACGATGGCCAACCAGCACGGAAAGCTGCTTCTTTGTCTCTGTCTCCTCCTTTTACATCCGTATTTACTACCTAGGCTCGAATGGAGGTCTGAGAGTCCAGGGAAATCTCCGGACCGCGCTGCCGCCAGATGCTCGAGAACACACCCGACGAGATGTCCATCACGCTCTTTGTGGTTGACTGTGGTAGTACAGAGGTGAAGTCTAACTTTGTGGGTGGTGACACTATGCCATGGACAGGTATTCTCGCACCTGGCATCAGACATTACTGGCAAAGTCATAACGGAGAACTGCGTTGAGTTTGTCCCTGGACCAGATGAGTCTGTGTGGTAGCTACATACGCGTTACTGTTTGTGGTGCGGACGCACGGCTGCGATCTCGAAAACCCAAAACTACAAGCCCGCCTCCTCCATCGTCCTCATCTCAGCATCCTCGAGACCCAAGGCCCCTCTTTCCCGCCAAGCCAGAAAGACTGTGTCGACGTCTATGATTCAGGAAAATAAAAGACGTTGAAGTTCTTTTGTTTTCCCCGTAACGCCGATGTCTTGTGCCCTCTTATGCCGTTTCCCCATGGGGTATCGCAAATAACTCAGGCGCCCTCTTGGCTCATGCAATGTCTTTGTTGAAAGACGCCAACCACCCGTAAACCCCCGACCAAGATTTTGAGACTCGTAACGAGTAAAAAACTCCGTCCGCCGTCGAGGAGCAAATGACAACCAAGGAAGCCGCACGGGCACACCTTGGCTTGGTCCCCAACCCGACACCCAGCCACGAGCGTGTTACCCAATAACCCAGAAACGATCAAAGCAAAACATGAAATAACAGGGATATAAGTCTATCTACCCACCCAGGTTTGTTGAAGACCGTACGCCGATAATGCTTCTCCACCCATATGCCATAAAACCATGAGAAAAAAAAAAGACAAAAAAACGTCCGAGGACGAGCGAGAGGATATCAGCAGAGAGAAGTTGAATCTTCTGCGACGTGCATCTCACTTAGAACTTGAGGGACTTGGGCTTCTCCCAGCTGAAGTTCTGGTTGGTGCCGAAGTGGCCGTTCTTGGCGGTCTGGAGGTAGATGGGCTTGGCCAGATCCAGCTCCCTGACAATGACACCGGGCCGCAGGTCGAAATTGTCACGGATGATCTTGACGAGCTCATCCGACGTCTTGTCCGAGGTGCCGTACGTGTCAACGTAGATCGAGAGCGGCTCGGCAACACCAATGGCGTACGAGAGCTGGACGAGGGCGCGGCGGGCAAGGCCGGCAGCAACCAGCGACTTGGCAATCCAACGGCCGACGTAGGCGGCCGAGCGATCGACCTTGGAGAAATCCTTGCCGGAGAAGGCACCGCCACCGTGTGCGCCCCAGCCGCCGTACGTGTCGACGATGATCTTGCGGCCAGTCAGACCGGCGTCGCCCTGGGGGCCACCAATGATGAAGAGGCCAGAGGGTTGGATCTGTCTCTTTGTTAGTACCCGCCACTCGAGTTTTCGCACACGCACGGATACTCACGTGGTAGACAGTGCGGTCATCCAAGTACTTGGCAGGGATGGTGGCCTTGATGATCTTCTCCAAAATCTCCTTGCGCAGCTGTTCGGTGGTGATATCCTCCGAGTGCTGAGCAGAAACGACGACGGTGTCGACACGGAGGGGAACGACAGCACCGTTGTCGTGCTGGTACTCAATGGTGACCTGAGTCTTGGTGTCGGGGCGGAGCCAGGGAAGACTGCCGTCACGGCGAGCAGCAGACATGGCGGCGTTGAGCTTGTGAGCAAACAGGAGAGTAAGGGGGAACAGCTCCGGGGTCTCATCGGTGGCATAGCCGAACATGATACCCTGGTCACCAGCACCCAGGTTCTCGAGGCGGTCGTCCAGGTGCAGACCCTGCGCGATATCCGGGGATTGCTCCTCAATGGCGACGAGCAGGTTGAGGGTCTTGTGGTCGAACCCCTTGGAAGAGTCGTCGTAGCCGATATCCTTGACGGCCTGGCGGACGACCTTCTGGTAGTCGAGCCTGGCCTTTGTGGTGATCTCACCAAAAACCATGATCATACCGGTCTTGGTGGCCGTCTCGCAAGCGACCTTTGACAGGGGGTCCTCGGCCAAGCAGGCATCGAGAATGGCATCCGAGACCTGATCGGCAATCTTGTCGGGGTGGCCCTCACCGACGGACTCGGACTGTCGAGGCGGTCAGCGCCGACCACGCGCAATCCGCGGCGCTGGCAGAACTTACGGTGAAGAGGAAGGTGCCCTCATTGTAGTGTTTCCGCTCGCCGTTGCTACCGTTGACGCCGTTGGAAGCCATTGTGTGATCTATGGTATGGAGGGGCACTGGGGAGGGGTTAGCGGTCGCTTTGGGTATAAATATCTGCCTGAATTTGCTTGAGGGGTAGAGCGGAGGGAGGTTCTCGGTAGAGGATGTCCCTTCCATCAGAAAAGAACACCCGACAGCTCGATCTGATAGGGAGTGGCAGGGCCGCTGTTCTGGGAACAATGGTAATCGGCTCGGTCACTCTCCCTTGCCCATTGCCTCGTCGACGAATTGCATGAAGCTGTTCGTCGCAGAGCTGAGGGAAAGGAGGGGACATTAGGGGACTCCGACTTTCAGAACAAGAACATCCAGGCTTGTTCGAGCTCACCTTGAGTGAAAGAAACGGAAGCAATACAGCAGCCGGCTAGAGACAGCGGAGAAAGAAGGATGAGGCAGATTATTTGCGCTTGAGAAGGAGGATGGGGAAGCAAAAGGCACCGGGGGGGGTGTGGGAGTATTTGAGGGATCTGGCAAGGTCCCGGTCCCTGACAAACAGAAAATGGCCGAGCGTCGGCCATTCCAATTCAACCCGCTGCGCAAGGATTGGCTTCCGAATGGCGGGGCAGCGGGGTCCTCGCAACAAGGAAACTCTCTCGCTCTACACAAAATTGAGGGACCACAGAGTTGGGGAGTTTCCTGCATCACAATTCTGGACCAATGGAAGCAATTTATGCTGGTACAGTGGGGATCCAAAAGTCTGTCACACCCCACATCAATTAAACGCGCGACGCGACACGACACCCACCATCTTCAACCTTTCAACCAACCCA